>CM062810.1:31589511-32036498 GCA_031772625.1 Pinus tabuliformis | reverse complement strand
GGGAGGAGTCCCGGTATATGAGGAATCACGAGAATATATGGTCAATGATAAGATTAGTGATTCCTAGGCCTATTCGCAAGAGAGACTCAACAAAATGGGTTTCTTTCTTTAGAAGCAAGGAGATAGGCTCTCTAGGAAGGGCTAAGAGGCCCTTTGAGGATAGGGTTTGAGAGTATGCCTTGTTAAGGCAACCCCTAGTCTCAAAAGGCCTCACAGATGCTGGACTTCTAAGTGATCTTTGTGGAATTGGAGTCAACTGTTAATTTTTGGGTAGCACCGGATGTGCTCTACCCATGAAATTTGGTGGAGAGGCTAAGGCACATGTGATCTCGAAGACCCAGAAATCGTTTGGAGAAATTCCACCCGATGAGAGATATTAAAATAATTAATATTTTTAATGAGTTCCTAAGTGTAAACTTAGGAAAATCAAAATATTAATGTGTATTAATATAATATGGGTGAGAAAGCTTTAAGAGATGGGATCAAGCCAGTTCTAAACTTAGCCGTTGATTAAGGACTTATTGTCGGCCATTGAATCGTCAACAAGAAAGGTATAAGAGGAGGCTTGAGGGTCAGTTGGAGATACGCCAAGAGAGATCAAGAATTCGATTTTCTGGGGCGAGGTTTGTTGAGGAAATCGAGTGAGTGATTAGTTGCAGTGAGGGGCAGTTCAGCAAGGGATTTTGATCCAAGGCTGAAGAATACATATCAGAGAGGCAGCAAAGTGCTGGAAGAGGTAGCGCAGAGCCTAGGAGGGTTGACGCAGAGGCTAAGGAGGCCAGTGTAGAGGACGCAAAGGGCCATAGAGGCTGACGCAGAAGCCATAGAGGTTGATGTAGAAGTCGAAGAGCGCTTCAGAGCCAACGCTGGGAATGTCTGTGGGGCAGATTGGGAGCTGATTAGTTGACGCAGAGCCGAGGAAGGGTGACGCAGTTCTAGAAGAGCGCTTGGAGCAGCTTTCATTGTCCAACACAAGGAACAACCATAGTCACTATGGGATTGTTCATCTGGTTGTTGATTTGCCGGAATATCTGTCTCCAGATAGAGGTATTGTTGCCAAGGATATTCTTTGAAGGGTGAGTCATTTCAGGCACCCTAGTTGTATTTAGAAATCTGCTTAATAATAAAACCCTCATATATGCTGCATCGGTTTTCCCACATTTGGTTTTTCCGGGGACAATTGTCCAAAAATTATGGTGTCCCTTGTGTTGTCCTAGTTTATTTCAGTTGTTGGTCTATATATTTGTGAAGGTTGCAATTGTGTTTACTTCGATGTTTATATTATTAAATAACTTGTTAATGTAAAGAACAAGTAGGAGATAGTAAACCAGAGATTGTAGTAGGGGTTTCAGATGTGTTAGATTAAGAAATTTTCACATGGTATTAGAGCGGTTGTAGATCAAGGAGGACTGAAGACACGAGCCGAAGAAATATGAGAATTTGCAGCAGAGAAGCAGCTATCCCGAGAGACGGTGCTGTTCCAGAGCTGAAGAGGCAAGAGGAGGAGTGATGCAGTGCTGAGAGGATGATGCAGAGGCTCACGCAGAGCCTACGTCAGAATTTTGAGCCAGGAGAAGGGCTAGCACAGAGGCAGAGAGGGGCAGAACAGGCTCACACAAAGCCATGTCATCTTTCTCAGCCAGGAAGGCTTGACGCAGTTGTCCGGGAGGAGCAAATTCAACCCAAGACGTGATTGTGCAGAGCCTAAAGGGCTCAGATTCTTCAGTTGCTGGGGTTAAGGGAGTTATGCAGATTGTGATTTGAGGAGATGGTGGGACATTGTTTTTGTCTGTGCAGAATAGTGTCGAAGGCGACTGAACCAAGATAGAGGGAAGCACTGCCTCGAAAAATTTCTAGCTAAGAAATCTAGATCCGAGTTGCAGCGACAAAGGAGGATTAGAGAGGAGTGATTCAGCAGTTGGCCGGAGGATTTCCAGGAGGGAAGTCGAGACTCAGAGGGAGTCTAGAAGAGGAGCAGAGATGGTAGTAAACGGATTGAGGGATCAGGACAGATTGGACGAGGCTTCCAATTTTGTCATTTGGAAGGCCAGGATCCTGGCAATCCTGATGAACATCGCACCAAGGACTATGCCTTGAAAATCGTAGCTATCCTAGTTGACCCGAATGCAAATGAGAAGTATGAGGAGGCTGGGGCGAAAGTGAAATGCATGATTCTAGACAGGGTCAAGGCTCATGTCATACCACATTTTGCTGAGAAGAACACAAGGGAGATGTGGCAGATGTTGACGACCTTATACCAGGGCTCTTCCATACAGCGGAAGATGTTATTAGAGAATTAGCTAAGTTCATATCAGATGCAGAAAGGAGAGGAGATAGATCTGTTCCTTCTCAGGTTGCAAGGAATTCACGAACAACCTGCTTCTGTGGGGTCTACATCGGATCCAGAGTTCATGGTCAGGATTGCCTTGAATGCAGTCTTCGAGGAGTGGGAGACGTTTGTCCAAGGCATTTTGGGCAAAGTGACTCTCCCCAGTTGGGAAAAGATGTGGGCGGCTCTTCGACAGGAAGAGCTCAGGAGAATGACCAATGCGGGGAGTAGCGGTTGTTGATTTGGGGTAGCATCGGATGTGCTCTAGCCATGGAAATTGGTGGAGAGGGTAAAGTACATCAGATATCCAAGACCCAAAAATTGTTAGGGTAGATTCTACTCGGTTTAGGAGATATTAAAATAATTAATATTTATAATAGAGTTCCTAAGTCTAAACTTAGGAAAAATAAAATATTAATGGGTATTAATATAAAACTGGGTTAGAAGGTTCCAAAAGACATGGATCAAGCCAATTCTAATCTTAGCCGTAGATTAGAGATGTAATCTCGGCTATTGAAAGACCAACAAGAAAAGTATAAGAAGAGGCTTGAGGGTTAGTTGGAGAACACACGGAGGGAGACCAGTTAGTTCGATTTCTGGAGCAGGGTTTGCTGAGAAATTCGAACTAGTGGTTTGGATTGCAACAAGAGGTATCGAGTATAGAACAGAGAGGTAGGAACAACACCAGAAGATCAACGCAGAGATTAGAGAGGCAGACGTAGAGGGAGCAGGACTGCATAGTCACTGGAGGGCCTGCGTGGGTGATGTAGAGAGGCCCAGTGCTGACGCAGAGAGGCAGGAGCTGACGCAGAGGGTCTGGGAGCTGCGTAGAGGCCAACAAATCTGACGCTGAGTCTGGGGGAGGGTGCTGGAGAATTTATCTCTGTTGGGTAAGCTAGTTTGGCACCCAATTGTACTTAAGAATCACTGATTAATAAAATCCTCCAAAAGATCTATATTGATATGTTTGATTCTTGTGCATGTATTTGTTTCTGTATTATGGTGTGATGTCTGCAGCATAATTTATTTTAATGTTTACTGAAGGGTTTTCATAAATAACTTATTGGAAAATAAGTAGGTAAAATAAATCAGTTGTTATAGTGATAGAATTTTCACATGGTATTAGAGCAAGTAATCAGAGACAAGAAGGAAAAATCAATTATGGTTCGAGACCATGATGCGAAGGCATCTATGTCACGAGACTCGCAAAATTTTTCAGAAAATTGCACAAGATACAGTAATTTGGATTTCTCTATGTTGGCTTCCAGATTGAAAGAAAAGGTTGCTTGTGTGACAAGCGCTACATCATCAGAGGTATGGTATATAGACAGTGGAGCCTCATGGCATATGACGGGAATCTAGGAATGTTTCTCAGATAATCGGGAGGAAAGGATGAATTTTCAGATCACCATAGGGAATAAGGCAAAGTGTACTCCAGTAGGGAAGGGTACCATAGTTTTTCAAACAAAAACGAGAGCAGTTCTGTGCTAGCAACGTGCTGCATGTACCAAGACTGGGGATGAACTTACTTTCTGTATCGCAACTTCAAGGCAAGGGCTATGATGTTTTCTTCACAAGGAGAAAGTATACGTCAAACACTCGAGCTCGAAAAAGAAAGTGCAGATCGAGATTAGAAGTAACAAGTTGTACAGATTACAACTAGAATCACCAATGGCATTGATAGGCAGTCATGGAGACAAGGATTTGAACGAACTATGGCACAGAAGAATGGGACACTTGCACCATGGGGCTCTAAGAATTCTCAAGAAAAATGTAACAGGAGTTCCGGATCTTAGTACAGAACGAGATGATGTATGCAAAGGATATGCTCTAGGAAAGTATGCCAAAGTGACATTTCCTAGAAGTAAAAACAGGGCCAAGAGTATACTAGGATTGATACACTCAGATATCTGCGGACCTATGTCCACTAAAGCTCTTAGTGGTTCCGAGTACTTCGTCACCTTCATTTATGAACACTTAAGGAAAACTTGGATTTATTTTCTAAAAACCAAGGACGAGGTTTTCTGTTGATTCAAAGAGTTCAAGACTCTGGCAGAGAACCTGACAAGGAAGAAAAGAAAAGTTTTGCGCTCATATAATGTTGGAGAGTATGTTGATAAGGACTTCACTGATTTTTGCGCTAAGGAGGGCATCGGAAGAGAATGGACAACTCCTTACAATCTGGAGCAGAATGGAGTAGTAGAAAGAAAGAACAAGACTATCATGGAAGCAGCTAGGGCCATGATGTATGATTAGGATATGCAAAAATTCCTGTGGGCAGAAACATGCAACACGATAGTCTATGTTTAGAATAGAACTCCTCATTGGGCATTGGGAAAGATTACTCCAGAGAAAGTCTTCATAGGGAAGACACTTGAAGTCAGTCATTTCAGGATATTTGGGAGCTTAACATATTGCCGCATACCCGAGGAAAAGAGGAAGAAGCTGGATCAAACTGCAGAAAAAGGATATCTAGTGGGATATAACGAGAACGCTAAGGCATACAGAATCTATCTTTCAGGGAGTAAGAAGGTAGTAGTTCGACAAGATTTGAAGTTCATGGAGGATAGGGCCTTTAGAAAATCTCGAGAAATGCCTTTCGAGGAGCAGTCAAAATATGAGATGTTGGTCAAACCACTTCAACCAACGGAAGTAAAGAATACTTCCTCAGATCAGGAAGAATCACAGGAGGAGGAGGAGCTAACATAATCACTTGCTACCAGAGGAAGAACGAGTAGGGAACTTTGGCCATGTGATAAGAAGCTCCAGAATCAATGAGCCACTCATGAGAATGAGAAGAAGAAGATACATTTAGTGCATAACTAGACCGAGATGCTTGACAACCACATGAAGAAAGTGCAATTTTTGAAGATGAAGATGTTGATTTGGGGTAGCATCGGATGTGCTCTGACCACGAAATTTGGTGGAGAGGTTGGGGCACATGAGATCTCCAATACCCAGAAAGGGTTTGGGCATATTCTAAACAGATCAAGAGATATTAAAATAATTAATATTTTTAATGGAGTCCCTAAGACTAAACTTAGGGAAAATAAATTATTAATGTGTATTGATATGAATCTGTGTTAGAATGGTCCAAAAGACATGGATCAAGTCAGATCTAATCTTAGTTGTTGATTAGGGACTTAATCTCGACCGTTGTATGTCAACATGAAAAGTATAAGAAGAGGCTTGAGGGTCACTTGGAGAACACACCAGAGTGATCAGTCATTGTATTCTTTAGAGCGGAGTTTGCTAAGAGAGATAGAATCAGTGATCGGGAGAGCAGCTGAGGGGGTTTGAGTACAAAGAAACAGAGAAGGCAGAGATTGTGCCGGGAGAGCAGCACAACAACCAAGGAGGGTGACACAGAGCCAACAAGAGCTCACACAGGGCCACGCAGAGGCAACCAAGTGCTGTGCAGAGCATTAGAGGGGCCAACGCAACTGACACAGAGGCTCCCAGAGCTGACGCAGGGCCTCCTGGGGTTGACACAGGCCTAGAAACGCTGATGCAGAGCCAGTGTGAGGCTGAGAGGGGCTGATGCAGGGCCATCGTGATACTGAGAGGGACTAACGCAATCCAGTTTGGGCAGATGCTAGGGTTGCAGAGCAGTTTTGCGCTGAGGAGTTGTCGGAAGGGTTTCCCAGGGTTTCAGCCAGGAGATTTCTGTCAAACTGTGAGGTATAGTGGCTAAGGAAGTTATTTGTTGGGCAAGCCAATTTTGGAACCCAGAGTGTACTTTGATATTGCTTAATAAGAAAACCCTCAGATAGCTGCATCGGTTTTCCTGCATTGGGTTTTTCTGAGGACATTGGTCCAAAAATAATGTGTCATGTGGTATGTTTGTTCTTGTTTCTTTTAGTTGCTGATTTGTAATATTTTGAGCATGCATTGGTGTTTATTTTCAGTATTTACTTTGTAAATAACTTGTTAAAGAAAAATAACAAGTAGGTAGGAATAAATCAGAAAAAGTGCAAGAAGCATTTCTAAACTAAGTAAACTTAGAAACTTCAACATGGTATCGGGGTGTGATTGCAGATCACAAGAGGAGTAAGAGACATCAGCTGAGCGGAGCAATAACAACAGAAATCAACTGTCCTGAGGTGACAAAAGCTGTTTCTTGCAACGTAGAGGTCAATAAGTATGACGTAGAGACAGCCAGAGCCACGTAGAAGAAGCTGGGAGCTGCACAGAGCCTCAGAGAGGCCAACGTTGTTGACGCAGAGGGCCAGAGGGTTGACGCACGGCATCCCAAGGCTGACGCAGACCCATCTGGGGTGACGCAGAGCCAGCGTGAGGCAGAGAGGGGCTGACGCAGTTCACAGAGAGGCAGTTGCTGGAGTCTAGAAGGCTACAGAAATATTGCAAAGTGGAGTTGGTGAGGTACTGTAGTCAGAACAATACCTGACAGAGCAGGGCCAGAGGAGTTGTTACCGAGGGTTTCTAGTTGAGGAACCTGGATCAGCAGTGCAGTTGCACAAGACGATTAACGCAGGGGGCATCTGGACAAGTGACAGAAGGATTTCCAGGAGGGAAATCAGGAATCAGAGGGAGTCCAAAAGAGAACTTCTAGATGGGAAGTAGAGACTCAGAGGAGTCGAACAGAGAACTTCCAGGAGGGAAGTAGAGTAGCGTCATGGCACTTCACGGGGTAAGAGACCAGGATAGACGTTGATTTGGGGTAGCATCGAATGTGCTCTAGCCACGAAATTTGGTGGAGAGGTTGGGGCACATGAGATCTCCAATACCCAGAAAGGGTTTGGGTAGATTCTAAACAGATAAGGAGATATTAAAATAATTAATATTTTTATTGGAGTCCCTTAGTCAAAACTTAGGGAAAATAAAATATTAATGTGTATTAATGTGAATCTGTGTTAGAGTGGTCCAAAAGATATGGATCAAGCCAGATCTAATCTTAATCGTTGATTAGGGACTTAATCTCGGTCGTTGAGATGTCAATAGGAAAAGTATAAGAGGAAGCTTGAGGGTCACTTGGAGAACACACTAGAGTGATCAGTCATTCTATTCTCTACAGCAGGGTTTGCTAAGAGAGATAGAATCAATGATCGGGAAAGCAGTTGAGGGGCATTGAGTACAGAGAGGTAGAGAGGCATAGATAGTGCTGGGATAACAATAGAGCAGCCAGATAGAGAGACGCAAGAGAAAACAATTCTCACGCAGGGTCACACAGAGGTAGCTAAGTGCTGCGCAGAGCACTAGAGGGGCAACCATAGCTAACAGAGAGGCTCAAAGAGCTGACGCAGGGCCTCGTGTAGTTGATGCAGGCCAAGATAGGCTGACGCAGGGCTAGCGTTGGGCTAGGAGAGGCTGAGGCAGGGCCAACGCTGGGCTAGGAGAGGTTGACACAGTCTAGATTGGGTAGACACTCGGGTTTCTGGGGCATATTGGTGTTGAGTAGCTGCCAAAAGAATTATCTGGGGTTTCAGCGAGTAGACTTGTCAGAAACCGAGAGGTATTACTACTAAGGAAATTCTCTGTTGGGTAGGCCAGTTTCGGCTCCTAGATTATACTCTGATATTGCTTAATAAGAAAACCCTTAGATAGGTGCATCGATTTTCCCAAATTGGGTTTTTCTGGGGACATTAGTCCAAAAATAATGGTGTCATGTGGTGTGTTTGTTCTCGTTTATTTTAGTTGCTGATCTGTAATATGTTGAGCATGCACTAGTGTTTATTTTTAGTATTTTCATTGTAAATAACCTGTTAAGGAAAATAACAAGCAGGTAGGAATAAGTCAGATAAAGTGCGTAGAGGGCTTCTAACTAAGTAAACTTAGAAACTTCAAGATGGTATCAGAGCAATGATTGCAGATCACAGGAGGACTAAAAGACATCAACCGAGCGGAGCAATAGCAACAAAAAACAGCTGTCCTGAGGTGACAGAAGCTATTTCTAGCAATGCAAAAGCCAAGGAGTGTGATGCAGAGCCAGCCAAGGCCATGCAGAGGAAGCCAGGAGCTGCGCAGAGCCCCAAAAAGGCTAGCATTGCTGACGTAGAGGGTGAGAGGGATGAAGCAAGGCATCCCAGGGCTGATGCAGACTCATCTGGGTTAACGCATAGCCAACGTGAGGCAGAGAGGGATTGATGCAGTTCACAGAGAGGCAGTTGCAGGGGTCTAGGAGGCTGCAGGAATATTGCAGACTGAAGCTGGTGAGGTACTGTAATCAGAACAGTACCTGACATAGTAGGCCCAGAGGAATTGTTACTGAGGGTTTCTAGCTGAGGAACTTGGATCAGTAGTGCAGTTGCACAAGGCGATCAGAGTAGGGGGCATCTCGACAAGCGACAGAAGGATTTCCAGGAGGGAAATTAGGACTCAGAGGGAGTCTAGAAGAGAATTTCCAGATGGGAAGCAGAGACTCAGAGGAGTCGAACAAAGAACTTCCATAAGTGAAGTAGAGGAGCATCATGGCACTACACAGGGTAAGAGACCAAGATCGACTGGACGGAGCTTCGAACTTCGCAGTCTGGAAGGCCAGAATCTTATCTGTGCTTGACAGGAATCGTGTCAAGAACTTCGCCTTGAAGGTAATAGTTGTCTGAGTCGACCCCAGTGATAATGACAGGTACAAGGAGGTGATGGCGAGGGCCAAGTGCATTATCCTTGACGAGGTCAAGGATCATGTGGTACCACATATAGCCAAGAAGGAAACGACATTTAAGATGTGGGAGGGTCTCAAGAAGCTGTATCAGCATACTTCTGTGCAGAGAAGAATGCTGCTCAAGAATTAGATGAGGTTGTATTAGATGAAGAATGGCCAATTGATTGACACCTTCCTTGGAGGACTGAATGAGATCCGAGATCAGTTGACTGCTATAGGGGCGACATCGGATCAGGAGCTAATGGTGAGGACAACCTTGAATGCTATCGCAGAAGACTGAGAAGTGCTTGTCTAGAGTATACTTGGCAGAGGGACACTTCCACCTTGGGACGAAGTGGGCAGCTCTTCGCCAGGAAGGACTGATAGCTAGTAAATTTGAATGTTAAAATACACATAAGGTATTTAAAAATAAATATTTATAATATATATATATATATATATATATATATATATATATAAAAGATGATTTGAATGTACAATGAGGACCCTGCTTTTATACCTTAGCAGGTGACCTTTCGTGAATGGGCATGTCTTTTTGACATGCCTTTTCACTTAATTTTAATGACTAATTAACCTAAATAATATTTAATTATTTAATATTTATATTTATTTTATTTAGCTAATTGTTATGAATTATATTCATAAAAGTGCAGTATGCAGTGGTGCAGCAAGTGGACCAGATGCAGCACGATGATAGGTGAAGGAGTCACCTTGGAGAATCAGTTGAAGCAACATGTCTTCAACTGATCTCATATAGATATAGAAAGTCAAAGTGTTGACTTCTGTTGAAAATGTACTATCTCTCTCTCTCTTTCTCTGCTGAACTTTGAAGAACATAAAGGAAGAATTGATCAAGGGTTTCCCCACATTGGGGTTTGTCCCTGGCTGGCGCCACATCTTGTGTCCCCTTGTCTTGGCTTGTTTTCTGCGATTTATATTTATGTTCTATCTGTGGTTTACTCTAATGCTGATGTGATTGCTAAAGTTATTGAACTAACTCTGAAAATTGAAATAAATTGCTCTAGCATAGAACATACCTAAAATTAACATGGTATTAGAGCTAACGTGAAGACAATACCCAAGCAAGAGTGAAAGAGCAATCACCAAAGACAATAGGGACAAGGATCAATGGGTTCCACATCTCTCTTCTAAGTTCACAAAGGGTGAAGTCGAAGCAAAGCATATTATCACAATGGCGTAGCGGAAGTTTCTAATGGCCCATCTAAAGATCACTTCATTGGGGAGTTCGAATCTAAGGGTGGAAGGAAAGGCAGATGCCTTGGTTGCAATAAGTTAAGCCATTATGTGATGGAGTGTCCGAATGGCAGAGACACATCTCTTGATGAAGATAACAATCATTCTAGGGACATCTTCAATGATCAATGGAATGATTGGTAATGCATGTCATCAAGGAAATGGTCGACTCTTCAAAGAAAGCAAGGAAACTCAGAATCATTTTTATGTACCTGATCGCAAGAAGAACCTGGTGTCCATCTCGGAAATGGAAATCAAAGGTTTCAGGGTGGCACTCATCGATGGAAAGGTACGTGTTTGGAAATAGAATTTTCAAAGATGTTTTTGAGTTCAGGGTTGTATCAAATTGTAGGAAGTCCACTGGGGACCATGTCCATTGTCACGTAGCACCGAAGGTTTGTGAGTCAAATGGTGACAGGGATGCTTGAATTCAAAAGGAGCATGAAAGTACATGTCTGAGATGTACCAAAGGAAATCTTACAAGGGGACCATTCCCCTCATGTAGCAGGTCCACAGGTTTGGAACAACCTGAGGGATCTGAGATTGATAATTAGGAATCTCATGTATACAGGTGGAAGAAAGCCCTCTATGGCTTGAAGCAAAACACCTCGGGCGAAGTATGAAAGGATTGATCGCTGTTTGATGAAGCTGAGATTCACTAGGAGTGAAACCAATCGAAACCATTACCCGAAGGTTGTGGGTGATAGACCTCTCATACCGACACGTTATGCGGACGAACTATTTCTGACAGGTACAGACCCTCTCATTTGCAGAAGTAAGAGGGAGTTGGATTCTGGACATATGTTTTGCAGTTAGCATGGTGAGCTCATATTTGGTTGAGCCTCACTGGATTGGTGCCAAGAATCTTCTGAGATATCTTCGGGGCACAATCTCTCATGGATTGAGATACACTGCCGGAAATATGAAAACTGCATGATTATTCAAATGCTGATTGGGCAGGCAGTGTGGAGGATCACTAGAGCACTTTTCAGTGCTAGTTCTCTTTGGATTCTGCTTCGATATCATGGATGAGCAGGAAGCAGAAGTTGGTTGTTATAAGTACCGCCGAGACCGGATACATAACTACGAGTATGACCTCGTATGAAGTTGCCTGGTTGTGGAAACTCTTCAGTGAGTACACATGATGAATACCACTGTGATTATCTATGACAACCAAAGGTGGGATTCGATTATTGAGGAATACCATATTCAATGATTGCTCCAGCATATAGATATCAGATACTGCCTTATCTGGGATATGGTAAGTTGATGACCAAGGAGGCTCCATTGCACTGAGATGATGTACAGGTCACTACACTTTGTCAGAGCCCCGGGGAAAGATCAAATTTGTGATTTTCCTGAACGACTTGGAGTCGTCAAGAGACCCTTGTAAAAGGGTCCTGCATGTTGCATACATTGAGCTCTGGGAGCTCTGGGGGCTTGCGGTTCTTACTGAAGCAACATACGACCACAGGGTGACTCACCCTCCCCTGGTGGTGCGCACTGGGACAAGATGATTCGCTCTCTTGTGGGACAAGATGATTTGCTTTCCTGTGGACAGGATGATTCACTCTCTTGTGGGACAAGATGACTCGCTCTCTTGTGGGACAAGATGATTCGCTCTCCTGCGTAGCAGGATGATTAGTTCTCCTGTGAGGTCTGGATGATGTGTTCTCCATGACGATTGTGTAGCAGGATGATTAGTTCTCCTGTGAGGATAGGATTGATTAGTTCTCCTGTCAAGGCATCCTACCAATGTAGTTTGGGACTCATGGGAAGTACCTCTCATCTGATCAATGAGCAGGGAAATGAGGATAGGGACCATAGTAGTACCGATGGACGCATTGTTGTATCTACCGTACTCCCTATGCTAGGATGACCTTCATTGATCTGGGATCAATGATACTGGTCTGGGACCAGTGGTAGGAGTTGTACCCACTATGACACTGACTTCGGGTCAATAGAGGATTGGTCTGGGACCAGTGGTACATACTCTGAGACTGACTTCGAGTCCGTAGAGTACTGGTCTGGGACAAATGGTAGGAATTGTACTTACTATGACATTGACTTCGAGTCAGTTGAGGACTGGTCTGGGACCAGTGGTACACACTCTTAGACTGACTTCGGGTCAGTGGAGAATGGTATGACACATTCTTGATCAATTCTTCTTCTTCATAGTTCAGCAGAGCTAAGTAGAGCATAGCAGAGCCAGCAGAGCTGAGCAAAGCAGAACAGAGTCAACAGAGCTGAGTAGAGTAGAGCTGAGCAAAGCAGAGCAGAGCCAGTAGAGCTAAGCAAAGCAAAACAGAGCCAATAGAGCTAAGAAGAGCAGAGTAGAGCCAATAGAGTTGAGCAGAGCTGAGCAGAAACAGTAGAGCTGAGTAGAGCTGAGCAGAGCCAGCAGAGCTAAGTAGAGCTGAGTAGAGCAAAGCAGAGCCAACAGAGCTGAGTAAAGCAGAGCAGAGCCAGTAGAGCTAAGCAAAGTTGAGCAGAGCAGAGCAGAGCTAGAAGAGCTAAGCAGAGCTGAGCAGAGCAGAGCAGAGCAGAGCTAGAAGAGCTAAGCAGAGCTGAGCAGAGCAGAGCAGAGCCAACAGAGCTAAGCAGAGCCAACAAGAGCTGAGCAGAGCAGCGCAGGGCACTGATGGCAGAGATAGTACAGTCGGACATATGGATCAACAGATGGAGTTCTCCCTAGTTGAGAGGGAGTGTTAAAATTGGCAACTAGGGCCAAACTCCATGTGGGTCATCTTATTTATGGCAGCTGATATTTTTATTGGATCCCTCTCATCGAGAGGTGTAGGATTGATCTAAAGATCATTCGATTCCGATAAGTATTTATGAAGTTATGAATTTATTTATGTTATAAATCAAATTGTCAAGTCGGCCAGCAACTTGAGTAGGCTCAGAAGCCCAATAGACGTGTCTATTCATCATCCACGTTTTAGTATAAATTGGTGAGGATTTGAAGTCATTTTACACGTATTCTTGAGGTGATCTCCTCTCCACGTCTTGGGTTTTTGGAGGAGAGAACTAAAGAATATGCTGGCCTAGAAGGAGCCCTAGCTGCAAGATGATGCCCTAGCCGTAGGATGATCTACTCAGCAAACAGAGACTCTTATATGCTGTCTAAGGAGATTCATACGCTGTCCGAAGTTGCAGTCTAGGAGGGTTCTTTATGCAGCTAAAGGAGGCTCTTATACACAGTAAAGCGGAGGCCTTGCCACTGTCCTTCGCAGTCCTAAGTGCCCTAACTGCAGGCCTGACCTGCTGCTCTTGAAGAGCCTTCATCCGTAGTCCAACAAGAGTAATCTGGCCACAGTCAAGCCATGCCCTAGCCGCTGTCAAGGGAGCTCCTATACACAGTCAACGTGGTTAAGGAGAGGCCTAATCTATGCTGTCTAGGAAGCTTCTCTAATGCAGCTAGGAAAGGTTTTACCGCAGGTCTAGAAGAGACCCTAACCACAGGTCTAGAAGAGACCTTCACCGCAACGTCAAGAGACCTAATTGGCAGCCACCATTTGCAGTCTTATTTGTTGTCATGAAAAGGCCCTAATCAACAACATATAAAGACCTAAGACGCAGAAAGAAGAGTGGACTTATGCCTTAGCAAAAGGAAGTATCTCAGTGTTAAAGTCACATACCTGTAGCTGACAGCATGAACTATGTTGGGCATGTTCAAGATCTCAGTTTGCTGGATAGAAGTATCCACTGTAAAGAGGAGCCTAAATCTAGTTGCTTTATGAATGATGCATAGGCAGCATGTTAATGAATGATGCACAGGCAACATGATAATGAATGATGCACATTAGCAAGGGCAGCATGATGATATGCACATTAACAAGGGAAGCATGAGATCGTGGACTTAAAGGGCAGCATGATGATAAATATGATTAGTGCAACATGGTGCAGTATGCAATGGTGCAGCAAGTGGACTAGATGCAACATGATGATAGGGGAAGGAGTCACCTTGGAGAATCAGTTGAAGCAACATGTCTTCAACTGATCTCATATAGATATAGAAAGTCAAACTGTTGACTTTTGTTGAAAATGTACTATCTCTCTCTCTCTTTCTCTGCTGAACTTTGAAGAACATAATGGAAGAATTGATCAAGTGTTTCCCCACATTGGGGTTTGTCCCTGGCTGGCGCCACATCTTGTGTCCTTGTCTTGGCTTGTCTTCTGCAATTTATATTTATGTTCTATCTGCAGTTTACTTTAATGCTGATGTGATTGCTAAAGTTATTGAACTATCTCTAAAAATTGAAATAAATTGCTCTAGCATAGAACATACCTAAAATTAACACGCAGGCCAAGATAGGCTGATGCAGGGCCAGCGCTGGGCTAGGAGAGGCTGACGCAGTCCAGATTAGGCAGATGTAGTCCAGATTGGGCGGATCATGGGTTTTCTGGGGCAGATTGGTGTTGAATGATGCACAAGCAACATGATAATGAATGGTGCGCAGGCAGCATGATAATGAATGATGCACATTAGCAAGGGCAGCATGATGATATGCACATTAACAAGGGCAGCATGAGATCATGGACTTAAAGGGCAGCATGATGATGAATAAGATCATGGACATGGGCAACATGATGATAAATATGATTAGTGCAGCATGGTGCAGTATGGAGTGGTGCAGCAAGTGGACCAGATGCAACACGATGATAGGGGAAGGAGTCACCTTGGAGAATCAGTTGAAGCAACATGTCTTCAACTGATCTCATATAGATATAGAAAGTCAAAGTGTCGACTTCTGTTGAAAATGTACTATCTCTCTCTCTCTCTCTTCCTCTGCTGAACTTTGAAGAACATAAAGGAAGAATTGATCAAGGGTTTCCCCACATTGGGGTTTGTCCTTGGCTGGCGCCACATCTTGTGTCCTCTTGTCTTGGCTTGTCTTCTGCAATTTATATTTATGTTCTATCTGCAGTTTACTTTAATGCTGATGTGATTGCTAAAGTTATTGAACTAACTCTAAAAATTGAAATAAATTGCTCTAGCATAGAACATACCTAAAATTAACACGCAGGCCAAGATATACTGACGCAGGGCCAACGTTGGGCTAGGAGAGGCTGATGCAGTCCAGATTAGGCAGACGAAGTCCAGATTGGGCGGACCTTGGGTTTTCTGGGGCAGATTGGTGTTGAGTAGCTGCTAGAAGAATTATCCGGGGGTTCAACGAGTAGATTTGTCAAAAATCGAGAGGTATTACTGCTAAGAAAATTCTCTGTTGGGTAGGCCAGTTTCGGCACCTAGATTGTACTCTGAAGACTGATATTGCTTAATAAGAAATCCCTCAGATAGCTGCATCAGTTTTCCCAGATTGGGTTTTTTTCGGGGACATTAGTCCAAAAATAATGGTGTCATGTGGTGTGTTTGTTCTTGTTTCTTTTAGTTGTTGATCTGTAATATGTTGAGCATGCACTAGTGTTTATTTTCAGTATTTACATTGTAAATAACTTGTTAAGGAAAATAACAAGTAGGTAGGAATAAATCAGATAAAGTGCATGGAGGGTTTATAACTAAGTAAACTTAGAAACTTCAACAATAGACTGGATGGAGCATCGAACTTCGCAGTCTGTAAGGCCAAAATCTTATTAGTGCTTGACAGGAATCGTGTCAAGAACTTTGCATTGAAGTTTATAGGTATCCTAGTCGACCCCAATGATAACGACAAGTACGAAGAGGCAATGGAGAGGGCCAAGTGGATTATCCTTGACGGGGTCAAGGATCATTTGGTACCACATATAGCCGAGAAGGAAACAACAGTTGAGATATGGGAGGCTCTCAAGAACTTGTGCCAGCATACTTCTGTGCAGAGAAGAACGCTACTCGAGAACTAGATGAGGTCATGTCAGATGAAGAAGGGTCAATCAATTGACACTTTCCTCAGAGGACTGAATGAGATCCGAGACTAGTTGACTGATATAGGAGCGACACCAGATCAATAGCTTATGGTGAGGACAACCCTGAATGCTGTCTCAAAATATTGGGAAGTGTTTGTTCAGAGTATCCTGGGCAGAGGGACTCTTCTACCTTGGGACGAGATGTAGGCAGCGCTTCGCCAGGAAGAGATTAGACGGCAGTTGAAGATAGGTAGCAGCATCAAAGGGATCAGGGTCAAGGAGGAGGGCGAGGATGTGGCCCTAGCATCTGAGGGAAAGCAGGAGAAGCGGAAGAAGAAAGATCTCTCCAAGATCAAGTGCTTCCACTGTGGGGAGATGGGTCATTATGCGACCCAATGCCCAAGGAAGAAGAGCAAGGGAGAGTCTTCTGAGACTAAGGCAGCGCCAACATGGGCAGAGAAGGAAGTTTTGATGGACGATGACTGTCCCATGAATTCACATGCACCACTTGAGCGAAAGTGGGGAGACATCAAGCTGTAGTCAGACAGACTATAGGCGATGAGGGGCAGGATCCTTGAGGTACCCAGCCTCTTGGATTAGACCTTGCTACGGGAGCCTCGACGAGGAGTAGCAGGACTGGCTGAGTGGGTAGAGACGGATGCAGATGGAGCGACAGAGGGAGCTACAATGCAGGAGTCCCGAGAAAGCGCAGAGCTAGCAGACTGCAACAGTGCGAGAGGCACATGAGTGTTGCACCAGTGTAGGAAGGCACAGAGAGGTGTGCAACAGTGCGAGATGCAGAGAGTTGTTGCAGCAGCGCAGAGTTCTTAGAGGGAGCACTTGTCAGTGGCGGAGGGAGCTTCAACATCAATGGGTGTCTCTAGTCCAACAGGGAGGTCAGTGGGGAGATCAGTTACTTACTTCTCAGTAACTGAGATGTAGTGCAACAGTGGGCAGCAAGATGCAACATGATGAGAGGAGGTGCAGTGTTGGGAGGAAGGACCCGCAGCAACACAGATGCAGAGGGAGTTGTAGTGCAGATGCAATGTTGGGAGGAAGGACCAGCAACAGCACAAATGCAGAGGGAGCTATCGTATAGATGCAACAGTGGCAGTGGCTAAACCATGGGCAGCAGTACAGGAGGCAACAATGCAGAAGATGGTGGGCAAGAAGGCCTAGCATCAACACAAGTACCGATGCTGGATGATCAGAGTAATACTCAGTAAAGGGTATTGCTAGAACACAATCCTCGCTAAGTGGGAGTGTTGATTTCGAGTAATATCGGATGTGCTCTAACCACAAAATTTGGTGGAGAGGTTGGGGCACATGAGATCTCCAATACCCATAAAGGGTTTGGGTAGATTCTAAATGAATCGGGAGATATTAAAATAATAAATATTTTTAATGTGTATTAATATGAATCTGTGTTAGAATGGTCCAAAAGACATGGATCAAGCTAGATCTATTCTTAGTTGTTGATTAGGGATTTAATCTTGATCGTTGATATGTCAACAGGAAAAGTATAAGAAGAGGCTTGAGGGTCACTTGGAGAACACACCAGAGTGATCAGTCATTGTATTCTCTAGAGTGGGGTTTGCTAAGAGAGATAGAATCAGTGATTGCGAGAGCAGCTGAGGGGCATTGAGTACATAGAAACAGAGAAGGCAGAGATTGTGCTGGGAGAGCAGCACAACAGCCAAGGAGGGTGACGCAATGGTAGCAAGAGTTCACGAAGGGCCATGCAAAGGCAGCCAAGTGCTGCGCAGAGCACTAGAGGGCCAGCGCAACAGACGCAGAGGCTCCCAGAGCTAACGCATGGCCTCCTGGGCTGATGCAGCCTTAGAAAGCTTGACGCAGGGCCAACGTGAGACAAAGAGGGGCTGACACAGTCCAGTTTGGGCAGATGCTGGGGTTACAGAGCAGTTTTGTGCTCAGGAGTTGTTGGAAGTGTTTTCTGGGGTTTCAGCTAGGAGATTCCTCTCAAACTGTGAGGTATAGTTGCCAAGGAAATTCTTTGTTGGGTAGGCCAGTTTCGATACCCAGATTGTACCTTGATATTGCTTAATAAGAAAACCCTCAGATAGCTACACCTGTTTTCTCGCATTGGATTTTTCTGGGGACATTGGTCCAAAAATAATGGTGTCATGTGGTTGTTTGTTCTTGTTTCTTTTAGTTGCTGATCTGTAATATGTTGAGCATGCATTGGTGTTTATTTTCAGTATTTACTTTGTAAAGTTAAAGAAAAATAACAAGTAGGTAGGAATAAATCAGAAAAAGTGCATGAAGGGTTTCTAAACTAAGTAAACTTAGAAACTTCAACAGAAGAGTACTCCAAATGGATGTTACGCTTCTTCGTCACTGCTTCTAAGGCTTCCATCTTAAAGCATTTGGATTCTATGTGGCCATCTCGATTACAAAAGTTGCAATGTCTATCAGTCTTCTTCCCTTTGTTTTTATTTGCCTTATTATTTTGTTGAATTGACTTTTCATTTTGAGACTGAAAGTGCTTTGGACTCTTGGTTGGTTTCGAACCATTCCTTTTAGGATACTGCTTCTTAGGATTCTTTGAACTTGGTTGATGCTGTGCTGCTAAGGCTTTCTTAGAAGAGTTTCCAAGATTAAGAAGACCAAGGTGTAAGAGCTTTTCTTGTTCTCTTATTAAAGAATCACAAAAGGCATCAAAAGAGGGAGACTTGTAGGATTGTCCTTGAGAAATAAAGTCTTCTCTAGTAGAATGGAAGGTGGAAACAAACATAGAGTAGGCTGGTCCCAACTTAGTAAGAATGGAATAGATAAGGCTACCATCTTCTTTCTTAATATTAATACCTTCCAAGAGAAGTCTAAGGGTCTTGAACTTGGACAAAAGATCTTCAATGGAAGAAAAATTATTGGGGTCCAACGTAAGCAACTCATTTTCGAGTTGAAGGGCTCTAATTTCATTTTTAATTCCAAAAATTTAGTGAGTTGTTTCATTACTTCATTAGGGGTGTCAAGTTCTGCGATATGGAATCTAACGTTTGGAGAAATAGACATCTCTATCAACCCATGTGCTTGATCTTACCTATTTTGCCATTTGGCTGCCTTTTCTTCATCTTTAGGTTTAGTTTCTTAGCGTGAGACTATTCTATAAAGACCTTTACTTTTAAGTAAATCCACAGTGTAGGACCACCATTGGAAATAGTTGGTGCTGTCAAGAATATCTTGGCATGGACTTTCCATTTTAACAGAAACTGAAGTTGTAGATGCTGAAACTAAGTGTTTCAATGGAAAGATCTCGAAAAATTAGGTCGATTAAAAAAAACAGCTCTGAAAACGGCTTCCAGATGAAGAAGTTATGGCTTTTTGAAGAAAAGTTGTTGAAGATGCTGATGAAGTGCGTGAATGTGCGGAAGTGAATGATAATGTTATATTTAGACCCCCCCCCGCTTTCCAAACTTAATCTAATTAGCTCACTTCAAAAAAATATTTTATGTGACCATCTTTTATCGATAAGTGAAAATCACTTTTGCAATGGTACTTTATGAGCTACCAACTAAATTGTAACTTAAATAAAAGATAAAGAGACTTTAGAATTATAAATGACTCACTTTTTATAATGGGTGAGAAAGCTTTTACATAAAGTAACTTTAAAATATAATTTACATGTGTTTTTTGAAAAAGTAACTCAACAAAAAGAAAGACTTGAACTCAAGACCTATATTCTCATAAAGTAACTTTGGACCAAGTGAGCTAGTTTAAAAGGTTAGTAATTTTTGGAAAAGAGGAAGGGATTTTTTTTAGTCACTGAAGCTTTGGGATGTGTGCTTGAAAAAGCCCTTTTTGCCTATAAAACAAAAAACACACAACCCAACATGGACATGCAAAAAAAGCCAAGCCTTATGGCTTGAAGTTAGCTTTTGCTGGAAACTAAATATTTTCCTCAATGTTTTTGATTTTCTAAGATCACACTAAGGCGTGGCGGGAAAGATCATACGCATGAGAAAAATCCTTCATTTCTATTTCTGATTTGCCCAGATTGCACAGAGTCGCGGGGCAAAGAGCATACGTAGAAATGAAAGGTATAGATCCAGTAATAAAAAACAGTGAGATAAATAAACCGAAATAATTAGAGAGAAAATAATTAAAACAACAAATAAACACTATATACCTCCAGATCATAAAAATGACGTAGCTAAGGCTACTGGAAACCTTTTCGCGTGAAATGAAAGGGGTTCCTCACTGGAACAGATGCTCCTAACACAATAGAGCAGTCCTCTCGGCTCGAAAGTGGTCAGAAATAGTTGATCTAGGAAACGACAGTCGGATGCAGTTGTACCGTCTTCCAATTTGGATCACCAATGGATGCAACCCTCAAATAGCTCTGATACCCATGTAGGATGTTGGGTAGGAAGGCCTAGCATCAACACAAGTATCGATGCCGTATAATCAAAGTGATTCTCATTGTGGAGCATTACTAGAGCACAGTCCTCGGTAAGATGGAGTGTTGATTTGGGGTAGCATCGGATGTGCTTTAGCCATGAGAATTGGTGGAGAGGCTAAGGTACATGAGATCTCCAAGACCCAAAAATGGTTTGGGCAGATTCTACCCGGTTTAGGAGATATTAAAATAATTAATATTTTTAATGGAGTTGCTAAGTCTAAACTTAGGAAAATAAAATGTTAATGGGTATTAATATAAAACTGGGTTAGAAGGTTCCAAAAGACATGGATCAAGCCAAATCTAATCTTAGCCGTTGATTAGAGATGTAATCTCGGCCGTTGAAGGACCAACAGGAAAAGTATAAGAAGAGGCTTGAGGGTCAGTTGGAGAACACACTGAGGGAGACCAGTCAGTTCGATTTCTAGAGCGGGGTTTGCTGAGAAATTCGAACTAGTGGTTTGGATTGCAACAAGAGGTAGCGAGTACGGAACAGAGAGGCAGGAACAACACCAGAAGATCAGCGCAGAGATTAGAGAGGCAGACGCAGAGGCAGTAGGACTGCACAGTCACTAGAGGGCCTGCGTGGGTGACGCAGAGAGGCCCAGTGCTGACGCAGAGAGGCAGGAGCTGACGCAGAGGGTCTGGGAGCTGCACAGAGGCCAGCAAGTCTGACGCTGAGTCTGGGGGAGAGTGCTGGAGAATTTATCTCTGTTGGGTAAGCTAGTTTGGCACCCAGTTGTACTCAAGAATAGTTGATTAATAAAATCCTCCTCTGCTGCACCGATTTTCCCGCATTGGGTTTTTCTGGGGACAATTGTCCAAAATATCTGTGTTGATGTGTTTGATTCTTGTGCATGTATTTGTTTCTGTATTATTATGTGGTGTCTGCAGCAAAATTTATTTTAATGTTTGCTGAAGGGTTTTCATAAATAACTTATTAGAAAATAAGTAGGTAAAATAAATCAATTGTTGTAGTGATAGAATTTTCACAGCGGTAAGGGAGTTTGAATCAAGAAAGAGGAGGAGGAGGATGTAGCTTTTGCGGGACAACAGGGGGTTCAAAAGAGGAAGAAGAGAGACATCTCCAAGGTCAAGTACTTCAACTGTGGGGAGCTGGGACATTATGCCTCTCAGTGCCCCAGGAAGAAAGGCAAGGAAGAAGCTTCCGACTCAAAGGCTGATGACGATTGCGCCATGAGTGCTGATGCGACTCTAGAGAAGGGGTGGGGAGACATAGAGTTTTAGTCGAGAGGACTACATGCAGGGGCAGGATCCTTGAGGTGCCCAAACTCTTGGATCACATACAGCTACGGGAGCCCTTAAAGACAATAACATGATGACAAATTTTGGGTGGAGCAAGGTGTGATGGAGCAACAAGGCAATGCTAGAGTGCAAAAGTCGGTAGCAGCATAGTGGAGGTTGCAGCAGTGCGAGAGGCACATAGGTATTTGCAGCAGTGCAGTGGCAGCAGAGGGAGCACATGTCAGCAGTTGAGGTAGCTTCAACATCACGAGGCTTCCAAACTGATCAAGATGACATTGTTTGGGTGAAATCAGCTACTTACTTCTCAGTGATTGAGTTGCAGTGCAGTAGTTAGCAGTGGCAGTGCTATGGGAAGCATGATGCAACATTTTGAGAGGGAGCTGCAGTACAGATGTAGCAGTGGCAGTGTCATGCGCAGCAGTACAGGAAGCAGCAGTGCAGTGGATGTATGACAACAGACCAAGCATCAGCACAGAGGACCGATGCGGAAGATTAGTGTGATGTTTCTATGGTGAAGCATTACTAGAGCACATTCCTCGCTAAGAGGGAGTGTTGATTTTTGGTAGCATCGGATGTGCTCTAGCCATGAAATTTGGTGGAGAGGTTAAGGCCACATGAGATCTCCAAGACCCAGATATCGTTTGGAGAGATTCCACTCGAATGAAGAGATATTAAAATAATTAATATTTTTAATGAGTTCCTAAGTCTAAACTTAGGAAAATTAAAATATTAATGTGTATTAATATATTATGAGTGAGAAAGTTGTAAGAGACAAGGATCAAGCCAGTTCTAATCTTAGCTATTGATTAAGGACTTAATCTCAGCCGTTGAAGGGTCAGTTGGAGATACGCCAAGAGAGATCAAGAATTCGATTTTCTTGGGCGAGGTTTGCTGATGAAATCGAGTGAGTGATCAGTTGCAGTGAGGGACAGTTCAGCAAAGGATTTCGGTCCAAGGCTGAAGAATACATATCAGAGAGGCAGAAAAGTGCCAGAAGAGGCAGTGCAGAGCCTAGGAGGGCTGACGCAAAGGCTAAGGAGGCTAGTGCAGAGGACGCAGAGGGCTGTAGAGGCTGACGTAGAAGTCGAAGAGGGCTTCAGAGGCAGTGTTGAGAGTGTCTGTGGGGCAGACTGGGAGTTGTTCAAATGACATAGAGCCGAGGAAGGGTGACACAGTTCCTGAAGGGTGACGTGGTTCTAGAAGAGTGCTTGAAGCAACTTTCATTGTCCAGCACAAGGAGCAACCAGAGTCACTGTGGGATTGTTCATCCGGTTGCTGATTTGCGGAAATATCTGTCTCCGGATAGAGGTACTGTTGTCGAGGATATTCTCTAAAGGGTGAGCCATTTTTGGAACTCTAGTTGTATTTAGAAATCCACTTAATAATAAAACCCTCATATATGCTGCACCTGTTTTCCCACATTGAGTTTTTCTGGGGATAGTTGTCCAAAAATAACGATGTCCCTTGTGTTGTCCCAATTTATTTCAGTTGTTGATCCGTATATTTGTGAAGGATGCAATTGTGTTTACTTCTATGTTTATATTATTAAATAACTTGTTAATGTAAAGAATACGTAGGAGATAGTAAACCAGATATTACAGTAGGGGTGTCAGATGTGTTAGATGCATAAATTTTCACATCAACAAGTTGCCAAGTGAACCTAAGGGCCAAGTGAACCCAAAATTAGGTCAATGATATGGAGTTGATCAATCAAGGATGTGCTTGACCTAATTGGGGAAAGGAAGGGGATCAAAGAAAGAATCTTGTTTTGATGATTTAGTGCTATGATCCCAATGTGGTGACTAGCTAATGGGGAACCAAGGGCAATAATTGATCTTCAAGATAGGGCCTGAAATATCTCAAGCAACCGTCAGAATTTCGTGAAATTTGGAGGGCCTCTAGAAGACACACCAACGCAGTTGTGGGCGAGAGATCAAATTCTATGGACGGCTAAATTGTGAGAAAAGTGATGCCCTAGGTGATCTATGGAAGCTAGGCCTAGAAGAAGGGTAAAGGTGAGAGTACACAGTGAATGATCACTCTCAAGAACTTCCTATCACAATCGCTAGCCCTAATATTATGCTTTGTGGATGCTACAAGGTCATGGTGGGAAGAGAAAGGAGGAGTGCAACAAATAGGTTGCTCCAGGCGATGGTCACATTAGAGAGGGGAGGTTATGGAGTGATTATAATCCTTAGGGTGTGTCCAAGGAGATAAAGTACATTTGATGAGGGGCTCTTCATTGACACTATACTCAGAAGGGGAAAAG
The DNA here is from genome assembly GCA_031772625.1 of Pinus tabuliformis. Classification (NCBI taxonomy): domain Eukaryota; kingdom Viridiplantae; phylum Streptophyta; class Pinopsida; order Pinales; family Pinaceae; genus Pinus; species Pinus tabuliformis. The sequence goes on along the minus strand of CM062810.1, from coordinate 32,012,494 downwards.
GGCTCATGGTCACTTGAGATCATAGGATAAGGGGTGAGGGAATCACTCATGGATGACTCAAAATAATGGACTAGAAGGAAAGGCGATGGGGAAGGTGAGGTATTATATTTAATGGGTCTCTTTTCTTGAAAATCATATTCTAAAGGCTCAAGTGATTTGAATGTACTTCCAGAATCACAAGGAAGGTAGGTAGGAGCAAGGGCCCTATCAATTCCTTCATCATTAGTATCAAAGATAAGGTCTTCCCAAAAAGGAGAACCAATTGCTTTGAACTTCCCTTTTCTATGCAAGGGAAAAAAATGATCCTCCTTCCCGGGGGTATTGATGGATATGTTATCATAAATATTGCCTGAGATAAAGGGAAGACCAACCTCAACCTCATCCTCCTTGTGAGTGTCATAAATGGGAGCACCATCAAACTAGGGATCAATCATTTCCCATTTCTCCCTTTCAATACTGAAGTAATCTCCAATGACATCTTTCAAGGGTTTAATGGGATGACCTTCCCCAAGGTTCTCAAAAGGAGAGTCATCAGGAGTAATATCCTCAAGAAAGGTAAGATCAACCTCAACTTTACTTTCAATAGATTCCTTTTCCCCAACACACGTTGTCACAAAATCCTCCTTTTCATCATGTGGACCCAAGGAGGACTCATCCTTTTGCTCATCATTTAGATTCCCAAGGTCCTCTCTGTCATCTTCATCATTGCTAGGCAAGCTGGACTTCTCTTCATCCCTCTTCTCTTGGAGAAAAATAGGTAAGGTGCTTGTTACATGAGCTTGATATAATGCTTCTAGGAAGAGGGCATTAGTAGGGTTCTCTTTATATTCACATCTCATTTTCTAGAGCTTTTCTTCTTCTTGGTATAAATGCAAGAATACTTCATTAGCATTACATTCCCTTACTACTACCCTGCATGACTTACTATATTCATCTACTCTCTCTTGCATGGTCTTAGGCCCTACATGACTTGCTATATTCATCTACTCTCTCTTGAGGATAGGGTTTGAGAGTGTGTCTTGTCAAGGCAACCCCTAGTCTGAAAAGGCCTTATGGATGCTTGACTTCTAAGTGATCTTTGTGGAATTGGAGTCAACAAGTTGCGGGACCACAAAGGGCCAAGTGAACCCAAAATTAGGTCAGGGATATGGAGTTGATAAATCAAGGATGTGCTTGACCTAATTGGGGAAAGGAAGGGGATCAAAGAAAAAATCTTGTTTTGATGATTCAGTGCTATGATCTCAATGAGGTCACTAGCCAATGGGAAACCAAGGGCAAGAATTGATCTTCGAGCTAGGGCCTGGAATATCTCAAGATCCCACCGTCAAAATTTCGTGAAATTTGGAGGGCCTCTAGAAGACATATAAACGTAGTTGTGGGCAAGGGATTGAATTCTTAGGATGGCTAAATTGTGAGAAAAGTGATGCCCTAGTTGACTTATGGAGGCTAGGCCTAGAAGAGGGGGAAAGATGAGAGGAATTCTCTTTGAAAATGATCACCTATGGAAGGATCAGTGCCTTATCCTTTGGGGAAGATGGAGTCAAGATGATATTTGTGATTTAGAGGAACTACACCCAATCAAGGAGCCTCCTAGACAACTTCACATGGCAATTAGGGCATGAGAGAAGTTGCTAGAAGAATTTATACTTCAATTTGCAATAATTGATGACTTATCAAGATGTGTTCAATAGAAACAATCTCTAGGAACATTCACCCTTTCACACATGATACATGAGATGATGCAATGCTACAAAAGACTAAATTTCCACAATTTCACATAAGAAAAGCAGTAAATTTCAGATCTAGTATAGCGAAAATCCTAGCAACATTAATGTATTAAAGAAAATAACAAGAATAGACATGAAAAGATTACTTACATGTGTAAAGAGTATATCCAATCACCAAATTATGCCAATAATGAAGCTCCAAGAAAAGAGAGAGATATCCAAACATCAAAATTCATCCATTACATCCAAAATCCTCCTTCAAAATGGATAGCGAAAATATCACAACAGATAAGAACCCAATCCAAGTGATGATGAATGAGAGAGAATGCCTCTCTTCAATTTACACAATTCTCTAAGGGATTCGAATAACCTAATTTGGACTAATAATGCCCCTAGAATAAAACAATGTGCATAATAACGATACTTTTTGGTGACAAGCCCGCCAAAATAACTCAATAACATAAGAATAAGCCTCTCAAGATGGCAAAATGATCAATGTAGTGAGTCGTTGGGCCTTTGAGGAGGCCTATGTAATCCAAGGGGTGCCATGATGTAAGAATGGACTCCAAACATAGTGGACAAAGGGTTGGCCCCTTGTTTTCCAAGTAAGAACCTATGGTGCTCCCAAATGGGTGTGGGGGCACAAGGACATCCTCATGGGTATCCAAGTGGATCAAAAATCCCTATAGACCATCTGTAAAGACTAGGATGATGACATAAACCCTCTCTCTGCAATGGGAGATATCCTCTGTACCCTAGAACATCTGCCAAGTGTGTAGTGCATGCATGGAGCTAATTGGGCATGGTGTACCAGGTTCATCATCCTCATCCAGAGGTGGAACACGAGTAATCAACGAGCGATGCTGGGGATCCATGAAGTGCTCTCTGCTATGGTTGAGGTCCATGGCTCTCAACGCTCACCCTACAAGTGCCAATTGTTGATTTGGGGTAGCATCGGATGTGCTCTAGCCATGAAAATTCGTGGAGAAGCTAAAGCACATGAGATCTCCAAGACATGGCAATCGTTTTGGAAAATTCCATCGAGATGAGGAGTTATTGAAATAATTAATAATTTTAATGAGTTCCTAAGTCTAAACTTAGGAAAATAAAAATATAATGGGTATTAATAAAGATAAGGATGAGAAGCTTCTAAGAGACGAAGATCAAGTCTATTTTAATCTTAGCCGTTGATTAGGGACTTAATCTCGACCGTTGATTCATCAACAGGAAAAGTATAAGAGGAGGCTTGAGGGTCAGTTGGAGAAACACCAAGGGAGACCAGCCAGTCCAATTTCTGGAGCAGGGTTTGCTAAGAAATTCGAACTAGTGGTCTAGATTGCAATGAGAGGCAGCGAGTACATAATAGAGAGGCAGGGATAGTTCCTGAGGACCAACGTATAGATCAAAGAGGCAGACGCAGAGCCAATTATAAAGACGCAGAGGCAGCTGGATTGCGCAGTGACTGGAGGGCCTGCGTGGGTGACACAAAGAGGCCAAGTGTTGATGCGGTGAGGCAGAGTGATGACGCGGAGGGACAGAAGAGGCCAAGTGCTAACGCGGTGAGGCAGAGTGACGACGCAAAGGGACAGGGAGCTGCACAGAGGCTAGCTGGACTGACGCTGAGCCTAGGGGAGGCACCGAAGGATTTTTTGTGGTATTACTGCCATGTGGTTATCTCTGTTGGGTAAGCCAGTTTGGCACCCTAGTTGTACTCAAGAAAGTTGATTAATAAAACCCTCCTCTGTTGCACTAGTTTTCCCGCATTGGGTTTTTTCGGGGACAATTGTCCAAAAATAACTGTGTTGATGTGTTTGATTCTTGTGCATGTATTTGTTTCTGTATAATGGTGTGATATTTGCAGTAGAATTTATTTTAATATTTACTGAAGGGATTTCGTAAATAACTTATTGGAAAATAAGTAGGTAAAATAAATTAGTTGCTACAGTAATAGAATTTCTAGTTAGAAATTTTCACATGGTATCAAAGCAAAGAATCAGAGACAAGAAGGGAAAATCAATTATGGGTCAAGATCATGATGCAGAGGCATCCATGTCAGGAGACTTGTGCAAATTTTCAAAAAATTGCACAAGAGATAGAAATTTCGATTTCTCTATGTTGGCTTCCAGATTGGAAGAAGAAGTTGCTTGCGTAACAAGCTCTGCATCATCAAAGGTATGGTATATAGACAGTGGAGCCTCCTGGCATATGACAGGAATCCGGGAATGTTTTTCAGATTATCAGGGGGAAGAATGAATTTTCAGATCACCATGGGGAATAAGGCAAAGTGTACCCTAGTAGGGAAAGGTACCATAGTTTTTCAAACAGAAACGGGAGAGCGGTTCCGAGCTACCAATGTGCTACATGTGCAAGGACTGGGGATGAACTTATTTTCCGTATCACAACTTCAAAGTAAGGGCTATGACATTTTCTTCATTAAGGAGAAAGTATACGTCAAACACCTAAGTTGGAAAATGAAAGTATAGATCAGAATCAAAAGTAACAGGTTGTACAAGTTGCAATTAGAATCACCAATGGCACTGATAGGCAGTAATGGAGACAAGGATTTGAATGAACTATGGCACAGAAGGATGGGACATTTGCACCATGGGGCTCTGAGAATTCTCAGGAAAACTGTAACAGGAGTTCCAGATCTTAGTATAGAACGAGATGATGTATGCAGAGGATGTGCTCTGGGCAAGTATGCCAAAGCAACGTTTCCTAGAAGTAAAAATAGGGCCAAGAGTGTACTAGGATTGATACACTCAGATATCTGCGGACTGATGTCCACAAAAGCTCTTAGTGGTGCCGAATACTTCGTCACCTTCATCGATGACCATTCCAGGAAGACTTGGATTTATTTTCTAAAAACCAAGGACGAGGTTTTTTGTCGATTCAAAGAGTTCAAGGCTCTAGTGGAGAATCTGACAGGAAAGAAAATAAAAGTATTACGCTCAGACAATGGTGGAGAATATGTCGACAAGGACTTCACTGATTTTTGCGCTAGGGAGGGCATCAGAAGAGAGTGGACAACTCCTTACAATCCAGAGCAGAATGGAGTAGCAGAAATGAAGAACATGACTATCATGGGAGCAGCTAGGGCCATGATGTATGATCAGGATATGCCAAAATTCTTCTGGGCAAAAGCATGCAACACGATAGTCTATGTCCAGGATAGAACTCCTCATAGGGCATTGGGCAAGATTACTCCAGAGAAAGTCTTCACTGGGAAGACACCTGAAGTTAGTCATTTAAGGATATTTGGAGTTTAACATATTGCCATATACTCGAGGAGAAGAGGAAGAAGTTAGATCAAACTGCAGAGAAACGATATCTAGTGGGATATAACAAGAACGCTAAGGCATATAATCTATCTTCCAAGGAGCAAGAAGGTAGTAGTTTGACGAGACGTGAAGTTCATGGAAGATAGGGCCTTCAGAAAATCTCAAGAAATACCTTTCGAGGAGCAGTCAAAAGATGCGCTGTTGGTCAAACCACTTCAACTAGCGGAAGTCAGTACTAGGAATTCTCCTTCAGAACAAGAGGAATCATAGGAAGAGGAGGAGAAAACAGATGCACCTACTACCAGGGGAAGAACGAGCCGGGAACTTCAACAGATTCTACGGTATGCAGAAGATTTCATCGGTGCACCCAGGAACAATAAAAGGGAGCGAAGATAGCCGGATAGATATGAGGCCTTAGTAGATCAAGATGGGGAGCCTTCCAGTTTTTAGGAAGCCGCTCAACATCAAGTTTGGATGGATGCGATGGTAGAGGAATAAAACTCTATAATGGTGAATGATGTCTGGGAAGTAGTGCCTCAGCCTTAGGACAAATCAGTGGTAGGTTCGAGATGGATCTACAAGATTAAATATGCTGCAGACGGCAATGTGGAAAAATACAAAGGCAGTTTTGTGGCTAAGGGGTATGCTTAGAAGGAAGGAATAGACTACGAAGAGACCTTCGACCCTATAGCTTGGTATACATCTATTAGAATCATGATATCTCTTGCAGCTCAAATGGGATGGGAGATTCATCAGATGGATGTCAAAATGACATTCTTGAACGGGGTGATAGAAGAGGAAGTATATATTGAACAGCCAAAAGGCTTTGAGACACATGAGAAGAAGTCCCATGTATGCAGATTGAAGAAAGCCTTGTATGGGCTCAAACAGGCACCTAGAGCATGGTATGTTTGAATTGATGACTACTTGCAGAAGATGGGGTTCGTCAAGAGTGATGCATATCCCAATCTCTACTATCTGGTTGTAGAGAATGAGCCTCTAGTCTTAGTATTACATGTGGATGATCTCTTCCTGACAAGATCATCCAGGCTCATCGAGGACTGAAAGAAGAATCTAGCCACAGAGTTTGATATGAAGGATTTGGGACATATGCATTATTTCTTGGGGTTGGAAGTTTGGCAGTAGAAGGGTAAAATCTTCCTTGGACAAGGGAGATATGCTACAAAGATCCTGAAGAGATTTAGGATGTAAGACTGCAGGCCGATGGATACTCCAATGATCACCAACTAGAAGAAAATTGATGCGTTAGAAGACAAAGATGTTGATCCCACCTTATACAGGCAACTCATAGGGTCCTTGATGTATCTGGTCAATACCAGACCAAACATTTGTTACGCTATCAACACCCTCAGTCAGTTCATGGTGGAATCGAAGAGGGCTCATTGGGCAGTGGCGAAACATGTTCTGAGATATATACAGGGAACAGTGTATTATGGACTCTTGTACCCCAGAAGTAATGATATTAGATTGAATGCGTTTACTGATGTAGATTGGGCTGGAAGTTCAGTAGATCGGAAAAGTACCTCTAGGTACTGTTTCAACATTGGATCGGGGATGACCTCTTGGTGCAGTAGGAAACATAAATCTATAGCTCTAAGCTCAATTGAAGCAGAATATATGGCTGCTAGCACAGCTTCGTGCAAAGCCATATGGATTAGAAAATTGCTTGTGAACCTATACAGAAGAAGGATGGAAGCGACCAGGATCATGTGTGATAATCAAAGTTGCATCAAGCTCTATGAGAATCCAGTATTTCATGATCAGTCAAAGAACATTGATAGTCGGTGTCACTTTGTCAGAGACTGTGTCCATCGAGGAGCTGTACAATTGAGCTACACTCCTACAAGAGAACAGGTGACAGACATTCTTACCAAGGTTCTTGGAAGAACAAAGTTCGTTTCTTTCAGGGAGAAGATGGGGATGATAAAGAATCCATTTCAGTAGCAGAGATGGATATGTGTCAGGAGTTGCAGTGCAGATGCAATGTTGGGAGGAAAGACCAGCAGCAACATGGATGCAGAGGGAGCTACAGTATAGATGTAGTAGTGGCAATGGTGGAAGCCATGTGCAACAGTACAAGAGGCAACAATGCAGAGGATGTTGGGCAACAGGCTAAGCATCAACACAGGTACTGGTGTCGGATGATCAGGATAATGTTTAGTGGTGAAGCATTACTAGAGCACATTCCTCGCTAAGAGGGAGTGTTGATTTGGGGTAGCATCAGATGTGCTCTAGCCATGAAAATTGGTGGAGAGGCTAAAGCACATGAGATCTCCAAGACCCAGAAATCGTTTTGGAAAATTCCATCCGGATGAGGAGTTATTAAAATAATTAATATTTTTAATGAGTTCCTAAGTCTAAACTTAGGAAAATAAAAATATTAATGGGTATTAATAAAGATAAGAATGAGAAGCTTCTAAGAGACGAAGATCAAGTCTATTTGAATCTTAGCCGTTGATTAGGGACTTAATTTCGACCGTTGATTTATCAACAGGAAAAGTATAAGAGGAGGCTTGAGGGTTAGTTGGAGAAACACAAAGGGAGACCAGTCAGTTCGATTTCTGGAGTGCGGTTTGCTGAGAAATTCGAACTAGTGGTCTCGATTGCAATGAGAGGCAGCAAGTACATAACAGAGAGGCAGGGATAATGCCTGAGGACCAACATGGAGATCAGAGAGGCAGATGCAGAGCCAATTAGAAAGACGCAGAGGTAGTTGGATTGCGCAGTGGTTGGAGGGCTTGTGTGGGTGACGCAGTGGCCGACGCAGTGAGGAAGAGTGCTGACATAGAGGGACAAGGAGCTGCATAGAGGCTAGCTGGACTGACGTTGAGCCTAGGGAAAGCGTCGAAGGATTTTTTGTGGTATTATTGCAGTGTGGTTATCTGTGTTGGGTAAGCCAGTTTGGTACCCTAGTTTTACTCAAGAAAGCTGATTAATAAAACCCTCCTCTGCTGCACCGGTGTTCCCGCATTGGGTTTTTTCGGGGACAATTGTCCAAGAATAACTGTGTTGATGTGTTTGATTTTTGTGCATGTATTTGTTTCTATATAATGGTGTGATATCTGCAATAGAATTTATTTTAATATTTACTAAAGGGATTTCGCAAAATAACTTATTGGAAAATAAGTAGGTAAAATAAATCAGTTGCTGTAGTAATAGAATGTCTGTTTAGAAATTTTCACACCAATGGGGCCCTCTGGAGGGCTAAGGTCCCGTACAGGGAGACCTAGCCCCAAATGGAGACCCACCTGCAATCCTGCATAATATCCAATGGGTCCCCTTGCCCTCCAATACAACAAATCATTAGAATAATCAACTAAAAGAGCTTACAATTCATGGGATCAATGGGGCACTTCATGGTGGCATGCCCTTCCATAGTGGGCTTTGGCATGTACAAGTGTCTCTAAGCTCAATGGGGGGTTAATCAAGGACCCCATTTAGGTGGTTTCAACCTTTAAAGGGGGTGACCTGTCCATGGTACATCCCTAAAGTGGTAGGTGGCAAATGATATAATAATGGAATGGAGTGGGGATCGGGGGAATCATCTAGACCACATGTTATGGTGCAAGGGTAGCTATAGTAGGGAAAGCCCACACCTGAGTATGTGAGTGTAGGAGGGAGAAAATCGTGGTACTTGAGTTACCCAAACCTTTGTTTTTCCACCCTTCTTCATATGCATTTTGCCTTTGATTGATTTTTCTTCATAATTGCTCTGGGCTCTGGGGGATGAGAGCACAATGTGTAGTATATAGCAGCGGATACTTGCTTAAGGTGGGGCAGTTCATTGCCCACCAGGGGTTGGGACAATCATGGGTTCCTTAATGATGGAAGGGGCTCATCTAGGGCCCATAGGAACCAGGGTGATGGCCATGGACAAGGGGTAGAGCTCATATTTGGATTTTGCCCACACGCTAAATTTGTATGTCTTGACCATCATTGGCATTTTGTTGTACATTTCCTATTGAGAGTGGCCAAATTATGCTTTTTCTTTTCTTTTAGCTGGATCAACCTTCGGGGCTTCGGTCTAGGCCTGACCCAATCTGTGGAGAAGGGGAGGGGGAGGCTAACCCTATGTGGACCCAATGGACACATGTGGACCCAGATGCAAAAAGAGATGAATGGGGCTAAAATGAGTGGAAGGGGAGTGATGTAGGTGGTATCGGGAAGTGGGACCACACAACCAAAATTAGGATTATCCATGTAGCAAAAACCCTAAAGCTAGTAAAGGAGACTCAACGGGACGAAGATACAAGGTTAACCATGAAATCGGGTAGTGGAGACATGGGTGCAAACCTAACCCACTCTTTCCTCTAAATCCCCCCCACTAATGCATGTCCAAAAGTGCCCATGATAAATAAGGAAAATTACTCAACTATACTAATGAAAAGCCATACCTTTGGGGTCGGGAGGACCACCTTCAAACATACAATCATAACAAGCGGGCGAGGGACCACATGGTTGGTTAAGGTGGTAGAGACTGCTATTTGGTGGCTGCAAGGGGCTGCTGGCAGAGGACCATCTAGGAGAAATTTTTTCTCCTATATACACTACCCACAGGTGGTGGGTAACATTTAGCTCCAACTGGGACATGAGATCTTGGGAAAGTGCGCGAAGCTACTCGAACGGGAGGTCATGGGAACACCAACAATCTCTTGGTACCATAGACCTGTTACCTGCACATATGAAAGACCAAGCACACAGGGAAACATGTTTTCGTGGTGTCTTATGATCACCATGCTTAATATTAGGCCGTAAAAATCAACAAGAAAGTAAAATGCAAATTTAATCTAAATGCAAATAATATATCATGAGAAATATCATATGATAATTCTAATGAGAAAATATGTATGGAATGCATCCTACCCTAACATGCATATAGTACAATGTTAATACTAAGTGAAATCATAAAGCCAGTGCAACCAACATATATATATATATATATATGCCTGCCAATATGATTACTCCCAAAGAGAATGTTGACACAATCCCAAAGAGGCTGAAGTGGGTGGGGAGTGGGAAAATATGATCTCCCTTTGAGGTAATATGAAGTTCTATGTTATGAAACCAGCTCAAGAAAAGATAGATCAACGCCTTAGAATTTAGCCTCTTCGAGGGGGAAACCTCCTTTACATTACATAAATGAACAATTCTTGGATGATACAAATGAAAAAATCTCCTTTCTATATATAGGAGTCTAAGGAGTCACAATATAATCCAGCCGACTTAACAATAATAATATAAAACCACAAAAACAACAATAGAGGGATTCTATGGGGCACGGTGATAACAATATGGGGGCAATAGGGGCACAACAATATTAATAAGGGGTATAACTACAATAGTAATGGGGTAATCACTAGTATTATAGGGACCCAACATGCCCCTCTCCTTCAAAAAAGTATTGTCCTCAACGCTTGAGTAGTTATGGATACTTCTGCATAAAATTCTCATCCTCCCATGTGGAATCTTCAGCGGATAAGTTCTTCCACTTGATAAGATACTCTGAAATTGAACGATTTCGTAGCTGTCGAGTTCTTGTTCTGTGACTGCTTCCGGTTCCAATATAATTTTTCCTTCCTCGTCAAGTTCTGGCAATATTGTTTGAACTGGGAGCTTGTCGCCTATAACCTTCTTTAAACATGAAACATGGAAAACTGGGTGCAATCGAGAAGCTGCAGGAAGCTCCAATTTGTATGCCATAGTACCAATCTTTTGCAACACCTTGTACGACCATAATACTTTGGTGATAATTTATTATCCTTCTTAGCTTGCTTGAGGGACATTTGCTTATATGGTTGTAGCCGTAGGAATACCCAATCACCTACATCAAAAATTCTTTCACTGCGATGTTGATCTGCCTGTTGTTTCATTCTATTCTGTGCCAACACGAGGTTATCCTTTAAGAGTTGGAGGACTTGTTGTTGATGTTCGATGTGATGTTCCACTGCCTGAACCTTAGAATTTTCTCTTAAATATGATGTGATGGATGGTGGTTGATACCCATAAAGTGCCATAAATGGGGTCATTTTTGTTGCTGTATGGAAGGAAGTGTTATACCACCATTCAGCCAGAGGCAACCATTTGACCCATTGTGTCTGTTTATCAGATACAAAGCAACGAAGATATCCTTCCAAACATTTGTTTACTATCTCAGTTTGCCCATCAGATTGAGGATGATAAGATGAGCTATGAACTAACTGAGTACCAAGACAAGAAAATAATTCTGTCCAAAAATTTCCAGTGAAAATGGGATCTCTGTCACTTACAATAATCTTTGGGTTTCCATGTAGCTTTTGAATTGTTTTCATAAATGCAGTAGAAACTGTACTGGCTTTAAATGGATGTGATAATGCACAAAAGTGTGCATACTTGGTAAGTCTGTCAACTACCACCATGATGACACTCTTTCCCTCAGACTTGGGTAAACCTGTGATAAAATCCATTGAAACCTCCTCCCAACGTTGGCTTGGAATGGATAAAGGTTGTAATAGACCCGGTGTCTTAATTGTTTCAACTTTATTTTGTTGGCAAACCAAACATTCCGCCACAAACTTTTGAATATCTGATTTAAGGCCATCCCAAAAAAATTCCTTCTTAACCCTGTGGTAAGTTTTTAAAAATCTTGAGTGCCCTCCTAAGGGAGAAGTGTGCAATTCCATAAGAATCTTTTGTTTTAGCTGGGAATTCTTACAGAGGTATAAGCGATCTTTGTACCATAACGAATCATTTTGCCAGCTAAATGTATCAGACGTACTGGAGTCTTGTTGTAACTTTCGAATAAGTGCCCACACTTCTTCGTCATTCTTCCATTCCTCCCTTGCTTCGTTTATCCAATCTGGTTGGATAATAGAAATGGCGCACAACAATGCTTCCACATCCTCATCCTTTCTTGAGAGTGCATCTGCCACCACATTTTGCTTCCCTTTTTTGTAGATGATTTCAAAGTCATAACCCAACATCTTTGTGACCCACTTTTGTTGCTCTTCAGAGGATAATCTTTGTTCTAAAAAGTATTTAAGGCTATCATGATCCGTTTTTACCTTGAAGTGTCTTCCCATTAGGTAGGGTCGCCATTTCTTAAGTGCATGGAGTATTGCCAACATTTCCTTCTCATAAATAGCTTTGCTTAAAAACTTTCCCTTGATTGGACGACTTTCAAAAGCAATGGGTCTTTCATCTTGCATTAGAACAGCACCAATTCCATTTCTTGAAGCATCACATTCCACAATAAAGGTTTTTGTGAAGTCCGGTGTAGCTAAGACCGGTGCTTGGCACATTGCCTCTTTAAGATGTTCAAAGGCCTTTGTTGCTTCCGGAGTCCATGAAAATGCATCTTTCTTCAATAATGTTGTTAGAGGTGCTGCTATTCTCCCATAATTCTTAACAAACTTGCGATAATACCCTGTCAACCCGAGAAATCCTCGCAGATGCTTTATGGATGTGGGGATTTTCCATTCCTTAATGGCTTTAATTTTGCTAGGGTCTACCTTAACTCCTTCATGAGATACAATATGACCCAAATATTCCACCTCCTGGACTCCAAAGAAACATTTGGATCTTTTTGCATATAATTGTTTCTCCTTCAATAGTTGTAGCACCCTGTCAACATGTTCAACATGATCCTTCCAAGACTTGCTGTAGATTAGTATATCATCAAAAAATACTAACACAAATTTTCTAAGGAATGGTTTGAAAATTGAATTCATCAAACCTTGAAATGTTGAAGGTGCATTGGTAAGGCCAAAAGGCATGACCAAAAATTCATAATGACCCTCATGAGTTCTAAATGCTGTTTTCGGAATGTCTTCAATCTTCATTCTGATTTGATGATATCCTGAACGAAGATCCAACTTGGTGAAGTAAATTGATCCATGCAATTCATCCAGTAATTCATCAATGACAGGAATGGGGAACTTATCTTTAATAGTGAGCTTGTTGAGCTCCCTATAATCTGGACACATGCGCCATGATCCATCCTTCTTGTGCACCAATACTACTGGAGCAGAGAAAGAACTTTGACTCGGTTGAATTATACCAGCCTCTAGCATTTCTGCAACCATACGTTCAATTTCACTCTTTTGGACATAGGGATATCTGTACGGCCTGATGTTTGGAGGAACACTTCCTGGAATCAGATGAATAGCATGATCATGATCACGCATAGGTGGGAGACCTTTGGGAGTCTCAAATACCTTGAAATGATTGTCTAGGACTTTTTGGAGATCTGGAGAAATAGATGATTCCGATGTGGAAACATCTAGCGAGCATAATTGTGCAATTACACCTCTTTGCTCCTTTTTTAGAAGCTTTGTCATACCATTAGAGCTGATTATCTTTCCTGGTTTCCCTGCAATACCCCTTAATTCAACTTCCTTTCCTTCCGTAGAAAATTTCATGAAAAGTTCTTGAAAATTAAAAGCTATTGTACCCAGGGATTGTAGCCATTGGACTCCTAGTACAACATCAACACCCCCCATTGGAATGGAAAGCATTGGGCTAGTCAATACATATTCTCCCATGGATAGCTTGATATTATGGCACTTTCCAGAGCAATTTATTGTTCCTCCATTTGCAATCATCACTTGACACTCTGGTGCTGGATATAGGAAGCAATTCAATTCTTTTGCTACCTTACAATGAATAAAATTGTGGGTGCTTCCTGAATCAATCAAAACTATTACCTTTTTCTTCTTGATTTGTCCTTCTATCTTGATGGTTTGAGGAGTGGTAATTCCCGCCAATGCATTACAAGATATGGTCGGATTTATTTGTTCTTCATCTAGGCTTTGTTCCTGGAGTATATCCTCTTCTTTTGACCTTTCTTGCTCCTTTTCTTCTTCCTCTTCACAATCTATGTAGAATAATTTCTTCTCAGCACACTTATGACCTTTAGTGTATTTGCTATCACAACTGTAACAAAGCCCTTTTGCTCTTTTTTCTTCCAATTGTTGTGGTGTCAACCTTATAGGTTGTGGAAGACTAGGGGCAACAACACTTCCGTCTTTATAGTTGTGAGTGGTATGCTTCCTAGTTGCCATAATTTTGCTTTCCATTTTTCTTGCTAACCTGAATGCCTTCTCTAATGAATCAGGTTCCCAAAGGCGAACATCATGTTGGATATTATCCTTTAAAGACCCTATGAACACATCAATCCTATGCTCCTCTGGAATATCTTTTACCCTTATGTTCAATTTTTGGAACTCCTCAATGTGCTCCATTATTGAACCCTTTTGTTTGAGACTTATCAATTGGCTAAAAAAAGTGTTGCTTTTTGTATCCTCATAATGTGCTATCAATTCTTCCGTAAAAATTGCCCAAGTGATAAATTGTTTACGAGAGCAAAGCCATTGATACCATACAAACTGATTTGGTTCCAAATATAAAGTTTCCATACGTACCTTTTGTGTGCTTTTCACATTATTGAGATCGAAGAATTGCTCCATCTGTAATATCTGTGGCAGGATCCTTGCCATCAAACTTCCTCATATCGATTTTTGGAATATGGTGAGTCTTCGATCCAACATTAGCGTCTATGGAATCATGATTAACATTTCTTTTATTCTCATCATGAGTTTCCTTTAGTACCCTTTCACCCTTAGTGCCCATTTCTTGTAGCAACTTATTCATATTTATCTTCAATTCGTCCATGTCTGTCTTCAAATCTATCTTCAAATCATCCATAGTAGCTTCCACGCCAATCATCTTAGCTTCTATGCCTTTCTTTAAACAGTCCATCTTAGCTTTTACACCTTTCTTTAAACCATTCATCTTAGATTCTGTTCCTTTTTGTGCAAGGGACAGTTGTTGCACTTGGTTTTGTAATTTTGATATATCATGTTGCATTTTTTCCTCTTCTTCATGAGTCATGCTAGAGCTTTCAGGTTCCTTACTAGGTGTTTGCATTCTCTTTCCTCGGGGCATCAGTTACCGATAATAATGCTCTACTATGCCCTTTGAATTCCTTCAAAATAAATTTTCAAACCAAGCTTAAGCAAAAATTTAAGAAAATCTACACACCTTTTTTCACTTTGTAGGAGCTCGATATTGCCTCTGATGTATCTCTGTACTTTCCGATCATCTAATTCTGAATTTGTGACCTGTAGTAGCCCTCTGTGTCCTCTTTCCAATGCCACAAGTCTGACCCAAATTGGATTCTCCAAGGAAGAGTTATGCGAAATCTCCCACAGTGACTTGATTATAGACTAGTTCAGTAGAGCAAACTTGTACGACGTGCCACGAGTCACTGTTTCAACCTTTGGATTTGAAAAATGCACACAAGAAACTAAAGTCCGTCCTCTTTCTGTACCTTCTTACGAAATTTCAATCCGATCCCCAGAGAGAAAGTTATGACGATTTTCCCCAGGTCACCTGTTTGGAATGTAATTCAGGAATCTGCAAAAAGACCAACTTCCTCAGATCATATCTCCATAAATATAGCGCGAAAGGCTCTGAAATTTGGACCCAAGGTTTAGAGTGATTTCTTCTCAAATGGGTTTTTTTGCGACTTCTGAAACATCACAGACAAAAAGTTATAGTGAAAATGCCACGATGACCTGTTTGGAGCAATGAAACCCTAGAATCCAAAGCTTTGAAACCAAATGTTATGAAACCAGCTCAAGAAAAGATAGAAAAGATAGATCAACGCCTTAGAATTTAGCCTCTTCAAGGGGGAAACCTCCTTTACATTACATAAATGAACAATTCTTGGATGATACAAATGACAAAATCTCCTTACTACATATAGGAGTCTAAGGAGTCACAATATAATCTAGCCGACCTAACAATAATAATATAAAGCCACAAAAATAACAATAGAGGGATTCTATGGGGCACAGTAATAACAATATGGGGGCAATAGGGGCACAACAATATTAATAAGGGGTATAACTACAATAGTAATGGGGTAATCACTAGTATTATAGGGACCCAACATTCTAGGAGAAGGAATATACATTAATCTAGAAGTGCGGGGCATTCCCTCTAAGTACACAATGGTGGAATGAATGATCACTCTCAAGAACTTCCTATCACAATTCTTGCCCCTAATATTATGCTTTGTGGATGCTACAAGGTCATGATGGGAAGGGAAAGAAGTGCAACAAATAGGTTGCTCCAAGTGATGGTCACATTGGAGAGGGCGGTTATGGAGTGATTATAATCTTGAGGGTGTGTCCAAGGAGATAAAGTACATTTGATGAGGGGCTCTTTTTTGACACTATACTCAGAAGGGGAAAAGGGCTCATGGTCACATGAGATCATAGGACAAGGGGTGAGGAATCACTCATGGATGACTCAAAATAATGGACCTGAAGGAAAGGCGATGGGGAAGGTGAGGTATTGTATTCAATGGGGCCCTTTTCTAAAAAATCATATTCTAAAGGCTCAAGTGATTTGAATGTACTTCCAAAATCAGAAGGAAGGTAGGTAGGAGCAAGGACCCTATCAATTCCTTCATAATTAGTATCAAAGATAGGGTCTTCCCAAAAAGGAGAACCAATCGCTGCCAACTGCCCTTTTCTACGCAAGGGAAAACAATTATCCTCCTTCCCAAGGGTATCGATGGATATGCCATCATATATAATGCCCGAGAGAAAGGGAAGACCAATCTCAACCTCATCCTCCTTGTCGGTCTCATAAATGGGAGCACAACCAAACTGGGGACTGATAATTTCCCATTTCTCTCTTTTAATGTGGAAGTAAATCTTTAATGTCATATGTAATGTCCCTTCCTAAAATAATTTTATTTTCTAAAGGGAGATCCACAATTTTGCAATTTTGACTATTTTAGGGGGCCAAGATGCTTTGGAAATAATACTTAGGAGAAGGGGAGGCCGAATTTTTTTGCCTAGTGGAACGTGGGGGCCACCCCTCATGAAATACACACCCCCTTGGGAAGAAATTTGAATGGCTAAGGGAAGGAGGATGAAATTGCTAGGTGGAGGGACCCACATGAGGAGGAAAGGAGAAAATTATAAATAGGAGGATGGCAGCTATAGGGGCTTTTTGAAATTTGACAATTACTTGCACCTAGCATGCTTGAGCTATTTAGCTGAGTCTGCACCCGAGATTCTCAAGTGAGTTTCTCACCCCTTGCTTCGGTGGACTTCGAGTGCCAGCCCAAGGAGGGAAGTCTTATCCATTGAGAGTTGGTCCAACATTGTCACAGGGATTTCGTGGGGCTTCATTGCTGCTTTTTGGGCGTGGGAAGGAGTACGAGTTGCATTTGGGAGATCAACAAGAGCAACAAATTCGTGGAGGATTCCAGGGGAGCATTTCACCATATTTTGTTGGAGATTTTGTGACAAGAATAACATAATCTTGGAGGGGACTCTTGTTGCTTTAGCGTAGTATTCTAGTGGACTGTGTGGGCTTGCATAGAGGGCATTTTCTGGGCACACGTGGGAGTTGAGGAGTTGGCTTGTGGAGTTGGGTTGAGCAGGGGAATTGAGGGAGATATCCGAGGGAGTAAAGCCCAACATTTTGGCTCCATTGTTGAAATTTCTAAGTCTGACATGTCAGAAATCCCTACTGTATTATCTGGTTTATTTTCTCCTACTTGTTCTTTTCATTAACAAGTTATTTATAAATATAAATATCGAAAATAAACACAAATACAACCTTAACACATATACAGATCAGGAATTGAAATAACTGCGACAATCACGCAAGGGACATCGTTATTTTTGGACAATCGTCCTCAGAAAAACCCAATGCAAGAAAACCGGTGCAATAGATATGAGGCTTTTATTATTATGTAGTTTCTGAATACAACGTGGGTGCTAGAAATGGCTCACCCAATAGAGAATGCCCTTGGCAGTAGTACCTCTCCTCAGAGACATTCCAGCTAATCAGTCACCGGATGAACGATCCCACAACAACTACGACAACTTCCACTGCTCTATGTCACTTTGACAGGGACCGTGTCACCCTCTCAGCTCAGCAACACTTAATCTGCACCACAAAAAATCACCTAGCGCTGCCTCTTGGCCCTGCGTCAGCTCTGCTAGCCTCTGCGCAGCTACTGAAGCGTCTGCTTCAGCCCCTTGGCTCTCTGCGTCAGCTCTCAAACCCTCTGCATCACCCACGCTAGCCTCTTCAGCCTCTGCGTAGCTCCTAGCTACCTCTGTGTCAACCTCTCCAAGCTCTGCGCTGTGTCTCTGGCACTATCTCTGCCTCTCTGCTATGTATTCTCGACCTTGTGCTGAATTGCCTCTCGCTGCACAAATCACTAGTTCGATTCTCTCAGAAACCCTGCTCTAGAAAATCGAACTGACTGATCAATATGGTGTATCTCTAACTGACCCTCAAGCCTCCTCTTATACTTTTCCTGTTGAGTCTTCAACGACCGAGATTAAGTCCCTAATCAACGACTAAGATTAGATTTGGCTTGATGCATGTTTTTTAGAATATTCTCACCCAATTTTATATTAATACCAATTAATATTTCAATTTTCCTATGTTTAGACTTAGGAACCCCATTAAAAATATTATTTATTTTAATATCTCTCCAACCGGGTGGAATTTCCCCAAACCATTTCTGGGTCTTCGAGATCTTATGTGCCGTAGCCTCTCCACCAATTTTCATGGCTAGAGCACATCTGATGCTATGACAAATCAACACTCCCTCTTAGCAAGGAATGTGCTCTAGTAATGCTTCACCATGGAAACATCACATTGATTCTCCGCACAGGTACCTGTGCTGATGCTTGGCCTGTTGCCTCACATCATCCGCACTGCTGCTTTCTGTATTGCTGCCCATGACACTGACACTGCCATTGCTACATCTGTACTGCAGCTCCCTCTCAACATGCTGCCCATGCTTCCCCTAGCACTGCCACTGCTTGTTGAAGTTTTTAAGTTTACTTAGTTTAGAAACCTTTCATGCACTTTTTTTGATTTATTCCTACCTACATGTTATTTTTCTTTAACAAGTTATTTACAAAGTAAATACCGAAAATAAACACTAGTGCATGCTCAACACATTACAGATCAACAACTAAAAGAAACAAGAACAAACACACCACATGACACCATTATTTTTGGACCAATGTCCCCAGAAAAACCCAATGTGGGAAAACCGGTGTAGCGATATGAGGGTTTTCTTATTAAGCAATATCAGAGTACAATCTAGGTGCCGAAACTGGCCTACCTAACGGAGAATTTCCTTAGCAGCTCCTTAGCACAAAACTGCTCTGCAACCCCACCGTCTGTCTCATGCTGGCTCGCGTCAGCCCCTCTCTGTCTCATGCTGGCCCTATGTCAGCCTTTCTAGGCCTGCGTCAGCCCCAGGAGGCCATGCGTCAACTCTGGGAGCCTCTGCGCCAGCTGCGCTGGCCCCTCTGGTGCTTTGCGCAACACTTGGCTGCCTCTGCATGGCCCTGTGTGAGCGCTTCTTGGCTCTGCATCACCCTCCTTGGTTGCTGCGCTGCTCTCCTAGCACAATCTCTACCTCCTCTGTTTCTCTATACTCAATGCCCCTCAGCTGCTCTTCCGATCACTAATTCTATCTCTCTTAGCAAACCCCGCTCTAGATAATAGAATGACTGATCACTCTGGTGTGTTCTCCAAGTGTTCCTTAAGCCGCCTCTTATAGTTTTCCTGTTGACATTTCAACGGCTGAGATTAAGTCCGTAATCAATGGCTAAGATTAGATCTGGCTTGGTCCATGTCTTTTGGACCACTCTAACATAGATTCATATTAATACACATTACTATTTTATTTTCCCTAAGTTTAGACTTAGGGACTTCATTAAAAATATTAATTATTTTAATATCTCCTGATCTGTTTAGAATCTGCCCAAACCCTTTCTGGGTATTGGAGATCTCATGTGCCCCAACCTCTCCACCAAATTTCGTGGCTAGAGCACATCCGATGCTACCCCAAATCAACACTGCTAATCGCTGCACTGCAACTCAGTTACCGAGAAGTAGGTAATTGACTTCTCCCAAATACTGACATCCCAGTCAGTCTGTAAGCCATGTGAAACTGAAGCTGCCTCTATTGCTATCCTGTGCTCCCTCTGTTGCCACTGCGTTCCTGCATACAACTCTATGTCTCTCACACTATTGCACCCTCCACTGCACTATCTCAGATTTTTGCAGCCAAGCATTGCCTTGTTGCTCCACTACACTTTGCTCCACCCGACATCTGTTATTATGCTACTGTCGTTAAGGGCTCAGCCGGATATGATCTAAGAGTTTGGACACCTCAAGGATCCTGCCCCTAGTTTGTAGTCCTCTTGACTACAACTCGATGTCTCCCCACCTCTTCTCTAGAGGTGCATGAGCACTCATGGCATAGTCGTCATCAATCTCAACCTCTTTCTTTGCCTTAGCTGGAGCTACCTTGGCATCAGAACCCTCTCCCTTGTTTTTCTTCATGGGACACTAGGATGCATAATGTTCCAACTCCCCACAATGGAAGCACTTCACCTTGGAGATGTCCTTCTTCTTCCTCTTCCCTTGCTGTTCTACCGATGCTAGAGCCGCATCCTCCTCCTTCTCTTTCTTGATTCGACTTCCATTGCCACTACTCCCTGCCTTGGTCAACCTCCCGTTCTCTTCTTGGTGAAGAGCTGCCCACATCTCCTCCCAACCTGGAAGAGTAGCCCTGCCCAAAATACTTTGGACAAATATCTCGCACTACTCGGAGATTGCATTCAGGTGGTCCTCACCTTGAAATCCAGATCCGGTGTAGACCCTATGGAAGTAAGTTGGTCACCAATCTCTTGTAATATGAGGAGGAATGGATCTATCTTCTCTCCCTTCTACATCTGATACAACCGCAACTGATTCTCCAATAACATCTTCCGCTACATGGAAGTGCCCTGATACAAGGTCGTCAACGTATCCCACATTTCCTTTGCTGTGTTCTTTTCAGCAATATGTGGTACGACATGATCTTTGACCCCACCAAGGATCATGCACTTCGCCCTCGCCATTGCATCCTCATACTTCTCATTTTCAGCCAGGTCGACTAGGATAGCGACGGTTCTCAAGGCAAAGTCCTTGATGCGATGTCGATCTAGGACTGCCAGGATCCTGGCCTTCCAGATGACAAAGTTGGAAGCCCTGTCCAACCTGTCCTGATTCCTCAGTCCGTTGACTGCCATTTCAACTCCTCTTTTGGAGTCCCTCTAAGATTTGACTTCCCTCTTGGAAATCACCCTCTAAATCTTGATTTCCTTGCTGGAAATCCTCCTGTCAAATATCAAACATCTCCTCTCCAATCCTCCTTGGAATTGCAACTCGGATCTAGATTTCTTGGCTAGAAATCCGTCAAGGTAGCGACTCCCTCTACCTTAGTTCTGTCCCCTTAGGTACTATTCTACACTGATAGAAGCAACACCCCACTAGCTTCTCAATCACAATCTACCCACAGTTCCCCAAGCCCCAACAATTGATGAAACTGAGCCTTTCAGGCTCTGCGCAATCCCAACAATGGCAGAATCTGCTCCTCCTGGCCACAGTGTAGATCCTTCCTGGCTGAGAAAGATGACCGGGGACTGCGTAGGCGTAATCTGCCCCTCTTTTCCTCTGCGCTGGCCTCTCTCCTTGGCTCGAAATGATGACGCAGACTCTGCGCGTCACTTCTTCTCTTGCTGCTTCTGCTCTAGAACAATGCTGTCTCTCGGGACAACTGCTTTTGCTGCAAATTTTCAGATTTCTGCGGGTGTCTTCAGTCCTCCTGTGATCTGTAATGCTCCGATACCATGTTGAAATTTCTAAGTCTGACATGTCGGAAATCCCTACTATATTATCTGGTTTATTTTCTCCTACTTGTTCTTTTCATTAACAAGTTATTTATAAATATAAATACCAAAAATAAACACAAATACAACCTTAACACATATACAGATAGCGACTAAAATAACTAAGACAATCACACAAGGGACACCGTTGTTTTTGGACAATCTTCCCCGTAAAAACCCAATGCGGGAAAACCAGTGCAGCAGATATGAGGGTTTTATTATTATGTAGTTTTTGAATACAACTTGGGTGCCAGAAATGGCTCACCCAACAGGAAATGCCCTCAGCAGTAGTACCTCTCCTTGAAGACAAATATTCCGTCTGATCAGTCACCGGATGAATGATCCCACAACAACTACGTCAACTTCCACTGCTCTGCGTCACTCTGACAGGGACTACATCACCCTCTCAGCTCACCAACCCTCAGTCTGTCCCACGAAAAATCACTCAGCGCTGCCTCTTGGCCCTGCGTTAGCTCTGCTAGCCTCTGCGTAGCTACTGAAGCCTTTGCGTCAACCCCTTGGCTCTCTGCATCAGCTCTCAGATCCTCTGCGTCACCCACGCTGGCCTCTTCAACCTCTGTGTAGCTCCCAGCTGCCTCTGTGTTAGCCTCTCCAAGCTCTGCGCTGTCTCTCTGGCACTATCTCTGCCTCTCTGCTATGTATTCTCGACCTCGTGCCGAATTGCCCCTCGCTGCAACAGATCACTAGTTCGATTCTCTCAGCAAACCCCGCTCCAGAAAATCGAACTGACTGATCAATATCGTGTATCTCCAATTGACCCTCAAGCTTCCTCTTATACTTTTCCTGTAGAGTCTTCAATGGCCGACATTAAGTCCCTAATCAACGGCTAAGATTTGGCTTGATCCATGTCATTTAGAACATTCTCACCCAGTTTTATATTAATACCCACTAATATTTAAGTTTCTTAAGTTTAGACTTAGGAACCCCATTAAAAATATTAATTATGTTAATATCTTTCCAACCGGGTGGAATTTCCCCAAACCATTTCTGGGTCTTGGAGATCTTATGTGCCTTAGCCTCCACCAATTTTCATGTCTAGCGCATGTCTGATGCCACGACAAATCAACAACCATTTGGAGGGTTGCAACAAAGATTTTCCAAGAGGGTCGTATTTTCTAGCCAGTTGTGTAGGCCGTGGTATTTGGGGGTCAATTTCAAGGGTTAGAGCTAGACCAAACCCTTTCTGTGTTTTTGGAGAGGAGCCTCGGGTTAATTTCCTGGAATTTTCTGAACACTAGAGGAGGGCCTTTTAGCAAGTTCTTTCCAGCAGACAGAGCAATTTTTCTAGGGAAGCGTAGAGCATAGTTGGAGCAATTCATTTCCACATCTGGGCATTGTATTTTTCTACCTGGGGCTTGTCTAGCTTACCTTTTTGGCAAGCCTAGGTGCACTCCTAAGATATCCCTATTGTACTACTGCTTCACATAATAAAATGGCTCAGCTGGAGGACGCTTTTGGGGATTTTCTAGGTGTTCACTTATGTATCCTAATTTTTATGTGTGCATGTTTACTTTTGCTTTGTTTATCACTGTACTTCCTATGTAGGAATACTACATCTTTCAAGGGGTTAATGGGATCACCTTCCTCAATATTCTCAAAAGGAGAGTCATCAGGAATAATATCCTCGAGAAAGGTAAGATCAACCTCAACTTCTCTTCCCATAGATTCATTTTCCCCAACACATGTGTTCACAAAATCCTCCTTTTCATCATGTGGAGCCAAGGAGGACTCATCATTTAGATTCCCAAGGCCCTCTCCGATCATCATTGCTAGGTAGGCAAGACTTCTCTTCTTCCCTCTTCTCTTGGAGAACAATAGCTAAGGTGTTTGTTACATGAGCTTGATATAATGCTTCTAGGAAGAGTGCATTAGTAGGGTTCTCTTTATATTCACATCTCATTTTTATAGAGCTTTTCTTCTTCTTGGTATAAATGCAAGAATACTTCCTTAGCATTACATTCCCTTACTAATCCCTTGCATGACTTACTATATTCATCTACTCTCTCTTGCAGGGTCTGGAGGCTTTCAGGATCAAACTCTTCGTCATCTTGAGAGGAGATGTTCCCCTCCTCATCGCTATTGGCCTCCATTTCCATCACTGATGTTTTCTCATTATCCTCTCTTTCTTGTTCATTATCCTTCACCGATGCCCCTCTCTATTCCATCATTATATCACATGGCACCTGCCATATGACGGATGTACCATGGACCTGTCACTCCCATAGAGGTTGAAGCCACTTGATAGGGTCCTTGATTAACCCCCTTCTTCAACTTGGAGACACTTGTACACTTTAAAGCCCATTATGGAAGGGCATGCCACTATGAAGTGCCCACTTGGTTCCATGAAATATAAGCTCATTTGCTCAATTACACTAATGATTTGTTGTACTGGAAGGTGACGAGATGCATTGGATCTTATGCAGGATTGCAGGTGGGTCTTCATCTTGGGGTTTGGTCTCCCTATACGGGGTCTAAGCCCTCTAGAGGGTCATATTGGCATTTGTAGGGTGTGCGTTGAGAGCCATGGGCCTCCACTATAGCAAAAAGTAGATAGCCATGCCATGGGATCCTTTATCACCATTCATTGCTCACTCATGCCCCACTTATTTGATGATGATGATGCACCTGGACCATCTTGCCTAGTCGGCTACACTTGCACCATACACTCTACATTGATTGTACACTCTACATAGAGCTCATGTCCCAGTTGGAGCCAGATGTCACCCACCAGAAGTTGGTGACCCCATAGGAGAAGTTTTCTCCAAAGCATCTCTTCAGCCGATAGCCAACAACCCCTGACAGCCACTGATGTAGTCAATGTATTGTGCCATCTGATCTCCTTTCCTTGAATTAGTCATATGTTCCCTCACCCATTTGTTGAGAGCATATGTTTGAAGGTGGGCAATCCAACCCAGAAGGTATGTTTTTCATTATGCGATTGGGTGCTTATGTTTGTTTTAACCTGGAAGGTATGGATTATGGGGTGACCTAGAAGGAGCAAGGGATTTGACTGGGATTTTGTTCCCTTACGTTAAATGGGGGGTTAATCCTCAAACCTAGTCTCATGGGATCTCCCCTATTACCCTACTACTTTAGGAAGGGTAGTGCTTGGGAAGCGTCGATTTTGGTAGTGCAGTCCCATTTTCTCTTTAGACATTTTTTACTTCGCTTTGGACATTACGAGCCCTATTTCATCGTCTTCCCTCTCTGGGTCCACATGACGATTGGGTCCACAAGGCACTGGCACACTCGTCCCCTTGCCCACATGTCTCTGTTGGGCATGGAACTATCGCATCAGATTTTGATGCAACTAAAAGAAAGATAAAAGTATAATCATGGTTACAAGCAAGAAACAAGAGAAAAGAATATTATAAAATGCAAAAGATGGCCAGGACATTAAAATAGCACATGGGAAAAAGCCAAACATGAGCCCTGTTGTCGCGCGGATTGGCATGACAACGCTCAGACCGGGGGCTGTCACTCTGATCCCCGATCCCTCCGTTTAAGCCTGTCTCCCGCGGCTAAGGGGGGTAGTCCCTGTGGGATGATGAAGACCAACTGTCGACCAGTTGGTTTGGAGAGACGAGATACGATATAAAAGCACTTGATGGATTTAATTAATGAAGCAGACCAGTGCCTTAAGAGATGATTATAAAAACGATTACTTGTTAAATGATATAGAAACATGCACCATGAACAACAATCATATTTCAACTTCGCATCTCGACTTGAAAAACTCAGATCTCAGCAAATAAAGATATAACGTGATAAACAACTGAAACTGGATCCAAAAAAAGAAAATTTTCCAAATTTTTTTATTTTTATTTTTTTTTCAATTTTTTTTTTTTTTTTTTTTTTTTCAATTTTTTTTTTTTTTTTTTTAAATATTAGAAAAATGAAAATTAAAAAAAATCTAAAAAAATTTAAAATTTAAAATCTATTCTAAAACAAAACTATAAAAGATTAAAATAAACCAAAAAAATCTTTTTTATTTTATTTTTTTAATATCTAAATCTAAATCTAAAAAAATTCTAAACTAAAACATTCATATGAAAGCCTAAATCTAAAATCTAAATCTAAAAGGTATATACATAAACATTAATTAAAATATAAAACAAAATTTATAATCTACATAAATGAACTAAAGTAAAACTAAATCTAAACAATTAACTATACAAACATAAATCTAGAACCTAAATATTAAAATCCATTGTAAATCATAAATCAAAACTATACAAAACTTTAACTAAACTAAAAGTAAATTAAAATCTAATAAAAATAAATCTACGCTAGCTAAACTAAGAATTTATTTAAAATCTAAATAACACTTCATGCCAACGCTGTCGTATGTACATATACATCAAAGAAAACAGAACGATAATGAGAATGTCGCCTTACCTTCTGACTCGTCACAAAAAAAGAAGTCGAGAGCATAGCTTGACGAAGGAGAGCAGAGAAAAAACGTATCGGTTTTACCTGTCGGCGGGCACAGAGAACTCAAACTCGGTTTTTTTTGCAGGGTTTGCAGGTGATGGCGGCAGTGACTATGGCAGATAATCTCACGCCAAAACTCGTGAATGCGGTCTGGAGCTCCCACTCTGATCGAAATTGATTATGCATCACCCTCCCGCAGGCTCACAAAGATTTCTGCTACAGTTTCAATGTTTTACGCACAAAACGCCAATGATCCACAGGCCATCATAGTCTCAGTTTCCAAGCGGCAATGGATTTAACACCAAACTCCTGAGATAAATCCGCAGGTATGCGGCTTCTGGCACCAGACGGAGGCAATTTAGGGAAATACGTTGTCATTCAGGGATTCACACCAAGTCATAACATTTGCAGCCACTTTTGAACCAGAATATGATTTGCGTGAAGCTTAATCTCTGTGGTGATTGATTTCTATCTGTGGATCAGACACCCTCGACGACGATGCATTTAACCGCAAGTAGAAAACGACCATCGATACCTCTTTTTGGAGAGCCGCCCAAGAGAAAATTTTTACCCAGCCAATCACTGATTATCTCCTTAAGGCTTTAAAACTTTGTATGCACGCGGTCAGACAAGCGATAGATAGAATCTGAGACTGCAAATCGAAATTTATAATGATGCTGTGCCGATGTCTGAAACTCACGCAGATATATACGCTGAGCGAACCACACCTTAGTAACATTTCCTGACTTTCAAATCGATTAAGGTGAATACGCAGACATTGTGATCTGATTGGCGTTTATCATTTACAGGTGCAGTGGGCAAGAGATTGACGATGGTCATGCAAAGACAAAACCCTATACCTGCAAAAGAAAAACCCTAATGAAGTATGCCAGAAACTAAAAAAAAACCCTAAACCCTAAGTGAAGACTGCATAAAACAAAATATGAAACCCTAGAACAGCTAAAAAATTTACAGATATGTGGCCCCTGAAATGCCAGATTTAGCCATAATAACAGAAATATTTTCAGAATATCAGAAACTTGAACTTCACTGTGAACAGAAAGAAAATCTCTCAATGTAAAACAGAAAAGAAACTCTTAAAGATTAACCCAGGGCACAATCAGCTGGGCTCTGCACAGAAAGTGCTTGTGGGAGTCGGCTGGTTCAGCCTAGAACTTCCCCAAACGCCCACCTGTACCTTTTACCTAAAGATCTCCTGCACACCTCAAGCAAACATCAGTAAAGAGGGGAAGAAATGCTGCTAGATTTCAAGGAATAATGGAGATACCTGCCATTATTCCAGAAACCCTACAACATTCAAACCCTAGCACGTGAGCAAGATACCTGTACTCACAATACTCTGAAAACCAGCTATTATTAACTGCTGAAAACTGAAATATGCAGAAAAAACAATCATCTCACAGCAATTCCGGAGAGTAACACCAGCCAGTTTTGAACCCCAAAGTCTTTTTATTAACCAGAAAATCAGATTACAAGAGAGCTTTTTCAGTACAGACTCACAGATCAGATGATCTGAAATGACCCCCTAAGACCCTATATAAAGGAAATGATCCCAACGGCTAGTTTTGGGTGATCCATGTTGAAGCGATCTCGACCGTTGATGAGGATCAAGACATCTCTTGATCTCATTCGTCGATTTATTAACTTAAAATATTATTATTTTATTAGTTAGGGTTTTTGCTTCATTTTTTAATTTTTTTATTATTTTTTTATTAAGATGGATCATCAAACTAAGCCGTTGGAAACATCACCTAGGACCTAGGACCTAGGACTCATGAGGGGATTTACAACATTTTCAACCCTCAATACACACTTCATCATGATTTTTACAATTTTCATCTCAAAGGGATGAATCCACTTAATACAGACCCTCATAGAACACCCAGTTCTGCGACACAACTATAATCTAGCAGATTAACATATAAGACTCTCCTAAAGTTCTGATGACGAAATCCATCCCGGCTTTGGGGTCAGGTTTGAAGGAAAACTCTGCCGATCCGTGGATCGGTGAGACGAAAAACCTCCCGGGACGCAGATCATCATTAGAAAGTTAGGTCCACCTAGGCAACTTTACATACATGACTCTGATCTGCTTAGATTATTTACAACTTATACATGCAGACTGGGCTTACAACAAAAATGATCAGGCTGCTGATGATGGCAGGATGGCACGGACATGCTGATCAGGTGCTGCTTCTTTCTGTCAAGAAAAACGGGATGCACTGCATGGGTAGTTGACCAGTAGAGGTCAACATCTGGCTCTACTTGGGGACACGTTGCTGCTTGCAGGAATGTGAGAATCCAGAATCTGCATCCATACAACACAAAAATAAGTAGCGTCCATCCCAAAAAATCAGCATATACATTAAGCACAGGAAAAAGCTCTTCATTTATTAACTATCTAATAACATGAAAAGTAAATCTATTCCTAAAACAGAAATGAAATGCTGAAAAGACAAGGAGTAGAGTTAGAAATACAATACAAAAAATGCCTCACGGCATCAGATGTGTTCAATATAGTGCATACTGAGCATTTGCCTGCTTTCAGGCAAATCTGTCGGCTGCTTGTCGGATGTGCCATGTCCAATTTTGCATATGGTAGGACTCCTTCCTATCCGAAAATCAAGCTGCTCACGGCCGTCTGATGTATCAAATCTTCGTCTAATCTTCTTCCTCTTGCGCTTCTTCTTTCTGGCAGGATGAATTATTGATGATCTGGAACTTTCTGTTTCGAAACTATCAGATGAAGTGTGTAAGATATGCATGCTAAGTCCTTTTGTGTCTTGCATCTGATTTTTATCGTTTTTAGGCTTATCTGGATCACCTTCAATTATCCACCTAATGACCTCCTCATAGTAAGATGGAACTTGTTGCGGCAAATGAGAAGGCTCCTGGTTTCTCTTATCATCTGACCATTGTTGAATCTTTTGAACTTGTATTCTAATGGCATCTATCTGACTAGAGCATTCATCCCTTATAGCGCTGATTTGCATGGCATGGTTTTCTTGCATGTGTTTTATTACCTTATCATTCTTTTCCTCTATGTCCATCAAGCAATGTTGCATGAAATTTATTTCTTCTTCATGATTCGCTTGCATGTTTCTAATTTCCGTTTCATGTTTAGTTTTCATGGCCTCAATTTCCTTAGCATGCTGATTTTGCGTGTCCTCAATCTCCTTATTACGTTTTTCCAGATGGGTGCGTAAAGTTTTAACATCATTGATAAGATTAGTTTGGTTGCTTTCCAGATTTTTCACCAGCATCTTTAAATCTTGTATTATTTGCTTTTGCTCCTCCTTTTCATTGTCATTTATCCCTGATTTTTCACTATGATGATCTGCAATATTTCCGGTGGATGACACATTCTGACCTTGAAATCTTTCTTCAACAGCTGAATTACTTTCTTTCTGTTCAACAATTTTAGAAGTAGAAGGCAAGCTGTTTGGACTATCATATCTATCTTTAAAAGCATTGAGAATGTCTTGTAAAGAAGTGAAAAAATCATTAGGAAAGTTATTAAACCAATTCAAGGCATCACCCTCTAAAGAACGGACAAATAGACGCATCTTAAAATCTTCATTATTATATTGAGGAAATCTACAGTATAAGATCATTACACAAGTAAACATGTTTAAATGCCTTTTAACAGCGACCGGATCATCACCCGAGAACTTAAGTAATTTACCAATGGCCTCTTTCGGAAGATCATGGAAATTATCAGTAAAATGACATGGTTTAAATGAATAATCCATGATGAACAATAAGGGATCAGATGGATGATAGAACTAGCTCTTTGCTCAAGAAAATCAAAAGATGAAAGAAGTGGAGTCGCCACTTGAACAATAAAACTGATTCTAAGATCCAAGAAGTAACCAACAAACAGATATGCGGGAGGCTTCTTGTCTGGGAAAAAATAAAAAATGGAGTCGCCACCCAAACAAAAAACACACCGAAGAGATGCTGCTGATATGTGATGAAAAGATGCCAAAATATTGAATCTGCCAGCTCAAATGAGAGATGAGAAGATGAGAAGATGAATGATTGTCGTTTCAAACACCGAGAACAAAGTGTCCCCGGCAACGGCGCCAAAAATGTTGTCGCGCGGATTGGCACGACAACGCTCAAACCGGGGGCTGTCACTCTGATTCCCGATCCCTCCGTTTAAGCCTGTCTCCCGCGGCTAAGGGGGGTAGTCCCTGTGGGATGATGAAGACCAACTGTCGACCAGTTGGTTGGGAGAGACGAGATACGATATAAAAGCACTTGATGGATTTAATTAATGAAGCAGACCAGTGCCTTAAGAGATGATTATAAAAACGATTACTTGTTAAATGATATAGAAACATGCACCATGAACAGCAATCATATTTCAACTTCGCATCTCGACTTGAAAAACTCAGATCTCAGCAAATAAAGATATAACGTGATAAACAACTAAAACTGGATCCAAAAAAAGAAAATTTTCCAAATTTTTTTTTTTTTTTTTTTTTCATTTTTTTTTTTTTTTTTTTTTTTTTAAATATTAGAAAAATGAAAATTAAAAAAAATCTAAAAAAATTTAAAATTTAAAATCTATTCTAAAACAAAACTAAAAAAAATTAAAATAAACCAAAAAAAATCTTTTTTATTTTATTTTTTTAATATCTAAATCTAAATCTAAAAAAATTCTAAACTAAAACATTCATATGAAAGCCTAAATCTAAAATCTAAATCTAAAAGGTATATACATAAACATTAATTAAAATATAAAACAAAATTTATAATCTACAGAAATAAACTAAAGTAAAACTAAATCTAAACAATTAACTATACAAACATAAATCTAAAACCTAAATATTAAAATCCATTGTAAATCATAAATCAAAACTATACAAAACTTTAACTAAACTAAAAATAAATTAAAATCTAATAAAAATAAATCTACGCTAGCTAAACTAAGAATTTATTTAAAATCTAAATAACACTTCATGCCAACGCTGTCGTATGTACATATACATCAAAGAAAACGGAACGATAATGAGAATGCCGCCTTACCTTCTGCGTTTAAAACGAAGATCCTGACCCGTCACAGAAAAAGAAGTCGAGAGCATAGCTTGACGAAGGAGAGCAGAGAAAAAACGTATCGGTTTTACCTGTCGGCGGGCACAGAGAACTCAAACTCGGTTTTTTTTGCAGGGTTTGCAGGTGATGGCGGCAGTGACTATGGCAGATAATCTCACGCCAAAACTCGTGAATGCGGTCTGGAGCTCCCACTCTGATCGAAATTGATTATGCATCACCCTCCCGCAGGCTCACAAAGATTTCTGCTACAGTTTCAATGTTTTACGCACAAAACGCCAATGATCCACAGGCCATCATAGTCTCAGTTTTCTAAGCGGCAAAGGATTTAACACCAAACTCCTGAGATAAATCCGCAGGTATGCGGCTTCTGGCACCAGACGGAGGCAATTTAGGGAAATACGTTGTCATTCAGGGATTCACACCAAGTCATAACATTTGCAGCCACTTTCGAACCAGAATATGATTTGCGTGAAGCTTAATCTTTGTGGTGATTGATTTCTATCTATGGATCAGACACCCTCGACGACGATGCATTTAACCGCAAGTAGAAAACGACCATCGATACCTCTTTTTGGAGAGCCGCCCAAGAGAAAATTTTTACCTAGCCAATCACTGATTATCTCCTTAAGGCTTTAAAACTTTGTATGCACGCGGTCAGACAAGCGATAGATAGAATCTGAGACTGCAAATCGAAATTTATAATGATGCTGTGCCGATGTCTGAAACTCACGCAGATATATACGCTGAGCGAACCACACCTTAGTAACATTTCCTGACTTTCAAATCGATTAAGGTGAATACGCAGACATTGTGATCTGATTGGCGTTTATCATTTACAGGTGCAGTGGGCAAGAAGATTGACGATGGTCATGCAAAGACAAAACCCTATACCTGCAAAAGAAAAACCCTAATGAAGTATGCCAGAAACTAAAAAAAACCCTAAACCCTAAGTGAAGACTGCATAAAACAAAATATGAAACCCTAGAACAGCTAAAAATTTTACAGATTTGTGGCCCCTGAAATGCCAGATTTAGCCATAATAACAGAAATATTTTCAGAATATCAGAAACTTGAACTTCACTGTGAACAGAAAGAAAATCTCTCAATGTAAAACAGAAAAGAAACTCTTAAAGATTAACCCAGGGCACAATCAGCTGGGCTTTGCACAGAAAGTGCTTGTGGGAGTCGGCTGGTTCAGCCTAGAACTTCCCCAAACGCCCACCTGTACCTTTTACCTAAAGATCTCCTGCACACCTCAAGCAAACATCAGTAAAGAGGGGAAGAAATGCTGCTAGATTTCAAGGAATAATGGAGATACCTGCCATTATTCCAGAAACCCTACAACATTCAAACCCTAGCACGTGAGCAAGATACCTGTACTCACAATACTCTGAAAACCAACTATTATTAATTGCTGAAAACTGAAATATGCAGAAAAAACAATCATCTCACAGCAATTCCGGAGAGTAACACCAGCCAGTTTTGAACCCCAAAGTCTTTTTATTAACCAGAAAATCAGATTACAAGAGAGCTTTTTCAGTACAGACTCACAGATCAGATGATCTGAAATGACCCCCTAAGACCCTATATAAAGGAAATGATCCCAACGGCTAGTTTTGGGTGATCCATGTTGAAGCGATCTCGACCGTTGATGAGGATCAAGACATCTCTTGATCTCATCCGTCGATTTATTAACTTAAAATATTATTATTTTATTAGTTAGGGTTTTGCTTCATTTTTTAATTTTTTTATTATTTTTTTATTAAGATGGATCATCAAACTAAGCCGTTGGAAACATCACCTAGGACCTAGGACCTAGGACTCATGAGGGGATTTACAACATTTTCAACCCTCAAGACACACTTCATCATGATTTTTACAATTTTCATCTCAAAGGGATGAATCCACTTAATACAGACCCTCATAGAACACCCAGTTCTGCGACACAACTATAATCTAGCAGATTAACATATAAGACTCTCCTAAAGTTCTGATGACGAAATCCATCCCGACTTTGGGTCAGGTTTGAAGGAAAACTCTGCCGATCCGTGGATCGATGAGACGAAAAACCTCCCGGGACGCAGATCATCATTAGAAAGTTAGGTCCACCTAGGCAACTTTACATACATGACTCTGATCTGCTTAGATTATTTACAACTTATACATGCAGACTGGGCTTACAACAAAAATGATCAGGCTGCTGATGATGGCAGGATGGCACGGACATGCTGATCAGGTGCTGCTTCTTTCTGTCAAGAAAAACGGGATGCACTGCATGGGTAGTTGACCAGTAGAGGTCAACAAGCCCTACCCCTTATCATTATGGTCATCACCATGGTTCCTAAGGCTCCATGAATGCCCCCAAATCATTAACGAATCCATGCACGTCCAAACCCCTGGTGGGCAATGAATTGCACCACCTTAAGGGGGTAATAGCTGCTTTACATCATACATAGCATCCTCTCATCCCCTGAAGCCTTGAGTAGTAATATAAAGAAAAATTAAGAAAAGGAAAAAGGCCAATGGAGAAGGTTGGAAAAACAAAGGCCGAGGTAACCCATGTATCCAGGATTGCTCCCTCGTACATATATACACCCAAATATGTGGACATCCCTCATCATTACCGTCCTTGAACCCATGGCATTTGGCTTTGAAACCCCTGTTTCCCCATCCATCTCATCATTATTCACATGACCCCTATGAATTGAAGGATGTACCTTGGACCTAACTTCCCCCTTAGGGGTTGGGAAAAACTAATAGGGTTGTTTATTAACCACTCCTACCTAGGGAGCTAACACTATTACCAGCTTAAAACCTCAAATTTAGAAGGGAAGCCCACCATGAAGTCTCAATGTGCTCCCACCATGAAGTCTCAATGTGCTCTTGATTAACAAACTTTATTCACTTAGATGCACTAATGAATTATTGTACATAATGGTGAGGAAGCGCATTGGATATTATATGTAATTGACATGTGGTTTCAACATGGTCTGGGCAACTTAATTGGGGCCTGTTGACTGCTAAGTTGCACTTGGAAGATATATGAAGACTCCATTCCCATGACAGAGATTGTACAATATTTTTCAAAGTTCAGAAGTCAGTAGGGATTTTTAGCCCCTTTCGCTTTCTTCTTTCTTTTTCAGTTCTGAAATTCCACAACCCCAAGGGGATATTGTAAAAATGTCACTATCAAAGGTTTTATGTTGAAGTGCCGTGGAGCAAAGGTTTTATGTTGAACTGCATCATTATATACTTGTACCAGGAGACTAGTTGTTGCCTACATATCAGAGGATCAATCATGCTCAGTTGCATGCACAATTTATTAAATTGGTATATTCTATAGTAGAATTTATTTTGCATTTAAAGTGTTGTGTAGTTTGTCCTCAATTTGTTCAATAGAAAAAGAAATCATACTGCTGTAGCCTTGCATTATGCCATGGCTAGCCGCTAATGTATTGCCATCTGAGATTGAGACAAGACTCGAATATTGACAGGATTTGTTTATGCAGAGGCTCAGAGATTAGAGATATGTCTGAGTTTAATACTAGGGTCTAAGTCTTGATTTTATGTATTGTTGGCTAGAGTCTTACTATGTTTGGATGTGTATGTTGCTGCTAGAGTGGTTGTACCTTTTATTCACATAGATTTGTCAAAGCCCTGTAATAGTGAGTAAAAACGGTGTCCATGTCTTTTATCTCACCGCTGGTTGGTGTATAAGGAGAGGTCTGTTATATTATTTTGTACTTCTGTTGTCAAAGTCTTATCTGAGTCAACTATGGAGAAATCCATAGAAGTCCTAAAAAGATTGAATAGTACAGAAGTTAGTTCCTTGAACCACCATGCATAATTGGACCAAAAACCCAAGCAGAACAACAAACCTTTCTCAAGAGGAATCCATGCCATTCTTCAACAAGAGAAGCCAAAGGATTTGCATAAGGGGTCAGAAATCGTACACAAATTTTTTGCCCTTGGGACAAATTCGAAATACATGAGGGTTACAGTGAAAGTCCTTCTCAAATTGGAAGAAATAGACTCACTCTTTTCCAAGGTGAACCAGTTAGAGGGGAAGAAGCTAAGTTGGGCTCTAAATCGAACCATGATTGCCCTAATACAACACAAGTTCTTGGAGTACCTATTATGAATAAATATTCATAACACTACATATATAAATATTCACAAATTAAACGTTATGTCATTAAATGTCAATAATTAAAAACATAATTAATTAAATGTCCATTAATTATGAAAGGATATTATTTATCAAAAGACATGAATTTTAAAAGGAACCTTGTGGCCTGTCAACGCCTATTAAGGTGGATTGCCCAAGGCATTGTAAGTCGTCAATCAATATCCAAGTTTAATAAAAAAATATTATAAATTAACATGTGTAAATGTGAAGAAAATACAAGTGCATATGACTGGTTCTCTTGTTCCAGTGGTATCAGAGCAAGTTCAAAATCCTCCACTTTCTACTGCTGTTTTGTTGTTCATCGCTGCTGCTCAAATCATTTTCTTTCCATCGAACTGCACTTCTTGCATTGTCTCTGTCATTTTATCCCCCACTCGACAAACTGTCCTTATTTCCCTAATGCACCTGTTGTCTGAGCATCCTTGTCACTGATTCTCCCTGACCCCAACCGTCGTTCCCTAATCCCACGCTGTGTTCAACATCCCCGTTGCCGATTTCCTCGACGTTGTTCCTCAGTCTTGACAATCAACTCCAGATCACCCACGATTTTTTTTTTTCCCGAACTCTGTCATGCACGCCAATCGTGTCCTCCCTCCGACTGGATGATGTCCCAACAACTGACAGTGGATGCTGCCATCTCTCGGTCTGCTCGTTTCTAAACAGTCAAACTGTCACTTTTTTCCATTCGGTCGGGTCCGCCTTATTGACTTGCATTGTAAACTATTTAATATCAAAATATAATATTGTAATTAATAATTATAATTAATTTAATTATAATTATTATATAATTAATAGTTATAATTATTTAATTAAAATATATATATGTATTATAATAATAATAATATTATTATTATTATTTAATTATTTTTTTTGTAAAAAAAATTGGGTCTACTAAGAAAAAAAGGAGCAAAATGGGAAGTAGCAATGATGATGCAAATTCAAGGAAAATTCAGGAGGATACCGATAGAATGCGCCAACACATTGACGACGTCAAAAAAGAAATAGGAGGAATTTAGAAAAGGCCAAGAGAGGATAATTAGTACTCGAGACCAAATGGCAATTAATATCAAGAAATTAGAGAACATGATGAGCCAATTTATGGGAGGAGTCAGTCCACCTTTTAATCCCTTAAGCACGCAAGAGTCACTACAAAGTCCCAAGCCATGAATTTCCATCGATGCACGAAGTCCCACGAATATCGAAGATACAGTTCGAAGGAAGTCAGTACTATACAAAGTTTCCCGAAAGAAATTAAAAGGGAATTACCTAAGTACGATGCTAAGGACCATAAGGGCACCATTGTGTGGCTAAATAAAATGGATGCCATATTTGGAGCAAATCCACCAAAAGGTGAACAAGAGAAGGTCATGACTGTATCCAACAACTTGGAAGCTGAAGCATATGATTGGTTCGTGGTCCAACGGATGTTAGACTCGTTCGTTCAATTGGAAATTTTTTGTAGATGCCCTGTTCAAAAGGTTCCACGACAAAGAAGAGGACGATGTTTATGACGAATTTGTTCACCTCAAACAAAAAAGATTTGTAAGCGAATACACCCATGTGAAAATTTCTGAATCTACACATCAGAAATCCTATTGCAACCACTGGTTTATCATCTCCTACTTGTTTTTACATTCAACAAGTTTATTTAATTATTTTAACAACGATGAAAACACTATTGCAGACTACACATGCATATAGATCATGAACTGAAATATAATGAGATAAATACACAAGGGATACCGTTATTTTTGGACAATTGTCCTCGGAAAAACCCAATGCGAGAAAACTGGTGCAACAACTCTGAGGGTTTTCTATTATTAAGTAGCTTTTTTGAATACAACTCTGGATGCTCTCTCAACAATCTAGTTACAGAGATAAAAATATATTGGTAGAAACCTCAGTGAGATTACCCCACTTCACTTGGCAAAATCTATCCATTTCGGCAACTGGACTGACTATCCTCGACTATAACTGCGATGCCCCTTCGCAGTAGCTGCCTGGGCTTGCATGGAGCACACTAGGACACTGCGTCAACACTACACTGCCTCCTCTGCCTCCTGGAGCTCTGACATCAGCTTTCTCAGAATCTCAGCTGATCCAGCTGCTTCCCAACTGAATTCAGAGTTCTGTTGGAGGGTGGCTCTACCTCTACACTGGAAATGCGTGGGCCCTTCTTGGCCTAGCATTAGCCTCCCTAGGTCTGTGCTCCCTCCTGTGGAAGTAATGGAGATACCTGCCATTACTTCAGAAACCCTAACAGCACCCAAACTCTAGCAAGTGAGCAAGATACCTGTACCCACAATACTCTACAAAAGCTATTATTAACAGCTGAAAATAACATATGCAGAAAATCAAAACAATCTCACAGCATTTCAAGAGAGTAACACCAGCAAGATATGGACCCCAAAGTCTTCCTTTATTAACCAGAAACAGATTTACAAGAGAGCTTCTTTAGTCTTAGACTCACAGATCGAATGATCTGAAATGACCCCCTAAGACCCTATATAAAGGAAATGATCCTAACGGCTAGTTCGAGTGATCCATGTAGAAATGATCTCGACCGTTGATGAGGATCAAGACATCTCTTGATCTCATCCGTCGATTTATTAACTTAAAATATTATTATTTTATTAGTTAGGGTTTTTGCTTCATTTTTTAATTAATTTTTTTATTATTTTTTATTATTTTATTATTTTTATTCATTTTTTAATTTTTTAATTCATTTAACATGGATCACTGAACTAAGCTTTCGGAAACATCACCTAGGACCTAGGACTTAGGACTCATGAGGGGATTTAAAACATTTCTCGACCCTCAGGACACATTACATCATGACTTTTACAATTTACATCTCAAGGGGACAAGCCCACTTAATACAGACCCTCATAAATCACCCAGCTCTGCGACACCACGATAATCTAGCAGATTAACACACTAGGATTCTCCTAAAGTTCTAATGACAAAATCCATCCCGGCTTTGGGGTCAGGTTTGAAGGAAAACTCTGCCGATCCATGGATCGGTGAGACGAAAAACCTTCCGGGACATAGATTATCATAGAAAGTTAGGTCCACCTAGGCAATTTTACATACATGACTCTGATCTGCTTAGATTATTTACAATTCATACATGCAGACTGGGTTTACAACTGAAATGATCAAGCTGCTGACGACTGCTGGATGGCACGGATACGCTGATCAGGTGCTGCCCCTTTCTTGCAAAGAAAAAGGGGGTGTACTGCATGGGTAGTTGACCAGTAGTGGTCAACATCTGGCTCTACTTGGGGACACGTTGCTGCTTGCAGGAATGTGAGAATCCAGAATCTGCATCCATACAACACAAAAATAAGTAGCGTCCATCCAAAAATCAGCATATACATTAAGCACAGAAAAGAAAAAAAAAAAAACTCTTCATTTATTAACTATCTAAAACAGAAATGAAAATGCGGAAAAACAAGGAGTAGGGTTAGAAATACGATACAAAAGGATGCCCTACGGCATCAGATGTGTTCAATGTAGTGCATACTGAGCATTTGCCTGCTTTCAGGCAAATCTGTGGGCTGCTTGTCGGATGTGCCATGTCCAATTTTGCATATGGTAGGACTTTTTCCTATCCGAAAATCAAGCTGCTCACGGCCGTCTGATGTATCAAATCTTCGTCTCATCTTCTTTCTCTTACGTTTTTTCTTTCTGGCAGGTGGAATTACTGATGACCTGGAACTTTCTGTTTCAAAACTATCAGATGAAGTATGCATGATATGTCTTTCTTTAGCCCGCATCTGATCTTTATCATTCTTAAGTCTGTCCGGATCACCTTCAATTAACCATCTTTCAATCGAATCAATAACCTCCTCATAATAAGATGGAGCTTGTTGCAACAAATGAGAAGGCTCCTGATCTGTTGATGTTCCCTGGTTTCTCTCATTTTCCAATTGCTGAAACCTTTGAACCTGTATTCTAATGGCATCCATCTGACTAGAGTGTTCAACCTTCATAGCATTGATTTGTCTGGCATGGTGCTCTTGCATATCTTTTATTACTTTAACATTTTCTTCCTTTATGTTCATCAAGCAACGCTGTATGGAATTTATTTCTTTTCTGTGATTCGCTTGCATGTCAGCCAACTGATTATTATGATTGAATGTCATGATAGTCATTTCCTCATCCATAGTGAATAACTTATTTTGCATAGAGTCAATTTCCCTATCATGATCAGTTTTCATGGTCACCATATTTTCCTCTAAGACTGACATCTTGCTTTGTATGCTTCTAATTTCTATTTCACATTTAGTTTTTATGGCCTCAATTTCCTTAGCATGCTGATTTTGCGTGACCTCAATCTCCCTATTACGTTTTTCCAGATGGGTGCATAAAGTTTTGACATCATTGACGTAATTAGTTTGATTGCTTTCCATATTTTTCACCAGCATCATTAAATCTTGTATTATTTGCTTTTGCTCTTCCCTTTCATTGTCATTTGTCCCTGATTTTTCACTATCATGAACTTGATCTGCAATATTTTCGGTGGATGACACATTTTGACATGAAGAATCGTCCTGGGATCTTTCAGCTGGACCTCCTATCAAATTACTTACATTCTGTTGCACAATTTTGGAGGAAGAAGGCAAGCTGTTTGGATAACCATATCTATCTTCAAAAGCATTGATAATATCAGCCAAAGAAGAGAAAGAATCCTTAGGAAAATTGTTAAACCAATTCAAAGCATCATCTTCTAAAGAAAGGACAAATAGACGCATTTTGATATCACCATGATGAAACTGAGGGGGTCTGCAATATATGATCATGAAGAGAATAAACAAGTCAATATGCCTTTTAGCAGCGATTGGATCACCATCTGAAAAAATAGGCAATTCAGGAAGGGCCTCCTCTGGAAAATCATGGAGACGGTGAGTAAAACGACATGGTTTAAACGAATAATCCATGATGAACAATAAGGGATGATAGAACTAGATCTTTGCTCAAGAAAATCAAAAGATGAAAGAAGTGGAGTCGCCACTTGAACAACAAATCTGATTCTAAGATTCGAGAAGCAATCAACAACAGATATGCGGTAGGCTTCTTGTCTGGGAAAAATAAGAAAAATGGAGTCGCCACCCAAACAGGAAACAAACCCAAGAGGTACTGCTGATACGTGATGAAAAGATGCAAAATATTGAATCTGCCAGTTTAAATGAGAGATGAGAAGATGAGAAGATGCATGAAAAGTCGTTGAAACACCGAGAAAAAGTATCCCCGGCAACGGCGCCAAAAAATGTTGTCGCGCGGATTGGCACGACAACGCTCAGACCGGGGGCTGTCACTCTGATCCCCGATCCCTCCGTTTAAGCCTGATTCCCCGGCTAACCAGTTGTGAGATGATGACAATCGACCAGTTGGTTGGGAAACACAGAGATACGAATAAAAAAAATTACTCGAAATTTGGTTAAAAAGAGACCAGTGCCAAGAGATTGTTAAAAATGATGCTCTTAAAATATAAAAAAGATACCATGAACCAATCATCTATCATTTAAAACATGAATACTTTAAATCACCACGAAAATCATAAATCACCACCAGATCAAAACCATCAAAAACTTCGCAGATCTTGAAAATAATCTCATATAACGATAAACTCCTGAGACTTGCAAAAATAATTTCCCACAAAATTTTTATTTTTTCAAAATTTTTTAAATTTTTTTTTTTTTTTTTTTTTTTTTTTTTTTTTTTTAATTTTTCAATATTATGGAAATTAAAAATCTAAAAATTCAAAATTCAAAATCTATTCTAAAACTAAAATAAACTAAAACTAAACTAAACCAAAATTAAATAAAATAAGTCCCTTTTTTTTTTTTTTTTTTTAAAACAAAAATTTAAAAATATCTATGCTAAAACAAAAACTAAATCTAAACTTTGGAAAATAAATTAAAATCTAAATACAAACTAAACCTAAGTATGAATTAAAATCTAAAAATATAAAATAAAATTGATCTAACAAAGCTAAATCTAAATATCAAAACGAATGTCATTATAAAAGAAATAAATCTAAAAAATTTAAAATCATAACTAAAATGGAACTACGCTTAAATATTCTCAAAAAAATCAAAATTAAAAATGAAACAAAACTATTCAAACGGCATATGAAAACCTATGCTACTGATCTAAATGCGTGAAAAATGAAATACGCTTTGAAATATAACATAGCCCTAATCTAAAGTTACGCAGAATTCCGATATGACCACGGCAAAACCAAAAAAACGATTTTTATGCTACGGATGTATACCCAAGCCTTACCTGATGATTTCGACTGAGAATCGGCGGCAGTTAGGTGATTTTGAAACCGGATTGACGTTTACCTGATCTGTTGATACGCAGATTACCTGGTTTGCAGTGTATTTTGCTTCGATGCCGCTGGTGATGTGCCTCTAATCCAATAAATAACCACGATATTTTTCCCCAAGACAATTTTGATATATATCAAAAACCTTTACCATTAAAAAAGCCCTGTTACCGCACGTAAATGAGACTTGACGCCGTGAGGATTATACATTGACGAATGCTGAAGCCACTGTTTGTCTGGAGAAAAATGCTTTACGCATGGGAGTTTGCAGTCGGTTCTCTTGCCTGGATAGCTTGCGTATGAAATGATAAACCTGAAGATGCCCTTTCATATAAATCAAATTTCACCTGAGCTTGTGAACGATTCACGTCTATGATGAACGTATATTGCATTTCAACGATTGCGTAGGAAGAAATGACTGAATCAAAACTTTTAAAATCGAACAACAGTATCGAAATGAGCCATTTGTGCGTAGGCCTGGGGTTTCAACGCTTTCTCTTTCTTATATGTGCGTGGACGTGTGCGAGGAAATTGTCGACCGAAGGGCTTACGCGACGAAATGCCAATGACTGCTTGCTGAATGCGATGGTAGACAGCTACATAAATTGATGCCCAGCATGTAACCTTCAGTCTCAGATCCAAGTGCGTGAGGTGTACTGAAAGTTAATGGTAAATCAATTGTTGTATGGCCCTTTCTCCAAATTTACGCTG
Organism: Pinus tabuliformis; assembly: GCA_031772625.1. Taxonomy (NCBI): domain Eukaryota; kingdom Viridiplantae; phylum Streptophyta; class Pinopsida; order Pinales; family Pinaceae; genus Pinus; species Pinus tabuliformis. The sequence continues at coordinate 31,969,940 of CM062810.1, read as the reverse complement.
TTGCTTTCAGAACCATCTTTCCAGAGAGAGATTAGTGCAGAAGGACTGCTGGCGAAACAAGATCACCCAAAAAAATACACCTGAAACCAAAAACTGGAAAACCCTAAATGAAGACTGCATAAAACAAAATATGAAACCCTAGATTAGCTGATTAATGTACAGATTTTGGCCCTTTAACAGCCAGATCCACCAATATGCACAGAAATATTTAAGGAAACAGAAAATTCAGATTTTCACTGTGAAGGAACTCAGAAAAATATCTCATGCAAATCAGATAAACGAAACCGAATGATAGACCCAGGATCAAATCCACTGGGCTCAGCAGAAAATGCTTGTGGGAGCTGGCTGGTTCAGCCGAGAACTTCCCCTAGCGCCCACCAAATCTTCTTCAGCAAGGGTTTTTCTGCATAGCTCAGAAACAACCATCAGTAAAGAGGGCAAGAATGCTGTAACAACCCTGCTAAATTAATCCACCTTATAAAGTTTTAACTTTATAATAAAAAAAACCAACTGTGCGGAAATTCAAACTATAAGTATGTTAAGATTATATATATATAAATTAAATTTAAAACATTATAAGTTTAAATTTTATAAAATATACAATTTAACCTTATAAAATATATATATATTAATATTACAAATCATATAATTGAATTATATAAAGTATATATATAACTTTGTGTAAGGTAAAATATAAAGTATAAAATGAACTTTATATGTAGTGTTATAAATATAAAAGAAACTTTATATTGAATGTCATAAAGTACGTATATAATGTTATAAAGTGTACACAATAAAACCTACAGGTTATACGAAAGTTATATGCTATCAAGTCAATTAATGGATTCAGGATATTATTTCATTAACCTACCTATGAGTCACCCCAGCCATTAATAAAACGCGTCCGAACCAGCAGGACATTCATTGCCAAAACGCAGAAGTCAGGGAAAAATATCCGGGAAACTTGAATGCAAGGAAGGCGGTGGCTGCAAGTGGGAGGGCGGCCACCGCCAGACCAGGGGTTAAATAGCAGGGTCTGAACCTGAAGAGAGGGGGGGAAAAACCGGAGGAGGATTGAGGATTGATCAGCAAAAACCAGGAGAAGTAACCTTGCAGTGGCAGAGTCTTGAGTGATCTGAGTTCTGGGCACGGAGGGACAGAGAGCCTCGGTGGAGAGCTTCTCTGGACAGAGCAACCAGGTTGCTCTGTCAGGTAGGGTGGTATTGGCCATCTCGAAATTGGATCAAAACAGCCAGCAGTTCAGAACTGCCAGTTCAGCAGCAGTACCGGAGGTCAGCCAGCAGTACAGGTAGGTGCAGATTTCAGTTCTATGCATTACTGTTTTTGAATTTTATGGTTATTTCTATGGTTGCTGTAATAAGAAAGTAGGGGACCAGGTCTTCGTCCGCATCAAGCCAAATAAAAGTACTATTCGATTCGGAAAAGGGACAAAGCTGTCACCCCGATTTATAGGACCGTTTAAAGTCGTGGAAAGAGTTGGACCTGTGGCCTATCGTCTTGCCCTGCCATCACACCTGCATAGAATTCATAATGTATTTCATGTTTCTGTATTAAGGCATTATGTAGCTGATCTATCTCATAACATCCAGTGGAAAGAATTGCAGGTATCGGACGAGGGAGTCATAACGGTCGAACCGTTACGTATACTGGAACGTAGAGTTCGACAGCTGAGGAACCGCCTGGTGGACCAAGTTAAGGTCCAGTGGGACAAGTATAGTCCTGGATCAGCGACTTGGGAGGATACAGAGGACATATGTCAGAGATACCCTAGTTTATGTCCATTTTGAAGAACTTTACTCTATGTTTAGTATATATATTTACTTCACCTCTGTCAGAGAACCAAAAACATTTGAATGATTAGTGATAAACATGAAACTTTGCGGCATAATATATGTTTAAATTCCTGCTGGTACATGGATACCAAAATAATATATGTTTAAAATTCCTGCTGGTACGTGGATACCAAAATAATATGTGTTTAATTCCTACTGGTACATGGATACCAAAACAATATATGTGATTATATTACTCAATTATAAATGTTGAAGTAAAGATTAAGACTGTCAAATGAATTTACTTCTGGTAGAAATTGAACAATATAAATCTATTTTATTTTATGCATGTCAAAACGAGCAACTGAAATAAAAGACAGGAAGTGAATACACCCTATAGAAAAGTCAGAATACATGCATGAGAAAATGAACAAATTTTGTTATATGTAGATAATACATAAGTTATTTCGAATACGCTGATGCACATCTTACAAATGCCGGGTAAGTATAAGATTGCAGGTAAACTACGATTGCAGATAATTGATCCAATTTTCGAGATGACCACGTGATGACAGAACTCAGATCAGTTAAAGCTCAAAGTGATTCTATGATAGGGTAGTAGCCCTGATACTACTGGAGGGGTGGAGGTGTTACCCACCGTTTATCCTCCGAAACCTGGAGTCATGGGAGGACTGTGCGAGTCACGCTCCCCTAGACGTGTGATGATGACTGCCGGATGCCTACTGGGAATCAGGTCGGTATAGTCGACGCTGTTACCTTTGTGTTATGAATGGTTAGGTCAGTAAATTGACGCCATGGCATACTCTAGTAGAGGACGGATAGGATGGGAGCAGAAGAGATTAGGAAGGATAGGATGAGTTTGTATAGCTTGGGAAGCTAGATAGGAAAGGGCATGTCCGTTAAAACCTTGAACCTAAAGCTCTAACTTCGGGACGAAGTTTTCAGAAGGGGGAATGTATGTAACAACCCTGCTAAATTAATCCACCTTATAAAGTTTTAACTTTATAAAAACCAACTGTGCGGAAATTTAAACTATAAGTATGTTAAGATTATATATATATAAATTAAATTTAAAACATTATAAGTTTAAATTTTATAAAATATACAATTTAAACCTTATAAAATATATATATATTAATATTACAAATCATATAATTGAATTATATAAAGTATATATATAACTTTGTGTAAGGTAAAATATAAAGTATAAAATGAACTTAATATGTAGTGTATAAATATAAAAGGAACCTTATATTGAATATCATAAAGTAAGTATATAATGTAATAAAGTATACACAATAAAACCCCAGGTTATACGAATGCATATGCTATTAAGTCAATTTATGGAATCAGGATATTATTTCATTAACCTACCTATGAGTCACCCCAGCCATTAATAAAACGCGTCCGAACCAGCAGGACATTCATTGCTGAAATGCAGAAGTCAGGGAAAATATCCGGGAAACTTGAATGCAAGGAAGGCGGTGGCTGCAAGTGGGAGGGCGGCCACCGCCAGACCAGGGGTTAAATAGCAGGGTCTGAACCTGAAGAGAGGGGGGGAAAACCGGAGGAGGATTGAGGATTGATCAGCAAAAAAAAACCAGGAGAAGTAACCTTGCAGTGGCAGAGTCTTGAGTGATCTGAGTTCTGGGCACGGAGGGACAGAGAGCCTCGGTGGAGAGCTTCTCTGGATTGAGCAACCAGGTTGCTCTGTCAGGTAGGGTGGTATTGGCCATCTCGAAATTGGATCAAAACAGCGAGCAGTTCAGAACTGCCAGTTCAGCAGCAGTACCGGAGGTCAGCCAGCAGTACAGGTAGGTGCAGATTTCAGTTCTATGCATTACTGTTTTTGAATTTTATGGTTATTTCTATGGTTGCTGTAATAAGAAAGTAGGGTGCTACAAATGCTGCTAGATATCAGGAAGTAATGGAGATACCTGCCATTACTTCAGAAACCCTAACAGCACCCAAACCCTAGCAAGTGAGCAAGATACCTGTACCCACAATACTCTACAAAAGCTATTATTAACAGCTGAAAATAACATATGCAGAAAATCAAAACAATCTCACAGCATTTCAAGAGAGTAACACCAGCAAGATATGGACCCCAAAGTCTTCCTTTATTAACCAGAAACAGATTTACAAGAGAGCTTCTTTAGTCTTAGACTCACAGATCGAATGATCTGAAATGACCCCCTAAGACCCTATATAAAGGAAATGATCCTAATGGCTAGTTCGAGTGATCCATGTAGAAATGATCCCGACCATTGATGAGGATCAAGACATCTCTTGATCTCATCCGTCGATTTATTAACTTAAAATATTATTATTTTATTAGTTAGGGTTTTTGCTTCATTTTTTAATTAATTTTTTTATTATTTTTTATTATTTTATTATTTTTATTCATTTTTTAATTTTTTAATTCATTTAACATGGATCACTGAACTAAGCTTTCGGAAACATCACCTAGGACCTAGGACTTAGGACTCATGAGGGGATTTAAAACATTTCTCGACCCTCAGGACACATTACATCATGACTTTTACAATTTACATCTCAAGAGGACAAGCCCACTTAATACAGACCCTCATAAATCACCCAGCTCTGCGACACCACGATAATCTAGCAGATTAACACACTAGGATTCTCCTAAAGTTCTAATGACAAAATCCATCCCGGCTTTGGGGTCAGGTTTGAAGGAAAACTCTGCCGATCCATGGATCGGTGAGACGAAAAACCTTCCGGGACATAGATTATCATAGAAAGTTAGGTCCACCTAGGCAAATTTACATACATGACTCTGATCTGCTTAGATTATTTACAATTCATACATGCAGACTGGGTTTACAACTGAAATGATCAAGCTGCTGACGACTGCTGGATGGCACGGATACGCTGATCAGGTGTTGCCCCTTTCTTGCAAAGAAAAAGAGGGTGTACTGCATGGGTAGTTGACCAGTAGTGGTCAACAGGTTCATAAATAACTATTCACAGTTCACTGTGCCATTGACAAACCTATTAAGAAAGAACGCTTTCCAATGGAATAACCAGGCAAACGAATGCTTCGAGAATCTAAAAAAGTTAATGTCAACCACACCGGTACTGGCAACGCTAGATTTCTCCAAACCATTCATAGTCGAATGTGATGCTTTAGGATTTGGGATTGGAGCAATATTAATGCAAGACAACCACCCTATAGCCTTCGAAAGAAGGAAGCTTAACAAACGAAAAATATTGAAATCGACTTACCAAAAGGAGATGCTTGCCATCATACATGCATTAGCTAAATGGTGATAGTACCTGCTCGCCTGCTCGGAAGTAAATTCTCAATTCGAACCGATTACAATAGTCTTCAATTCCTACCTCAACAAAAAACATTATAACATAACAACAAAAATGGATGCAGGAACTTTCAACATTCGACTTGGAAATACTGCACAAAAAGGGAAAGGAAATGTCGTAGCTGATGCACTCTCACAGAGAGATGATGACAATGGAACATGCGCCACCTTGGTAATTGTTCCTGACTAGTTAGACAAAATACGAGCTGAGCGTGCGAAGGATTTGGATTGTGGTGCTATGAATGAAAATACCAGTCAATATGCCAACTTTGAATGGAAAAATAACATATTATTGTACAAAGGTAGAATTTATCTAATTCCATCATCCAAATTTAGAATGAAAATTCTAAAAGAATCTCACAATTCTTCGGTAGCTAAGCATGTTGGATTCTTCAAAACCTACTACAACGTTCAAAAATCGTTCTATTGGAAAGGTATGAGTAAGGAAATCCAAAAGTATGTCGTTGAATGTGATGCTTGTTTGAGAAATACGAGTGAAAATATTCCAACTCCTAGGTTACTGCATCTGTTACATATTCCAAATAAAAAATGGGAGGAAAACTCAATGGATTTCATTGAAGGACTACCTATGTCTGATGGTAAGAACAAGATATTTGTCGTAGTAGATAGACTCACCAAATATGCCCACTTCATGGCAATCAAAAAAACTGACACAGCGAAGCAAATTGTGGAAGTGTTTTGTAAAAACGTTTACAAACTACATGGTTTTCCCAAAGTTATTGTTAGTGATAGAGACGCAAAATTTAAAGTTAATTTTTGGAAAGATTTCTTCCACCAAGCAAGGATATCTCTCAACATGAGTCCGGCCTATCATCCCCAGACAGATGGTCAAACTGAAGTTGTAAATAAATGTTTCGAAACATATCTCCGTTGTTTTGTCACTGACAAACAAAACAAATGGTCTCAATGGCTACACCTAGCGGAATGGTGGTACAATACCACCTATCATACTTTAACCAAAATGACCCCCTTCCAAGCCCTATATGGCTATGAACCACCCAAGTGGAAGGATTTTGCGCTCTACAATTCTAAGGTTAACCTGTTAGTTTTTGGGTATGTTCTATGCTAGAGCAATTTATTAAAATTTTCACAGTTAGCAATCACATCAGCATTACGATAAACTGCAGATAGAACATAAATATAAAACGCAGAAGACAAGCCAAGACAAGAGGACACAAGATGTGGCGCGAGCCAGGGACAAACCCCACAACGTGTGGGGAAACCCTTGATCAATTCTTCTTTTATCTTCAAAGTTCAGCAGAGAAAGAGAGAGAGAGTACATTTACAACAGAAGTCAACACTTTGACTTGTCTAGATCTGAGCATAGATCATTTCGTATAGCGATGAGATCAGTTGAAGACATTCTGCTTCAACTGATTCTCCAAGGTGACGACTTCACCTATCGTAGTCCATTTGCTGCACACAACTATGTGACACCATGTTGTACTGTCACATGTATTGAACCTTGATGACTGAGCTGCTCCTGCTCTCATCATCATGCTGCCCACTGTTTCATTCATCATCATGCTGCCCTTGCTTAGCATGCCCATTTACACTGCATCTTTCCTCATCATGAACTGAGACTGTTCATCTTTATCATTCTCATTATGTAGAGACTATAACCATCAGAAACATTACTGCTTATGATCCTTGTCATGGTGACTGCATATTAATATGCTGAGCAAATGTACGGTACTGATATTTAGATTGAGATAACATATCTGAATATTGTGCATCATGGAAACTTATTTCATCAACACGATTCTGCAGAGATATTTTGCCGAGAGTTCTATCACTGTTGTTCATTGTGTTGGAGCCGCTACACATATGCCACCGTCTCACTGCTGTTCCATTGTGTTAGGGCTGCTACATGTATGCCACCGTATAATTGAAGAGAATTATATATAGGCCTGTAGTTGCTACGTGAGAAATCTTGAGGCATGTTGAGACTATTCGAACAGAGATCCATACCAATACATTACGTAGAGGAATCATACTGGCCTGTAGTTGCTACGCGAGAAATCTTGAGGCAAAGCGAAGAGAATATAGTCTAGGACCAATGCGAATGAAGACCCATGTGAGCTCTTGTCCTGTAATGAATGCGAGCTAGAATTCTAAACCATCAAAGAGAAGAACTCGAACCCATCTGAAATCTCAGAACCATCCATTGTCTGCGTATACATAACTCCAACGTATGATTGCACAGCGTATGACTTCATGACTGCGTTCTCCGTTAGGGCATCATACTAGGCCGGCGTAATCTAGTGTGAATCTCCTTCTCCAAAAACCCAAGACGTGGAGAGGAGATCACTTGAAGTGAGTTACCAAATGACTTCGAATCCTCCTCTATTTATACTAAAAACGTAGAGGTTGAATAGACACGACGGCTGGGCTTCTAGAGCCTACATAAGAGCTGGTCGGCTTGATAATAATTACACAAACAAAATAAATTCGTATCTCCATAAATACTTATCGGAATCGGATGATCTTTGGATCAATCCTACACCTCTCGACGAGAGGGATCCAATAAAAATATCAGCTGCCATAAATAAACTGATCCACATGGAGTTTGGCCCTAGTTTCCAATTTAACATAACCTCTTAGAACACAACCAAATAATTATTAATTTGTTAAAAGAAAATTTAAAAATGGCACGCAATAGAATGAACCAGCAAGCCAGTTAGCACCGCACAAGAAGTGAATTCAAAGAAGGAGATTGGGTTTTCATCAGACTTCAACCCTATCAACAATTATCATTAAAACAACAAGGGAAAAATAAGTTATCTCCCGATTGTTATGGACCATACCACTTAGTCAAGAAAATAATTTGCGTAGCTTATGGATTGAACCTACCAGACAATTGTCGAATCCTCAACACATTTCATGTTTCATGTCTCAAAAAAGTACTAGGTCAAAATCAATAGCTCAAACAAAGATATATGAGACTGACAAAGAAGGAAGGATCATATTAGAACCTGAAGGCATACTTGCTACCAGAGAGAAAGTACTTCAATCCAAGACTATTAAAGAATATCTTATCAAATGGAAGAGACTACCAGAAGAAGATTCTTTGTGGGAGACAAAACATTTTCGTCAACAACAACCAACCTTACCTATGCTTTGAGGACAAAGCATTTTAAGGGAGAGACAATGTTATGAATAAATATTCATAACACTACGTATATAAATATTCACAAATTAAATAGTAAATTAAATGTTAAGTCATTAAATCTCAATAATACATAATTTAATGAATTAAATGGCCATTAATTATCAAAGGAAATTATTTATCAAAAGACGTGAATTTTAAAAGGAACCTTGTGGCCTATCAATGCCTATTAAGGTGGACCGCCCAAGGCATTCTAACCCATCAATCAGTATCCAAGTTTAATACAAAATATTATAAATTTACAAATGTAAATGTGAAGAAAATACAAGTGCATATGACTAGTTCTCTTGTTCCAGTACCCTTATGAAGGGGTCAAAATTCTAGTTGCATCTTGCCTCAGTAGCATCATGAGGTTGACCGCACCTATGCCCTATTACAACGATGATATTATGAGGGGAGTTTTTAGACTAATGGTAGAGACCTCTTCGGACTTGGCTAACATCATGGGTCCTACCTTTGGGAAAAAGCTCAAGATTTTAGAAATCATGGCCATGATTAGATCATATGACATCATGTTTGATCTAGAGTGTGATGACCTGATTCTTCAAATGTTCCAATGCTTCTTCAACATTAAGAAACATCATCCTGACATGGTCAAAACACACATGCAATCCATTTTGTCTTCAGTTATGGGACACCGTGATGCCATCTACAAGAAGTTGCAGTTTAAGTTGTTAGCCATTTGGAGGAAGGAACAATTGGTCTCACCCATTGCTTATGAACTAGCCGAAAGGTTGGTTGAGCAAAACATAAAATTGTTTAGAAGACAGTTGATTAGGGAGGAGCAGTTGAGAATTCGTAGACCATGCAATAAGAATGAGTTGAGAAGAAAGGGTCTTTGCTTCATCTGCAAGGGACCTTTGGGGCCTAACCACTCATGTTTGAGTGACATAAAGGAGATGACAAAGGTAGATCAGGAGGAGATTCATTCTAACCTTTTGAATAAGGATTCTTCTTTTATAGTTGAATCCATGGGATCTTATGAAGATACTTATGAGGGACTTGAGCAGTCATGTGGAGTTGTTGACAGCAGCCCAGATATGCATGCATGTGTGATGGAGTATGATGAGCAACAAATTATCCCCATGAGGGAAGAAGATCGGGAAGCATACTTGCGAGATGAGCAACTGGTGATTCAACATGGAGAGCACATAGAGGAGCGTGAGTCAGTTGAGGAGGATGATATGCACAGTGTGCATGATGAGCCATTTTTGGAGAGCTAGTTGGAGGCTCATGTTGAGCCCATGATGGACGAGGATGAGCAACCATCTTTTGGACCAACCATTGATAAGGAGCAGATAAATTCACACGCAACTAGCAAACCTACAATACTTTCAGGCAACAACCCTCTCTGGGAGGACATAAATAGGGCTTGCAGCATCGTTTGCCCACTTGTGTCCATTATAGAGAGAGAGGCAAGGTTTTCTAGATGGATCTTATTGATTGACTAGGCGAAGCTGCATGAGTTGATCATGGTGCAACATTGTGAACTTGTTCCATATATAGGCATTGATGCATTCGGTCCTTCCCACAGGATGGATTGGCGAAAGATTATGAGCTGGTATCCTATTGATAGTGCGATATTCTTAGTCAGAGGCATGGTACAACAGGGGCCCTTAGATGTGAGGGATACTACATGTTGATTTCTGGTAGCATCAAATGTGCTCTAAGTCTCAAAATTTGCAGGGAGGCTTAGACACATGCATTCTCCTTGAGGGAGAGTCGAGTTTCCTACTAAGGGAAGTCGAAATTCAGTTGCCGAAAGCCGAGGTGTGAGTCCAGGAGGCAGAAGGTCGATTTTCTCAGCCAGCAGAGGATCCAGAGGAGAGATGACTAATACCCAGGAGGGGTGACGTAGAAACTGCCGGTGTTAGTGCCTAAATCTACCTCAGGTTGAAGGAAGGCAGGTCTAGGGTAACATCAAACCACGCTTAACTTGGTAGCTAGCCTTACCAGGGCGGGAGAGGGCTCTTTCCTTGTCAATCTCAATTAGAATATGGCAACTAGGGCTTGAGATGACTGAAATGAATGCTGATTTTAGGCTAGGTATAGTAGATTGGGGTTTCTGGTTTGATTTTAGGTTTTGGTTGCTGAATCAACAGGGGAAGGCAAATTGGATCCGGGAAATCAACTCAGGGATATAATCATGTCCTGTGGGGTAGGGTAGACAAGAGCTTATGTACTAGCAAAGGATTGAGATGGTAGAGTAAGATTGCTGAGGAGTTGAGGAGGGCACAAGAGACTATGAATCCTCTTCAAACAATGAAAACATTGAAAACTAAATGCACTCCCAAGACAAAGCACTATAAATCTAGTGTATTTTGTCTATTCACCTTGACTCATTTAGTTTAGAAGAAAGAGAGGGATGTGGACACATATAAAACATCAGAAAAACTCATTACAAAGAAGAAACAATACATAAAATCACTGTCACAAGAATCCCACAAAAATCGCTGTGAAACCTGGTTTTATTCCTTGCCAACTGCTGATACAAAATGTTCAGTGAGTTCAACACTTCTGCCAAAGTCCAACCCTTACAAATGAATGAAAAAGTACATGATATAGGCAAGGAAACTACTCAAGCTAGCTATGAGGGTCGAATCCATGAGAAAAGGGGTGGTTTCAACTATATCTAAACTAAGAACAGGAATATAGGCAGTGGAACAACTTGCCTCTAAAACCAAGGAAACCAATTCTTTCAGCCCAAAACCACCTTTGACTTGATGTATCTACCCTATCAAGTGTTTTACATCCATAATTACATCAAGTTACATCATTTACCATGCTAATTTCATCAAGAGAGCAAGAAAAAGTCAACTATAGGGAAAACTAGGTGAAATTTGGCTTTTTTAGCAAAATTGGCAAAATTCATCCTATGCACAGTGCCACTGATCCTATACGCATCGCTTTTTCTAGACTAATTTTGGAAGGCTTTCTGGAGTCCAAATCAGGTGCAGGATAGCTCGTTGGAAAGCTGATGAGTCTACTTTTTGGAACAACTTGAATTTCTGAATTTGGAGTCCATTTGCCCCTCCAAAAATTGATTCTCCCAAGACTACTTCTTGTGTGGCAAAAAAGTGGCTGAGAGGGCACTTTTTGTGTGTTTTTTGCCCTTTTGGAGATCTAGAACTTGTCCAAAATTCTCAGCCATTTTTGAACTTCCATATCCTTCCATGCTGATTCCAAAAATATAAACTTTTTGCAAGAACGTATCCCCAACAAAAGCGCAACACGAAAAAGCTTGATTTTTACGTTAAAAATTTGAAAATTGACAAAAATTTCTCCAAATTTCTTGATATTTGGCATGATTGACCCTTGTTAAGTGCTCTGATGAGCCAATGATGCTTTAGCCAAGATCTTGAGTTTATCTTGCTCTTTTTTGCTCCTCAAAGCTCTTTTTAGCTTGGCCTTTAACCTCTTCACCCTTGTTTTGCAAATTTTGTTCCGGGTCAAATTGTGATATGCCATATGGCGCAACATTTTCTTCTCTTTGTTGGCTTTTTGAAGCATCTTCTCAAGGTGAATGTTCACCCTCTCCAACCATGATTCTCGATCATCCTCAATTTCTTGCTCAAGGGAGGTCATCTTGATCTTTCTCTTCTTTGCCATTTGCATATATTCCCTAATCATTTGTAGCTCCATAATAGCTTGCTTATCTGTCAGTTGTTTGTTTTCCTGCTCAAGAAAGCTGATGATCCATTTGGCCCTCTCAAGATCAAGTGATAAGGCTTGTATTTCAGCCTCCTTCTCTTTGATAATCATGTCCTTGAGTCTTAAGCTTTGAGAGCCCAAATCAGTGACATCTTCCTCAATCAAAATAAAATCTTTGTCTTGCCCTTCAAGAAGGACCTCCTCATGCATCTTTTGTTTCCCTTTGTCTTTGCTCTTTGATTGCTGGCCAACCTGTATAGCTGGAGAAGAAGGCAAAGCCCCTTTCACCCCCAGTGAAGATAACATTTGCCTATGGTCTGGTGAAGAAAACGAGACCCCTTCCACCTCTGGTGGAGATAGTACTCACCTGGCAGCAGCAAAAAGCCTCCTGGTGCCTCTCTCATAGGTGACAAACACCGGCACACCTGTAGTTTCAGTCTCATGAACACCTGGCTGTCCTGATGGCCCTCCTTCCTCTTGAGGCACTGATGGAATCACCTGAGGGCCTTTGAAAATCTCATGGGCAATAAAGGTATCCCATGGTATGTTCAGCAAGCTTAGCTGATGCAAGACAACAATTTTAATTAGTGAGAAGTGGTAAATGCTGTTGAATTGTTGAGGAAAAGGTTTCCTTTGCACATAGTAAACCATTTTCTCAATATTCCTGCATATAAAGTATGGGAGGTTCATCATCCTTACTCTTGTGAAATGCATCAACAACCTGATATGATATGTATATAGGTGGGAAAACCTTCCTTCACAGGTGAAATACTTGATGATGAGTTTCATGAGAGGAGCATAAGTGTTATGCAAGTATTTGAAAGGAAAAACCCTATTGATTTGCCTATGATATCTAGCCTTAATGTAAGGCTCATAATGTTCTCTGCCCACATGCTACCCCTTATTCCACTGTTCACCTACATTAGGGATGCCTGTTGCTGCTGAAATGGTGTCAGGTGTCAAGGTGAAAGAGACACCAACAAGGTTCACCTAGCCATTGTGGAGATGAATAACAAACAACCTAGCAAGCTCATGATGAAATTTCACCCTCTCTACCATTTCACAAAACTGATAACAAGACTGGTGTTTAAAGCAAGTTACAGCAAGAGGGCAAGCAAGTAATTCTGTAAGAGTGGTGGGCTCCTCCCGGATGATCTTTCCCCCTTTGTGTGGCTTTCTTGGTACATGAGCTTCTCTGGAAGAATCACTGAGAGTTTCCTCTTCCCTCTCATAATCTGAATCTATCTCCATGCTTATGAATTTGAAGTGAAAGCAGATGAGTATGAAGAGATTTTGAAATATGAGGTAAGCAATGTGTATAAGGAAGTGAATGCTAGGAGGAAGGGTTTATTTTGGGAAATGAGGGAAGTGAAAGGTGTTATGAATGTGAGGTAAGGGGTTTGAAAGTGAAGTGGATGTAATGAAAGAGTAGGATGTGGGAGTTAGGGTTTGGGAATAGGGTATAGGGCTAGGGTTTGGAAAATGGGAGTGGGATTTGGGGAGTGAATTTTGATGATTTTAGGGAGAGGGAATGGGATTTGACAAGCTCAATATGAATGGAGTGAGAAAGAAGAGCAAATGACCTTCAATAACTTGCAAGAGATGATTTAGCAACTAGCTAGGGTTTGTGTTAACCATTTAGCTAGGGTTTGCTCTCAAGAAAACCAAACACATCCAAGCCACCAAACATAACTTTCCTGAGCAAGGAGGAGTGATCTACTTACTTGGAACAGGCATCAATTTGCTTTTTAGGAAGTTTGGAGGTGTTTTGAGGCAATTCTGCTTCTTGTAACAGGTGTGCAGCGCCAAGGAACAGGTGTGCAGTGCACTTTAAATGCGCAACACCAGACCAAAATTCAACAGAAAACCTGCAACAGGTGCGCAGCGCCAAGGCACAGGTGCGCAACACCAGCAAGATGACTGGATTTTTTCCCCTGTTTTGCCTTCTTTCTTCAAAAACACGATTTTCTCCCTTTGGCTCGTTCAATTTCAACAATGAAGACTTAAAACACATGAATTGGCTTTTATATCCCTCTCATTTAATTTTTCACTAACCAAGACCCACTTTTCTAATGTTTTGCCAGCTTTTTCAAAAATGCTCTGTTTCACTTACATTCTGACTTTTGCCTTTTTGCAGGTGGACTTATACATTGACTTTTTGTAATGGCAGGAGTTGACTTTGTCACCAGGTCACTAGGAACAACTATTGAATACTTATTACATATAGAAACATTTAAATTACATTAAATATTTTACAATATTGGGAAAAAAAACTTCGTTTTCACCTCAAAATAGAGTTTTGAGGTAAAAAAATTTATTGAGCATAACAGAAGTAAATTTATGATTTTATGAACTTTTTTATCCTTCTCATGTGCCTGCTGACCTTTTTATTCAATTAGGATGACCATGATGACAAACCATAAGACCTAGTGACTAAACCATAAAACTGGTTTTTTATAAATGAAATGAAATAGGATGACTGAGAATGAGTAAAAACAAATCGTGTGAACAGGTCAGCAAGTGAATGTCATGAGGGAAATTGACATGAAACCACTACCATCAGTTGATCCATGACCTAATGGAATGCAGCTGATCGGATGAGACACCTAATATGCGTGCAAAAGAGCAATTTGATCACTGATGGAAGTGTGAAGACACTGACACTAACATTGGCTCCAATGGGGATGGTAGCTCCTGGGAGGTGCCAAGAACCATAGATCTTTGGAAAAGCAGACTAGTGCCTTCATCCATTAGGCAATATGGAGTCAATAGCTTCGGAACACCAAAACAAAAACCTTGACTCAAGACTCATAACTAAACTGACTCAACTAAGACTAACTCAAACAACTGACACTAAATAATCAAAAACTGAAGCCAGACATTCAGCTTTATAGCCTTCACTTCGGGCCCCAAGCTAAATGAATGGTGACAGGGCAAACTTTGCAATGAAAGAAATAAAATGGTATGTGCAATGACAAAATGTGATAGCAGAAGACTTCTTAGAGATAGTACCGTTTCAAAAGCTGACCATTTACTGGTCCTCTTGGACAATCTTCCCCGTTCAGTTCTTTAAGTAGAAAATCATTTTGACCTCTATATGCAGCAATCCTGTATGGTCCCTTCTATAGGTTCTCGAACTTGCCGTGCTTGCCTTTATCCTTGTTTCTAGCATCCCATCGTAACACTATGTCTTCGATCTAAAATTTGTCTGCCTTTGCCTTCCGATCATAAATCTTTTTAATTCTCTCCTGCAGCCTGAAGGTATTCTGAAAAACTTCCTCTCTCGTCTGCTATAAATGGATCATTTGGCTTATTCTCTGCTGAAAATGATCTTCCTCGCTGCTAGCTTCCTGCAGAAGTTTAACAACCGGGACTGCAAGAGATGTCGGGAATACCGTGTCAATACCGTATACAATCTCGAACGGAGACATTCCTATTGACTTCTTTTGGCTTACTCTATCCGCCCATAGTGCATTAACCAATTTTTTATGCCAGCTCTTCTTATTGGTTTCCAACAGCTTTTTAATAATGTTGACCAATGATTTGTTTGAAGATTCGGCCAATCCGTTACCTTGCGGATAATATGTAGTAGAATGTCCTAAGGTAATTTTGTATTTGCTGCAAAAGTCAATCATCTTTTTGGACTTGAAAGCGGCTACGTTATTTGTAATAAGTTTGTTAGGACAACCAAAACGTGACAAAATATTTGTTTCAAGAAACTGAATTATTACCGAGTTCGTGGCCTGCTGAGTGGGGATTGCCTCAATCCACTTTGTGAAATAATCTGTCGCTGTTAAGATCCACTTGTGCTGAGTTGAAGATGTGGGATGAATCTCTCCAGTAAAATCTAGGCCCCATTGCTAAAATGGTGCACTAACTTTGACTAGTTTGAGAGGTAGAGGTTGCAACTTTTTTCTTCCCTGAAAAATCTGACATTCATGACAGCTTGTGACAGTTTTATAAACATCAACAAACAAGGTAGGCCAGTAGTACCCTGCTCTCAAAATTTTGTTAGCCGTCGTCTTCCAAAATAAGTGACCTCCACAATCTCCCTTATGGAAATCACTCATGACCTGTTGGGCTTCATCTTCGGTTAAGAAATTCAGCAAAATGCCTCTGGGATCCTTCCAATAAAGTGCATTGTTCAAAATACAAAATCTAGCAGCCTTAAGTTTTAGAGTTCTACCTTTATTTTTAGCCATCCCCAGTGGTGGTGAAAGGTGCTGAAGCATGTACACAATATCTGAATACCAAGGAGAATGGAGAAAAATTTCAGATACCTGAATCAACGAACTATCTTCGTCTTCTTCAGACATGGCTGCAATCAAATTTATGTCCAATGCATGTAGATTGGACTCGGCCATTAACTTTGCTAGACCCTGCCCCTTGATTAGCTTTGTTGGCTTTATCTTCAAGTCATATTTTAGCAATGCTGCGATCCATTTGCCCCGCCTTCCTTCTGGATCTGTGTACCAAAACATCTTTGACTGCTACGTTAGGGACGTAAGCAAGGATATGCGAGTGCAAAATATATACCCGAAAATCTTTCAATGCTTTCACCAAGGCAAGAGCTTGCTTCTCAATGATGTTATATTTCAAGGCTGTATCTCTTATTGTCCTACTAAAAAAGGCAATTAGTTTTTCTAACTGATCTCTTTTCTGCATTAGAGCTGTTGCCAAAGTATGTTCAGAAACTGCTGCCAAAGAATGTTCAGAAGCGAATGAAAATAATATGAAATCCTGTGAATAGTCCGGATTGATCAAAATCGGGGCTGAAGAAAGAGCCAACTTTACCAGGTTAAAAGACTTCATAGCTTCCTCAGTCCACTTGACCACACTATCCTTCTTCAACATATTAGTAATTTCCCTCAAGTGTTCAGCTAGATTAGGCACAAAACGACGTAAGAAGTTCATCTTACCATTAAATGCTTGGATCTCTTTCTTATTACGAGGAAAATCTATCTTCTGTATAGCTTCCACCCTAGTAGGATCGATGTGGATTCCTTCTTTTGATATTATGTGACTGAGAAGCTTCCCTTCATCCATAGCAAACAAGCTCTTTTTGGGATTGAGTGATATTCCATATTTTCTGCAACGTTGAAAAACAATTTTCAGATGGTAAAGATGCTCTTCATCTGAATTTGAAAAGACAGTCAAATCATCAAGATACACTACTAAAAACACATATTTTTCATTTGCGAAGGCAATGTCCATGGCACGTTGAAATGTTGCTCCAGCATTCTTTAAACCGAACGACATCTTGGCATAGTGAAATGTTCCCTAAGGAGTCGTGAATGCTGTCTTGTCCCTGTCATCTTCATGAGCCAAAATTTGATTGTAGCCGAAATATCCATCGAGCAGCGACATACGAGATGCTCCAACTACTCTCTAGAGAATGTGGTCCATTTTCGGCAGCGGATAGTTATCTTTTAATGACACTTTATTCAAATTTCTGAAATCTATGCACAATTTGATCTCACCTGTCTTCTTCCTCACAGGAACCAAATTGGAGACCCAATTTGAAAATCTGATTGGAACGATTATACCAACCTTGTACAATCGATTTACCTCTTTTTCTATTGACGGCCGCAATTTCGGATTTATCCTTCTTAGCTTTTGGCGAAATGGCTTCTGATTTGGCTTAATAGGAATTATATGTTGAATTATACTTTTGTCGTACTCCTTTAAATCTGTATAGTCCCAGGGAAATACATCAGAAAATGAAGATAATAAACTAATGTATTTAGTTTTTACCTGAGGAGGTAATTCCTTTAACAACTTCACCATCTTTGGATTTTCTGTTGTTCCAATATTTACATCTTCAACATCCTTCTTGGTTGGCACTAAGCCTGGCTTTCGGGCTACATCATCTTGATCAAATAATTCTTCTAAAGGTATAAGGCCTTTAGGGATGACATTATCTTTCAATTGTAAGACTTCCCTCTGGTTTACCTCTATTTCTGGTTCACCATCATCTTGCTCAGCATCTAGCCTTCATTTTGCAGAAAATCATCAATTTCTTTGTCATCTTGAAACACCTGCCAATATCTTAGATTATCAGGGACAACTGGGCGATGCTTCGCATGAATTTCAAACTTATTGTTTGAATTCATTGGGATCTTTAAGTTACTTGCAGTTGTAGCAAGAGAATCTGCAATAACATTTTGTGTATGAGGGACACATGTCAAGGTATAATCTGGAAACAACCTCAAAATATCTAAAACTGCATTACAGTAAGCCCTCATTCGCGGATGTTTGGCTTGGTATTCACCCTTGACTTGTTTAATTACTAATTCTGAGTCGCCATAAACTGAAATTCTCTTTCCATTCAACTTCTTGAGTATCTTCAACCCTGCAATCAGTGCCTCATACTCGGCTTCGTTGTTGGAACAATCAAAAGCCAATTTATATGAACAAATTCTTACATTGCTTGGGACTTTATTTGGTAGGAAAACAGGGCTGTGTACCCAAATCCCAATTCCTGCACCATCCTTACCTACTGCTCCATCGAAATCCATACTCCATAAACCGACTTCTTCCTCCAAGTGCTGGAATTCTGTCTGCTCTTCTACCGTTGGTTGCTGTCCATCAATTTTTTGCTGTTGGCAGAACGTAGACTGCTCAGGGGTGCTTGCAAGCTTTTGTCTCTCTTCATCAAGTACTGCCTTGAAATTTTCTGTTATCTCTGGAACATCTTCCACTTCAACTAGTTGACTATTTACATCATTAAAAACACTATCTGAATAAAGAACAAAAGATTCTAAATCTGTATGTACAGAATTAATTGGATGATTCAAAGGTTTCTCCTTGCTTGTGATCATATACTTCATCTTCTTCTCTCTATATAATTTTCTCAGTTGACCAAACACGGGAATAGTGGCATAGGAGAAATCTAATTGCAATGTTCCTTTCAGTTTTGCACCCCGCGACCTAGATAAAAGCATGCCAAATCTAGAGGGAATGTCGGCTACAACTACATCCATGAGAACATTCTTTGCTGGAATCTGATCTAAAGTCACAACCAAATCCTTAATGAGACCAATTCATCAGACCCTACCGGAATCAAAGGAGTAAAGATCATGTTATTTACGAGTGATGTCCAAACCCAATTTTTCCATAATCGCCTTTGGCATCAGATTGTGAGATGCTCCTGAATCAAACATGGCGTTGTGCAAAACATACTCATGCAATCTAAGGCTGATGTAAAACGGGGCTACTTCACTATCCTCAGATTGGCCTTCTAATGTCGGACCAAAAATAAGCTCGGGTTGGTCATCTTCCACATTAACCATACCAGACAGGGGATCTACATTCAAAATCTTTGACATTTGACTCTTATAACTACTATTTTTCATTAATTCAGCCACAGGTATCAACACTTTTAACTTAGCAATCTCATTCTCTAAGCTAAAGGTTGTAATTTTATCTACCTCTTTGATCAGAGAATCCTTCTTTTCAGACTTTTCCTTTGCTATACTTGGCTGATTTGACTTCTTATTTGCAGATTGTACTTTGCTGGAAGTAGGATCTGCTGGCTCCTTTCCTTTTTTCTGAACATTTGGAGAATCATTCTTAGGTTGTGCTGCTTCCTTTCGCTTTTGAACCGGATTGATGGGTACATCCCTGCTCTTGAGTGAATACTGTCTTTGCTGTGCTGTCAGTGCGTTCATATATCCCCTTTGATATTCATCTGATTCTTCTTCTACGACTGTTTCATTGGCTAGTATAAAATCCTCATCTTTTTGTATAGCCGGGCTCTCTAAATATTCCTCATCCTCCGTGATATAGATAGGCAAACCATTTGCTGTAAAAAGGTGATTTTCCTCTCCTATTGGATTTTCATCATCCTCTGACTTCAGGCCATGCACATAGTTTTGCTGTAGAGGTGTTTTGACTTGCTATTGTGCTGATTGATCTTGCGCTCTTTGCTCCTGCTATTTAATCCTGAACTGTGGCTGCTGCTGACCACAGAAATTTGGATTTCTGATTGGTGTCTCGGGCTTGTCTGCAATTGTGAATCTATCAAACATTTTCTCAATTTTACGAAGCAAATGATCTGAGGAAGAAGCTTCTTCCTTTATGGTCACTTTCTTCTCGGTCTTCGTCCTAGCTCTCTTAGCTAGCATATTTGCTTCCACACTCACTGCAATTTTCTGCATATCCTCCAATGTAGCAGGATCTCGTTCTCTCAATTGGTATGCCATGTCGGGATCAAAACCATCGGGGAATTTTATCAAAGCCAGCCCCATCGGTGGCTTGATATCAGCTGGAATAGCATTATAGACAGTATTGAATCTTACACAGTAATCTTGAACACTTTCACCAACATTCCTCTTTATATTTTCATACTCGGAAAGAATTTGGAGTGGATTTTTCTTTACCTCCCAACGATCCAGAAATTGTCTGTGAAGAACCAACAATGTATTGATAGTCCCTGCGGGAAGTGCTCTGAACCACTTTCGCACCTCGCCTCCAAAACTTTGCACAAATAATCGCATGGTCACATTCTCTTCATCTATCTCATGAAGATCAAAGAAGTCGTTCATCCTGTCAACATGCTGCTGCGCTGTGATACCTTGAGTAGCATCAAACAATGGTATCTTACTTTGGTAATCAGCAGGCATAGCATCCAAGTTTTGTGGCAAAACGAGAGGTGCATATCTGGCAGCCATTACTTGAGGTGGATTAGAAACTGGCCTTGGAGAAGCAGGAGGATTTATAACAACAACGACAATCGATGTGATGGGTGTATGAGGTGTCGAAGGAGGAGAAGAGATGATAGATGTTTGAGGTGTTGAAGGAGGAGAAGAGATGGCAGATCTCTGATCAGATATGCTAGGTTGCACGGGAAGGGTGGGGATAAACTGAGGTTGAGAATGAACTTCAGAACTAGACAAGACAGCAGATGAACCAAGAGTAGCAGATGCTGATTCTAGGAGCTGGGAAATATTGGTAGCCACAATAGATGTTTGAAGTGAATTCAAAATATAAGAATCAATTGATCTATTCGCTCTTTCAGTCTCAAGGTCTTGGACAAGTTGAGGATTTAAAACAGTATCACCAATCGCACTTTCAGATTTAGTTTCAAACAAAGATAGATCAAAATGTTCATCAAAAGGGAGATCTTCAAGATATTGAAATTCGACTAGGCATGAATGAGGTCTGAAAACTGGTCTTGGACTCAAAGAACTTTCTTGCCTGAGTATTCTTGGAATGAGGTTAGGGTTTCAAACGCGGGAGGCGGATTAGGATCAGGATTGGCCCTGGTGTATCTTCTTGAAGCCAGTGTGTTTAATTTTTCCGAAAATTCAAATGGACATTACAATCTTTTCAGCCTAATGAGCTCTAAACCTATCATCCAAAAGTCTAGAATTGCTTTAAAAGTACTGGGGTAATATTTTTCAGTTCTTCCCTAGTATGGTCGCCACTATGTTAGTGCCTAAATCTACCTCAGGCTGAAGGAAGGCAGGTCTAGGGTAACATCAAATCACACTTAACCTGGTAGCTAGCCCTACCAAGTCGGGAGAGGGCTCTCTCCTTGTCAATCTCAATTAGAATATGGCAACTAGGGCTTGAGATGACTGAAATGAATGTTGATTTTAGGCTAGGTATAGTAGATTGGGGTTTCTGGTTTGATTTTAGGTTTTGGTTGCTGGATCAATTGGAGAGGGCAGATTGGATCCGGGAAATCAGGGATACAGTCATGTCTTGTGGGGCAAGGTAGACAAGAGCTTATGTACTAGCAAAGGATTGAGATGGTAGAGTAAGACTGTTGAGGAGTTGAGGAGAGCACAAGAAGCTATGAATCCTCTTCAAACAGTGAAAACATTGAAAACTAAATGCCTTCCCAAGACAAAGCACTATAAATCTAGTGTATTTTGTCTATTCACCTTGATTCATTTAGTTTAGAAAAAAGAGAGAGATGTGGACACATATAAAACATCAGAAAAACTCATTACAAAGAAGAAAGAATACATAAACTCAATGTCAGAAGAATCCCACAAAAATAGTTGTAAAACCTAGTTTTATTCCTTGCCAACTGCTGATACAAAATGTTCAGTGAGTCCAACACTTCTACCAAAGACCAACCCTTAAAAATGAATCAAAAAGTACATGATATAGGCAAGGAAACTACTCAAGCTAGCTATGAGGGTCGAATCCATGAGAAAATGGGTGGTTTCAACCATATCTAAATTAAGAACAGGAATATAGACAGTGGAACCATTTGTCTCTAAAACTAAGGAAACCAATTCATTCAGCTCAAAACCACCTTTAACTTGATGTATCTACCCTATCAAGTGTTTTACATCCATAATTACATCAAGTTACATCATTTACCATGCTAATTTCACCAAGAGAGCAAGAAAAAGTCATCTGTAGAGAAAACTAGGCGAAATTTGGCTTTTCTAGCAAAACTGGCAAAATTCATCCTATGCATAGCCACTGATCCTATGCACAATGCTTTTTCTAGGCCAATTTTGGAAGGTTTCACGGAGTCCAAATCAGGTGCAGGATAGTTTGTTGGAAAGCTTGATGAGTCTACTTTCTAGAACAACTTGAATTTCTGAATTTGGAGTCCATTCACCCCTCCAAAAATTGATTCTTCCAAGACTGCTTCCCGTGTGGCAAAAAAGTGGCTGAGAGGGCACTTTTTGGGTGTTTTTTGCCCTTTTGGAGACCTAGAACTTGTCCAAAATTCTCAGCCATTTCTGAGCTTCCATATTTTTCCATGCTGATTCCAAAAATATAAACTTTTTTGCAAGAAAGTGTCCCCAACCGGCGCTGCGCACCTATTGAAAAAGGTTGTTTTTTACATTAAAAATTTCAAAATTGACAAAAATTTCTCCAAATTTCTTGAAATTTGGCATGATTGACCCTTGTTAAGTGCTTTAATGAGCCAATGATGCTTAAGCCAAGATCTTGAGTTTATCTTGCTCTTTTTTGCTCCTCAAAGCTCTTTTTAGTTTGGCCTTTAGCCTCTTCACCCTTGTTTTGCAAATTTTGTTCCGAGTTAAATTTTGATTTTGTAGCAACATTTTCTTCTCTTTGTTGGCTTTCTCAAGCATCTTCTCAAGGTGAATGTTCACCGTCTCCAACTATGATTCTCGATCATCCTTAATTTCTTGCTCAAGGGAGGTCATCTTGATCTTTCTCATCTTTGCCATTTGTCTATTTTCCCTAATCATTTGTAGCTCCATAATAGCTTGCTTATCTGTCAGTTGCTTATTTTTCTGCTCAAGAAATTTGATGATTCATTTGGCCCTCTCAAGATCAAGTGATAAGGCTTGTATTTCAGCCTCCTTCTCTTTGATAATCATGTCCTTGAGTCTTGAGCTTTGAGAGCCCAAATTAGTGACATCTTCCTCAATCAAAATAAAATCTCTGTCTTGCGCTTCAGGAAGGACCTCCTCATGCATCTTTTGTTTCCCTTTGTCTTTGCTCTTTGATTGCTGGCCAACTTGTATAGCTAGAGAAGAAGGCAAAGCCCCTTTCACCCCTGGTGAAGATAACATTTGCTTGTGGTCTGGTGAAGAAAACGAGACCCCTTCCTCTTCTGGTGGAGATAGTACTCACTTGGCAGCAACAAAAAGCCTCCTGGTGCCTCTCTCATAGCTGACAAACACCGACACACCTGTAGTTTCAGTCTCATGAACACCTGGTTGTCCTGATGGCCCTTCTTCTTCTTGAGACACTGATGGAATTACCTGAGGGCCTTTGAAAATCTCATGGGCAATAAAGGTATCCCATGGTATGTTCAACAAGCTTAGCTGATGCAAGACAACAATTTTAATCAGTGAGAAGTGGTAAATGCTGTTGAATTGTTGAGGAAAAGGTTTCCTTTGCACATAGTAAGCCATCTTCTCAATATTCCTGCATATAAAGTATGGGAGGTTCATCATCCTTACTCTTCTGAAATGCATCAACAACCTAATATGATATGTATATAGGCGAGAAAACCTTCTTTCACAGGTGAAATACTTGATGATGTGTTTCATGAGAGGAGCATAAGTGTTATGCAAATATTTTAAAGGAAAAACCCTGCTGATTTTCCTGTGATATCCAGCCTTAATGTAAGGCTCATAATGTTCTCTGCCCACATGTTGCCCCTTATTCCACTGTTCACCTACATTAGGGATGCCTGTTGCTGCTGAAATGGTGTTAGGTGTCAAGGTGAAAGAGACACCAACAAGTTTTACCTGGCCATTGTGGAGATGAATAACAAACAACCTAGCAAGCTCATGATGAAATTTCACCCTCTCTACCATTTCACAAAACTGATAACAAGTCTGGTGTTTAGAGCAAGTTACAGCAAGAGGGCAAGCAAATAATTCTGTAAGATTGGTGGGCTCCTCCAGGATGATATTTCCCCCTTTGTGTGGTTTTCTTGGTACATGAGCTTCTCTGGAAGAATCCTTGAGAGTTTCCTCTTCCCTCTCATAATCTGAATCTGTCTCCATGCTTATGAATTTGAAGTGAAAGCAGATGAGTATGAAGAGATTTTGAAATATGAGGTAAGCAGTGTGTATAAGGAGTGAATGCTAGGAGGAAGGGTTTCTTTTGGGAAATGAGGGAGGTGAAAGGTGTTATGAATGTGAGGTAAGGGGTTTGATAGTGAAGTGGATGTAATGAAAGAGTAGGATGTAGGAGTTAGGGTTTGGGAATAGGGTATAGGGCTAGGGTTTGGCAAATGGGAGTGGGGTTTGGGGAGTGAATTTTGATGATTTTAGGGAGAGGGAATGGGATTTGACAAGCTCAATATGAATGGAGTGAGAAAGAAAAGCAAATGACCTTCAATAACTTGTAAGAGATGATTTAGCAACTAGCTAGGGTTTGTGTTAACCATTTAGCTAGGGTTTGCTCTCAAGAAAACCAAACACATCCAAGCCACCAAACATAACTTTCCTGAGCAAGGAGGAGTGATCTACTTACTTGGAACAGGCATCAATTTTCTTTTTAGGAAGTTTGGAGGTGTTTTGAGGCAATTTTGCCTCTTGTAACAAGGGCGGAGCGCACTTTAAATGCGCAGTACCAGACCAAAACTCAACAGAAAACATGCAACAGGTGCGTAGCGCTAGACCAAAACTCAACAGAAAACCTGCAACAGGTGCGCAGCGCCAACAAGAAGACTGTATTTTTTCCCCTATTTTGCCTTCTTTCTTCAAAAACGCGATTTTCTCCCTTTGGCTCGTTCAATTTCAACAATGAAGACTTAAAACACATGAATTGGCTTTTATATCCCTCTCATTTAATTTTTCACTAACCAAGACCCACCTTTCTAATGTTTTGCCAGCTTTTTAAAAAATGCTCTGTTTCACTTACATTCTGACTTTTGCCTTTTTGCAGGTGGACTTATACATTGACTTTTTGTAATGGCAGGAGTTGACTTTGTCACCAGGTCACCAGGAATAGCTATTGAATACTTATTACATATAGAAACATTTAAATTACATGAAATTTTTTACAATAATGGAAAAAAAACTCTGTGTAGGTAAAAAAAATTATTGAGCATAATAGAAGTAAATTTATGATGAGGTAAAAAAATTATTGAGCATAATAGAAGTAAATTTATGACGAGGTAAAAAAATTTATTGAGCATAATAGAAGTAAATTTATGATTTTATGAACTTTTTTATCCTTCTCATGTGCCTACTGATCTTTTTATTCAATTAGGATGACCATGATGACAAACCCTAAGACCTAGTGAGACTAAACCCTAAAACTAGTTTTTTATAAATGAAATGAAATAGGATGACTGAGAATGAGTAAAAACAAACTGTGTGAACAGGTCAACAGGTGAATGTCATGAGGGAAATTGACATGAAACCACTACCATCAGTTGATCCATGACCTAATGGAATGCAGCTGATCGAATGAGACACCTAATATGCGTGCAAAAGAGCAATTTGATCATTGATGGAAGTGTGAAGACACTGACACTAATAGCGGGGAGTGACGCAGTTCTGCGCAGAGGCCACGCAGAGGGTGACGCAGAGTCTCCAGTTCTGCAGGATCAATCACTGATTCTCCCAGTGACAGGGTGGGATTATTTCACCAGGTTTTTGTTCAGTATTCTCTTTGTATCAGATTGCTAGTTGAGCATCCTAGAATTGTACTCAAATTTTCTCCTACATAATAACAAATCCCTCAGAGCTGCTGCATCGGTTTTCCAGGATTGGGTTTTTTCAGGGACTTTTGTCCAAAAATAACGATGTCCTATGTGTTTATATTTCCTTGCTCAGTTTCTATGTTTCAGAATCATATTTAATTTGATGTAGGCTACTTCAGTAATTTACTTCAATGTTTCAAAAAGAAATTTGAAATAAGCTTGTAATGTTATTTACAATCTAGGTGAAGTAGATTAAGTTGGTTGCAGTAGGATTCTTGAGATTGTTAGATCTAGGAATTTTCACATGGTATCAGAGTTGTTGATGTGAAACAGGGGAAGAGAAGATCTAGCACTGAAATAAGGGCCAACTTGTTGCAGCAAGCAACAGTTTGAATTCCCTGAGGGATTGCGTAGTTCTAGCTAGGAGGGCTATATTTTTGTGGGTGTCTCTCTTTGAGTGAGCGGATAGAGAGGTAAGATTGCCGAATTGAGAATTTGCTGAGGCAGAGGGAGTTACGCAGAGTCACGCAGAGCTAGAGCGACCTAGTTTTCTGCAAGCTAAGTGTTGGGCAAAAAAGTCGTAAGAAGGAGGAAGTAGATTTTATAGCGAGGGAATAATTCCTCAGTGATTTCTTGTCGAGGAAATCAATATTTCTCATTTGCTGGGTAGTAGAGGAGCAACAGCTTACCAACTCCATTAGGGAGTGCATCCGTCAGCCTAGGAGCTACGTAGTAGGGAGAAAGAGGGAGCTATTCGACAGTTTTCGGGAGATATGGAAACTAGTGGCTTAAGGGATCAGGACAAGTTAGATGGGGCTTCCAACTACGTCATCTGGAAGGCTAGAATGTCTTTCCTTCTAGATGAGCATACCCTCAAGACGTATGTTGATAGTGTGGTAGCTGTCCCTGCAGATGCAGATCCTTTGAAAAGTAGAGGAGCAACAGCTTACCAACTCCATTAGGGAGTGCATCAGTCAGCCTAGGAGCTACGTAGTAGGGAGAAAGAGGGAGCTATTCGACAGTTTTCGGAAGATATGGAAACTAGTGGCTTGAGGGATCAGGACAAGTTAGATGGGGCTTCCAACTACATCATCTGGAAGGCTAGAACGTTTTTCCTTCTAGATGAGCATGCCCTCAAGACGTATGTTGATAGTGTGGTAGCTGTCCCTGCAGATGCAGATCCTTTGAAAAAGTACAGAGCTGAGATGGCTAAGGCGAAAAAGATGATCCTGGATGGAGTCAAGGATTACATGGTGTGCCACGTTGCTAGGAAAGGAACGGCTAAGGAGATGTGGGATGCCTTGGCCACATTGTATCAGGATCTTCTGAGCAACAAAAGATGTACGTAGAACATAAGTTGAGGTCTGCGCAGATGCAGAATGGAGAACGTGTGGATCCATTCCTCACGAAACTGAAGGAGACCCATGATGAGTTGTCGGCTGCGGGGCATACATCTCATGATTTAGAGTTAGTGAGACTTACTTTAAATTCTGTCTCGGATGAATGGCAAGTCTTCGTCCAAAGTACTCTGGGAAGAGTAGCATTGCCAAATTGGGACGAGATGTGGGTAAATTTCAAACAAAAAGAGATGAGGAGAGACCTGCTCGAGGTCAAACTTGACGGGAGCAGCAACAGCAGTGGGTCGAAGCCCAAAGTAGAGGAGGAAGATAACACAACCCTTGCATCGGAGCGACAACAAGGGCAACAAAGACGAAATAAAGACGTCTCCAAGGTGAAATGTTTTAGATGTGGCGAGATGGGCCACTGTACATCATAGTGTCCTTCGAAGAAAAAGGACAAGGATGAGAAGCACGATCCTAAGGTTGCAACCGCAAAGATTGAACAAGAGGAGTAGTTTGTTAGTTTTTGGTAGCATTGGAAGCACTGTTGATAATATCGGCGATATTCGAAAATATCGCGATATTTTCGGCAAAACGATATATCGCCGAGAAAATATCGCGATATTTTCAAAATATCGGCAAATATCGGAAAATATCGGCAAAATATCGCGATATTTTGAAAATATCGGCTATATTTAAAAATTTGAAAAAATTATTTTTTATGCTTGCCGATATTTGCCGATATTTTGCCGATATTGCCGATAAGATATTTTCTGGACCCTTGCCGATATTTTGCCGATACCGATATTTTCAACACTGATTGGAAGTGCTCTAGCCTTGAAAATTGGTGGAGAGGCTAAGGAACACGAGTTCTAAATAACCCAGAAAACGTTTGGTGAAATTCCACCCGGATTGTATTTTATTAAAATAATTAATATTTTTAATGGGGTTCCTAAGTCTAAACCTAGGAAAATTAAAATATTAATGGGTATTAATGAAAATATGGGTGAGAATGATCTAGAAAGCGGATCAAGTCATGTTTTAATCTTAGTCGTTGATTAGAGCCTTAATCTCGGCCGTTGAAGACTCAACAGGAAAAGTATGAAATGGAGGCTTGGGGTTCATTTGGAAACACACATGGAGAGAACGAATTGATCAAGAATTCGATTCCTAGGGCAGGGTTTGCTAAGGATTTCGAATTAAGTGATCATTCTGAAGCAGAGGGGCTCCGGGAGAAGGAATTCTCGGAGAATACAAACATAGAGGCAGAGAGAACCAATAGAGCAGAAAAGTTGCTTGTCACGCAGAAGCCGGAACAGCCGGAACAATTGGGAAAGATGACGCAGAGGGAAGAAGCCGGAATTTCCGGGAATAGCGGGAACTGTCGAGAAAGTTGATGTATAGGGCAGAAGCCAGAACTGTCGGGAATAGCCGGGACTTGGCAAAACAACCGGGAAAGTTGACGCAGAGGGCAGAAGCTAGAACAACGGGGAAAGATGACGCGAAGGGCAGAAGCTGAAACTGCTGGGAACAACTAGAACTGTCGAGAACTGCTGGAACAGCCGGGAAAGCTGACGCAGAGGGCAGAAGCCGGAACTACTGGCAACAACCAGAACTGCCTGAACAACCAAGAAAGATGACGCAGAGGGCAGAAGAGGTGACGTAGAAATAGTCGGGGTTAGCCAGTCTTGTGCCAGATCAACTAGAATTCTGTTGAGTTAAGTGAGGTAAAACTCACTTAGATTTTCCGCCAGTATTTTCTCTGTAAAGGATTGCTAGATGAGCATCCTAGATTTGTATTCAGATATTTCTCTTGCATAATAATAAAACCCTCGAAGTTGCTGCATCGATTTTCCCTCATTGGGTTTTTCCGAGGACTATTGTGTCCAAAAATAAGTGCATCCTCTGTATCTTGTTCTTTGCTCTGTTTTTTGTTTCATGAGATCAAATATTTAATTAGTGTAGGCTGCAGAAGTAATTTGCTTTAGTATTCAGAAGAATAACTTGATAATGTATGTTAAAAATCAAGTACGTGAAGTAGATTCAGATTTGCTGCAGTAGGGATTCCTTCAGAGTAGGAATTTTCACATGGTATCAGAGCATTGATTTTGAAATTGGAAGAGCAAATCCAGTGCTAACCAGTGAGGCCAAAAGCTGTACTTGGTAGTAGTAGGGGTTCCTTCAGAGTAGGAATTTTCACATGGTATCAGAGCATTGATTTTGAAACAGGAAGAGCAGATCCAGTGCTGAGCAGTGAGGTCGAAAGCTGCACTTGGCAGCAATTCAAATCCCCTTGAAGGGATTGCGTAGTCCTTGCTGGGAAGTAGATCCGAGGAAATCTCCCTCTGAGTGAGACGACAGAGAGGTACAATTTCCAATTCGTGAGTTTGCAGAGGCAAAGGGAGTGACGCAATAACTTAGCGGAGTGCTTGAAGGTTGCAGTTTCTGCCGAGGCAGAAATCCGCTGGGAAAGAACGAAGACACATAGTAAGGGAATTTTCTCCTTAGAGAACTTTCCCCCAGAAAGTTCGAATTTCTCACTTAATGGGCAGTTGTGCTAAGCAATGACTAGAGGAGTTAGTTTGACAGTTGGGTGAGATGGCATCGCACGGGTTCAGAGATCAGGACAGGTTGGACGGAGCCTCCAACTATGTCTTATGGAAGACCAAAATATTAGCTGTTTTGAAGGAATACAATCTCAAGGCCTACGTCAAAAGTGTTGTGGCTGTTCTTGCTGACAATGATCATAAGAAGAAATACAAGGCCGAGTAGGGGAAGGCAAAGAGGTTGATTCTCGATGGATTTCGAGATCATGTGGTCTAACACTTGCAGGGCAAGGATACAACCCAGGAGATGTGGGAAGCCTTGCCTTCTCTGTATGGAGGCTTTTTCGAACAACAAAGATGTATTTGGAGCAGAAGTTGCAGTCGACTTTGATGCAGAAAGGAGAAGGGGTGAACCTCGATCTTTAACGTCTTTAGGACACTAGAGACAAGCTTGCTGCAGTGGGGTCCACTCCTTAGCCAATCGCAATGGTGAGGATAGCCTTGAATAGAGTCTCAGATGAATGAAAAGTTTTCGTCCAAAGAATATTGGGCAGAGAAAAACTACCTTCACGGGAGGAGATGTGGGCAACTCTTCATCAGGAGGAGTTAAGGAGGGACCTAGTGAAGGTCAAACTCAGTGGCAATAGTGGGAGTGGCACAAAGATGAAGGAGGAGGAGAACACAACTCTAGCATCGAAGGGACAACAAAAGCCGATGCGAAAGAAGGACATTTTGAAGGTGAAATGTTTTAGTTGTGGTGAGGTGGGCCACTATGCATCCCAATGTCCTTTGAAGAAGAAGGAGAAGGATGAGAAACATGATCCTAAGGCTGCTTCAACAAAGATTGACGAAGATGAGTTTTCCATGAGTGCCCACACATCTCCAGGCGGGAGATGGGGCGATATTGAACTGTAGTCGGGAGGACTGCATGTGGGCAGGATCCTTGAGGAGTCCAACTCTTGGATCAATTCCTTGCTATGGGAGCCCAAGATTCAGCAGTAGCAAGATGGACTTAGTGTTAGATGATGTAGTGGATTGTTTGGAGGACAGATGCAGTAGCTTGGGACCAGAGACTGATCAGGGCAAAGCAAGGTTGGCAGCAGTGTAGTTGGCACAGTGCAAGAGTCAGCAACAACGCAAAGGATTCAGAGGGTTAGCAACAGTCAGATTCCAACATTCATTGTATTATGTTGAACACAGTTAAATTCAACTAATTTTGGATGTTTTTCAGTTGCTTCTCTCAATAACTGAGTTGCAGTACAGATGCAGTGTTAGCAATGGAAATGATAGCAGCATAGCACATGTAGCATTTGTGAGGGAGCTGTAGTAAAGATGCAACAGTGGCAGTGTCATGGGCAGTAGTACAGTAGCAGCAACAACACAGTGTTGGTGGCAGCGGCAGTGCAGAAAGGAGGTGCTTCAGAGACAGAGCAACATGCAGGTGGACATTGTTGCTAGAGCACTTTCCTTGCTAAGAGGGAGTGTTAGTTTTTGGTAGCATCGGAAGTGCTCTAGCCTTGAAAGTTGGTGGAATGCCTAAGGAATATGAGTTCTAAAGAACCCAGAAATTGTTTGGTGAAATTCCCCCAAGATTGTATTTTATTAAAATAATTAATATTTTTAATTGGGTTCATAAGTCTAAACTTAGGAAAATAAAATATTAATGGGTATTAATCAAAATATGCGTGAGAACGATCTAGAAGGCGGATCAAGTCATGTTTTAATCTTAGCCTTTAATTAGAGACTTAATTTCGACTGTTGAAGACTGAACAGGAAAAGTATAAAATGGAGGCTTGGGGTTCATTTGGAAATACATATGGAGAGAAGGAATTGATCAATAATTCGATTCCTAGGGCAAGGTTTGCTAAGGATTTCGAATTAAGTGATCATTCTGCAGCTGAGGGGCTCGGAGGGAAGGACTTTCCGGAGAATACAGACAGAGAGGCAGAAAGAGTCAACAGAGCAGAAAAGTTGCTTGTCACGCATGTTAGCGCTTGGAATTCACCTAGGCTGAGATAGACAAACTCTCAAGGCTACATCAAACCATTTCACCTCGTAGCTAGCCCTACGAGGTATGAGAAGGCTCTCTCGGGTCAGATTCGATAGATCTTTCAATATGATTAGGCTGACCAATTAATAATAAAGATTTTAGGCTAGTAAATTGATAAGGGGGTAGATTTAATGATTTTTGGGGTTTTTGGTGGCAATTGGTGGAAGTGCAATTCAAGGTGTGGGGATTGAGCACAGTTTTCACAGGGGGATCTAAGGGGCAAGGTAGGAATGAGTGCTGATGCCTTAATCTGAGATGGATGATCAGAGATGATAGAGGAGAAGCTAAAGAGGGCAAACACACAATTCGAATCCTCTCTAGACAGTAGAAAACATTAAAATTGAACAAACTAAAAAGCTGAGCATGTCAAAACATGAGTTCAAACTTTACCACTTCATCTGTCCAATTTAGAAGCATAAGAGAGATGTGAAACACATAAACAAACTTACAAGAACATGTAGAGAACACACCATCAACAATCAGATCCACAAGAATCCTCAAAGATGTCTGTAAAACCCTGGCTTTCCTTGCCTTCAATTGCAGAAATAGATGCACAATATACAATAAAGCTTCCTTACACAAGAGTCCAACCATGAAAATGAGAAGGAGAGAGCATAATATAGACCATCTAGACCATCTAACTCCTTTCCCCACCTCTAGGGGTCGAGCTCAGCTTCCTAGGAGCAGTTTGAACTAATTCTAAACTAAGAACTAGAAAATAGGCAGCCCAACAACTTGCCTCTATTACTTAGCTAACTCATCCATGCATTAATTTTTCACTTTTTACATCATGGAAGCTTCTATAAGGGTAAAGAAAGATAAAAACTACCAAAGTGCCATGAAAATATTACATTTATCCTTCATCTACAAGTAAAAATAGTCAACCATAGTCAAAACAGTGTTTTTTGACCAAAAATGTGAATTCTGGCAAATCTGGAAATTTTGGTCGCGCCCCTGGAAGTTCTGGTCGCGCCCCTTCACAGCTGTTTTTGAGTGGGTTCCACTGGTCCAAATCAGGTGCAAGATGGCTCATTGGAAAGCTTGGCCTGTCTACTTTCCATCCCAAGTGGAATTTCTGAATTTGGTGTTGATTTGACCCCTCAAAAACCATTTCTCCCAAGGTCACTTTTGCAACTCAAAAAGTGGGCAGAAAGTCATTTTTTAGGTGTATTTTGAGCTTTTGGAGGCTCAAAACTCAAAATCAGGCTTCTCCCAAGTATTGGTAATTTTTCTTTTTGAATGCCCTTTCCAAAAATGCCAAGTTTTCAAAATTCCGAGCAGCCCTTCAAACTGGTCTCACCCGGGGTGAGACCAGTTCTTGGGAAAAACTTGTAAATTGCACAAAAAATTCACAAATGACAAAATTTTCTCCAAATTTCTTGAAATTTGGGCTGGGAGTCCCCAATCAAGTACCATGCTTAGTCAAAGAGGCTTTGGCCAAA
Organism: Pinus tabuliformis; assembly: GCA_031772625.1. NCBI lineage: Eukaryota > Viridiplantae > Streptophyta > Pinopsida > Pinales > Pinaceae > Pinus > Pinus tabuliformis. The sequence continues at coordinate 31,936,459 of CM062810.1, read as the reverse complement.
GTTTGGAGTGGGTCGGGCGTTTTCCTTCGTTTTTATGCTTTGGCCAACCGTCCTTGGAGCACCTTCGTTCTCGCCGGTATTTTTGACATTTTTCTCAAACCATGACACCTGTGTAAAAAGTGAAGGAGGTTTTTCTTTCTTGGCATGTTGTGGACAAAAACCTCTCTCAGTTTTGAAAAATTCATCTTTGATTGCTCAGAAACAGCTTTTGAGTGAAACTTGTCCCGATGTGTGAAACAAGGGATTTTGTCGAAATGGAGCGAGATGAAGGGGATAGGGGGCTTCTAAATTCTTGGGGAAATTTTTGGGAGTGGGGAAGGATATTAGGAAGCAGGGGAAAGTGGAATCTCAGAGATTGAGTGAGGGGAAGGGGTCGAAAAGGGCAAAACACAGGCCCAACCTAGAAAATTGCCAGGTTGTAGCTAGAAACTAGGGTTTGTGCAAAAATGAGGAATTTGGCAGATCTAAGGGATGGGAAGTGTTTGATAAGGTACTTTAAGGATAGGGGAAGGTGTATGAACATCAGGAAACAAGTTTTGCCGGTGATTTGACCATCCAAGAGAAATTGCCTTCAAAACCCTAGGAGAGGGAAATGACCTTGCCTGGGCGGCAACTGAAGCATGAACAAGGTGTAAAATGACTCATTTGACACTGACATGATAATGACAACCCTATGAATGATGATAAACTCAGCTGAATGATGACATGGACTGACATTTGGGCAAACCCTAGACCTAATGCCTAGTGACCAAATTTTGCTTGAAAACTCTTTGAAATGACAAAATTTGACTTGGAAACTCTGAGACCACTTTGTAAGAGCATATTTGATCACTGTAGGAAGGCTGGAAAGACTGACACTAACATTGGCTCCAATGGGGATGGTAGCTCCTTGGAGGTGCCAAGAACCTCAGACCTCTTGGGAGAGCAGACCAGTGTTTTATTCATTGGGCAATGGAGTCAATTTATTCTCATGTGACCAACTCAAAAACAACTTTATTTGACTTTGACAATTGACTGAAACTTAACTGATGCTTGACTCAAACCGACTTGATGGCAAACTGAAATAACTTGAAAAACTTACTCAACAGACCAAACACAAATGACTCATGACTTGACTTAAAACAAAACTTACAAAGCTTATGAAGGGCAGCAGTCCATCAAGATTTGAAATCATGATGACAACCACCTGTGTTTCTTACAAGACTATATACATCAAACTATATCATAATGCCAATGCAACCAATCAAGCAGATGCCTTCTTGACTGATTCTCCCAATCTGATCTCATGATCAACAATAGAAACAGGTAACTGGGCATCCAAAAACATAGCTGACCGTGTTCTCCTTCATCACTGAACACTGCAATAAACACTATCACTGCTGGCTGCAACAAACTTACTAGAGGATCGTGAAAAACATGAAGAGTTGCCATTGCCACCTCCTGCTGAAAGAACAAGGTGTCTTTTGTTTCAAATTTTGATCTGCCTTCCTCATGTGCTACGGTGAAAGTATGCTCATGGGCTTCAAAAAACTCCGAACAAATGGATGAGCAAATCTCTTCTTGAAAAAACATTTCAGCACATGAAACATATGAAGAATCCGAATGGAAATCCTGAATGCTATGATCTTCTATGGTGTGAATGTGTTGTAGGTCATCTTCATATGATATCGCAACCAAATTATCAAGTTCCTTATTACATTCTTCAATCATAAGGAAAGAAACTTCAGCTGATTCTTGAGGTGCAAAAATGACAGTTCTATCATCTACCATAAATTCATCCAAAGGAACTGTTTCACTTACTTGAATGAAGATCTCATCTTGATTTTCATGAACTGACTGAATTACCTCCTCATGCAGGCTTTGCATGCTGTCTTCTTCTGTGGGCAGATCTGAAATAAGCTCTTCTCTTTCATCAATTACAGCCATATGGCCATCTTCAACCTGCTGATCTGCGTTAACTTGAGCCGGAACAAGACCTCTCAAAAGTAGATCTATCTCATCTTCAGATAGAGGAGATAATACCTTTTGTTTTCTTTTGTTCACACAGTGAGTGTCTTCATTGATTTCAAGTGAAGGAGAATATAGATTTTCCTCATACTTTTGATCCATTTCATGCAATTCCTGTTGACTGTCAAGATGCAAAATTGTTTCATTTCCCACCGTACTAAGATCTTGGTCCTGCTGCAAATTTTCATGATCATCTCTATGGGAATCCACTAGGTTCTCTTCATGTTGCTGAAATGGATTCTCATACAAAGCCTCCATGATCTCAACATCCATAAAATTATCATCTTCATAATACTTCTCAAGGCTTTCAATAAAATTATGTACATGGCTACAACAGTTCTGAACTAAGATCAAAGATGGATATGATTCTTTATACTTTTCAAAGAACACGGTATGAAAATCCCTTAAACAATAAATTGAAGCAGATGGCAAACTTTCATACCAGAATCGGGCTTCATCTTCCAGAGTAGCCATAAACATTTTCATCAGACAGTCCTCAGGAAAATTGATCTTTAACTTGCGAACATGCATATGAAATCTAATCAAATGTAAAGCAGCATCCTTCTTACCATCATCATTAAATATAGGCAAATTCCTTGACCAATCTACCTTTGGAATTTTATTCGGAAAACCTGGAATGTGATCTCGGCTCAAGGGAGCATATCTTCTTGCAATCTGATCCATCTTGAAAATCTCAAAGCCACTGATCTCTCTGCAGTGAAGTCACCATGAAGCACAGGTTGCTGGATTCTTCAGTGAAATGAGTCGCCAGTGAATGATTTCAGCCTTTCAAGTGTCTGATCGTTGTCCACTATCAACAATCAGATCTAAACTTGATACATGTACTGGGGTAAAGTGTCAATGAAGCGCTATGTTCACAAATCCCACGGAGATAGACTGAAGCAGCGTTTATCTACTTGCGCTGATGTAAAACAAGAGCGTTTTCGAAGGCTTCTGGCGTAACTTCAGGCTCCGTCTAAGACTTATGAAATAACATGACAATGAGCAAACGATTAATATGTTCTCCCCAGTATGGTCGCCAATATGTTAGCGCTTGGAATTCACCTAGGCTGAGATAGACAAACTCTCAAGGTTACATCAAACCATTTCACCTCGTAGCTAGCCCTACGAGGTATGAGAAGGCTCTCTCGGGTCAGATTCGATAGATCTTTCAATATGATTAGGCTGACCAATTAATAATAAAGATTTTAGGCTAGTAAATTGATAAGGGGGTTGATTTAATGATTTTTGGGGTTTTTGGTGGCAATTGGTGGAAGTGCAATTCAAGGTGCGGGGATTGAGCACAGTTTTCACAGGGGGATCTAAGGGGCAAGGTAGGAATGAGTGCTGATGCCTTAATCTGAGATGGATGATCAGAGATGATAGAGGAGAAGCTAAAGAGGGCAAACACACAATTCGAATCCTCTCTAGACAGTAGAAAACATTAAAATTGAACAAACTAAAAAGCTGAGCATGTCAAAACATGAGTTCAAACTTTACCACTTCATCTGTCCAATTTAGAAGCATAAGAGAGATGTGAAACACATAAACAAACTTACAAGAACATGTAGAGAACACACCATCAACAATCAGATCCACAAGAATCCTCAAAGATGTCTGTAAAACCCTGGCTTTCCTTGCCTTCAATTGCAGAAATAGATGCACAATATACAATAAAGCTTCCTTACACAAGAGTCCAACCATGAAAATGAGAAGGAGAGAGCATAATATAGACCATCTAGACCATCTAACTCCTTTCCCCACCTCTAGGGGTCGAGCTCAGCTTCCTAGGAGCAGTTTGAACTAATTCTAAACTAAGAACTAGAAAATAGGCAGCCCAACAACTTGCCTCTATTACTTAGCTAACTCATCCATGCATTAATTTTTCACTTTTTACATCATGGAAGCTTCTATAAGGGTAAAGAAAGATAAAAACTACCAAAGTGCCATGAAAATATTACATTTATCCTTCATCTACAAGTAAAAATAGTCAACCATAGTCAAAACAGTGTTTTTTGACCAAAACTGTGAATTCTGGCAAATCTGGAAGTTCTGGTCGCGCCCCTGGAAGTTCTGGTCGCGCCCCTTCACAGCTGTTTTTGAGTGGGTTCCACTGGTCCAAATCAGGTGCAAGATGGCTCATTGGAAAGCTTGGCCTGTCTACTTTCCATCCCAAGTGGAATTTCTGAATTTGGTGTTGATTTGACCCTTCAAAAACCATTTCTCCCAAGGTCACTTTTGCAACTCAAAAAGTGGGCAGAAAGTCATTTTTTAGGTGTATTTTGAGCTTTTGGAGGCTCAAAACTCAAAATCAGGCTTCTCCCAAGTATTGGTAATTTTTCTTTTTGAATGCCCTTTCCAAAAATGCCAAGTTTTCAAAATTCCGAGCAGCCTTTCAAACTGGTCTCACCCGGGGTGAGACCAGTTCTTGGGAAAAACCTGTAAATTGCACAAAAAATTCACAAATGACAAAATTTTCTCCAAATTTCTTGAAATTTGGGCTGGGAGTCCCCAATCAAGTACCATGCTTAGTCAAAGAGGCTTTGGCCAAAGTTTGGAGTGGGTCGGGCGTTTTCCTTCGTTTTTGTGCTTTGGCCAACCGTCCTTGGAGCACCTTCGTTCTCGCCGGTATTTTTGACTTTTTTCTCAAACCATGACACCTGTGTAAAAAGTGAAGGAGGTTTTTCTTCCTTGGCATGTTGTGGACAAAAACCTCTCTCAGTTTTGAAAAATTCATCTTTGATTGCTCAGAAACAGCTTTTGAGTGAAACTTGTCCCGATGTGTGAAACAAGGGATTTTGTCGAAATGGAGCGAGATGAAGGGGATAGGGGGCTTCTAAATTCTTGGGGAAATTTTTGGAAGTGGGGAAGGATGTTAGGAAGCAGGGGAAAGTGGAATCTCAGAGATTGAGTGAGGGGAAGGGGTCGAAAAGGGCAAAACACAGGCCCAACCTAGAAAATTGCCAAGTTGTAGCTAGAAACTAGGGTTTGTGCAAAAATGAGGAATTTGGCAGATCTAAGGGATGGGAAGTGTTTGATAAGGTACTTTAAGGATAGGGGAAGGTGTATGAACATCAGGAAACAAGTTTTGCCAGTGATTTGACCATCCAAGAGAAATTGCCTTCAAAACCCTAGGAGAGGGAAATGACCTTGCCTGGGCGGCAACTGAAGCATGAACAAGGTGTAAAATGACTCATTTGACACTGACATGATAATGACAACCCTATGAATGATGATAAACTCAGCTGAATGATGACATGGACTGACATTTGGGCAAACCCTAGACCTAATGCCTAGTGACCAAATTTTGCTTGAAAACTCTTTGAAATGACAAAATTTGACTTGGAAACTCTGAGACCACTTTGTAAGAGCATATTTGATCACTGGAGGAAGGCTGTAAAGACTGACACTAACAACGCAAAAGCCGGAAATATCGAGAAAGCTGATGCAAAGGGCAGAAGCCAGAACTGTTGGGAACAGTTGGAACTATCGAGAAAGTTGACACAGAGGGCAGAAGTCGGAACAACCGGGAAAGCTGATGTAGAGGGCAAAAGCCGGAACTGCTGGGAACAACCGAAACTGCCGGGAACTTTCGAAATAGCCAGGAACGCTGACGCATAGGGCAAAAGAGGTGACGCAGAAATAGTTGGGTTTAGCCAGTCTTGTGCCGGATCAGCTGGAATTCTGCTGGGTGAAGTGAGGTAAAACTCACTCAGATTTTCTGTAAGTATTTTCTCTGTAAAGGATTGCTAGATGAGCATCCTAGATTTGTATTAAGATATTTCTCCTGTATCATAATAAAACCGTTAGAGCTGCTGCACCGGTTTTCCCACATTGGGTTTTTCCGGGGACTATTGTGTTCAAAAATAAGTGTGTCCTATGTATCTTGTTTTTTGCTCTGTTTTCTGTTTTCATGAGATCAAAAATTTAATTAGTTGTAGGCTGCAGAAGTAATTTGCTTCAGTATTCAGAAAAATAACTTGATAATGTATGTTAAAAATCAAGTAGGTGAAGTAGATTCAGATTTGCTGCAGTAGGGGTTGCTTCAGAGTAGGAATTTTCACAGAGTTTTCCATGACAACCAAGATACATCCAGGAGGGAGGTGGGATGATATAGAATAGTAGTTTGATAGAGCTACTGATGGGAAGGATCCTTGAGGAACCCACCTCTTGGATCATCACCTTGCTGTAGGAGCCCATGATCAGTAGGAGCGAGACAGAGGAGTTTCAGTTGGTTCCATGGAGTGTTGATTCGATAGATGTAGTAGTTAGTAGCGCCAAAATATGAGCAGTGCATAGCAGTAAGGTAGTAGTGCGAGGAGGCACAGTGTAGAGCTTCAATAGTGGAGTGGCTTTAGAAGACATCGTGGGAATAGCAGGAGTGAGGATTTCAGCACCAAGGTGTATCCAAGGGATACTTAACTAGTTTTTGGGTGTTTTCAGTTGTCTCTCTTAGCAACTGAGTTGCAGTATGGATGCAATGTTAGCAGTGGTAGTGCTAGTAGCATAGCAGATGCAACATTTGAGAGGGCGCTGCAGTACACATGTAGCATTGGCAGCTACTGTGTCAAAGGCAACAGTACAGTAGTAGCAGCAACGAAGTAGTTGGTGGGTAGCATGTTAGAGCAGTATGCAGTAGCAGTGTATTGCTAGAGCACATTCCTTGCTAAGAGAGAGTGTTGATTTGGGGTAGCATCAGATGTGCTCTAAGCCTCAAATTTTGCAGGGAGGCTCGGGCACATGTATTCCAAAGAACCCAAAAAGAGTTTTGGGAAATTCCACCAAGAAGTGATTCTATTAAATGTAACCCAACTCTTATTGTGGAGCATGGTTTTTTAAGCTTATGCTTATTGTTACCATGCTGAAATTGTTATTGAGCTAAATAAAGTGAAAGTCTCTGGGGTTACTAGCTTCTCTTGTAGTGCATTGTTTGGTTGATGAGGTATATTTGTTTCATTTGATGTTGTTATTCATTTGATTTTACATTGCTATCTAGTTGGTTTTTTGTGCATTTGCTTGAGGGCACTATTGTCTAGGGAGAGGAAGATTTGCAGCTATCTCAAATCTCCTTTGGGCTTGGTATATTGTGTGCTCTTGTTGTAGCTTTTTATTTTCAGTTGAATGACAATCTCAACTTGGCCTCTATATGCCAGGTATCTTTTTCACTAATAATTGGTTTGCAGGTATTTGTGTGTTCAAAGGATAGGTTACCAAGTCTATTGGAGTGTGAGGATTCCTTCGGTTGGAATAGTCACCTCTAAGGATATCAAAGATCACACAAGTTGTTCAAGCCAACAATCTCATAAGACATCAAGAGATTTATTTAAAAGAGGGTTTCATGAGCCTTTTGCTTCTTTTCCATCTCTACAAAAAATCATAGATTTTCTTCTCTCATTTGTGCACATATTAATTTTATCTAGCATTTGAGGCTAAGTTGTTGGATTTAAATCCTAACTTGTTAGGATATTCCGACACATAGGAAATAGTTAAGTACAACTTGGTCTAGTATAGAGTTAGATAAAGTGTGTTTCTTTACCGTTGTACATTTTGTAACTGTTAAAATTGGCAACCTGGGGAAAAATTCATGTGGGTCATCTTATTCATGGATAATAATATTTTTATTAGATTCCTCTCGTCGAGAGGTGTAGGATTGATATAAAGATCATCCAATTCCGATAAGTATTCATGGAGATATGAATTTATTTTGATTATGGAATTATTATCAAGCCAACCTACAACTCATGTAGGCTCAGAAGCCCAACAGTCGCATCTATTCACCCACCAACGTTGTGTATAAATATAAGAGAACTTTTCCTCATTTAGACTCACTCATCTCATCACATCTCTCTCTCTCTACTGCGCAGATATGAGTCTCTTCTCTACTGCGCTGAAATGGGTCTCTCTCTCTCACACATGTGAAGCCGGAAGCTATTGAATTTGAAGCTGCAACTGCAGAAGTAAAGATTGACTTGCGTGGCCTAGAATCTCCTCTTTGGAACTGCGCTGTAGGTTCATCTGAACCTCCTTTGAAAGCCGCAACTTTTGGTGGTGGAATGAAGTCAATCCGACGAACGGTTTGCAAGATATCGACTGCCCTAGTTTGAAGCCGGAAACTGCTGAAACTGAAGCTGCAACTGCAGAAGTAAAGATTGACTTGCGTGGCCTAGAAGATCTCCTCTTTGGAACTGCGCTGTAGGTTCATCTGAACCTCCTTTGAAAGTCGCAACTTTTGGTGGTGGAATGAAGTCAATCCGACTGTCGGTTTGTGAGATATGGTCTGCCCTAGTTTGATAATGAAGCCGCTAATGCTGATGCTACTGATCTAGGGTTTGCTACTGCTGATATGAATCAGATTTATTGTACTATTTCTCTCTGCTGAATTATTGAAGATAAAAGAAGATTTGATCAAAGGGTTTCCCCACACATTGTGGGGTTTGTCCCTGGCTAGCCGCCACATCTTGTGTCTCTTGTCTTGGCTTGTTTTCTGTCGATCGTTTAATGTTCTATCTACACTTTACTTTATGTACATGTGATTGCTAATTGGTGGAATATAATAAGAAAAAGAAGTAAACTGTTATAAGCATAGAACATACCATAACTTAACATGGTATCGGAGCTGAGGTGAAGACAATGCCCAAGCAAGAGCCAGAGCAATCATTGAAGAGAAGATTGGCAAGGCGATCCTAAAAGAACTATGGGGTCCTCAACACTCTTTCCTGCCGAAGACAAGCTCCGTGAGAAAGCTGACTATCATGGATGGAAGATGTGTATCGATCTAACCCTTGAAGATCAAGGAGTGCTGGACCATTTAAGAGGCAATATTGTTGAGCCTTCATCAAATGCATCTGCTGCTGCCTGGAACAAATGAAAAATGGAGAAGTCAAAACAAAGAAGATCATTCGGGACTCTGACAAGCGCTTGGTGACCTACATCTCTGATCTAGACACCTCCAAGGAAATCTACGACAGACTGGTGAGTTTATTTAAAGTTAATGATGCAAATCAAGTTTTGTTTCTTAGAAATAAGTTGAGGGAAATCAAGAAGGGTAAAGATGAAAGTATGCAAGCATACTTCTTAAGAATCACCGAGATCAAGAACGATCTCCTATCTATTGGGGAAACCATTACTGACAGAGAAATGGCACTCACAACTCTCGGAGGATTACCATCTGAATGTTATGTGTTCAGGACTACTCTTCTGAACAATAATGTAATTCCTAGTTTCGAGGAATTAATGGCTAGATGCATTCAAGAACAAACAAGGGTAGAAGAGCAGGAAATGCCCTTGCCTAAAGGTCCTCCTGCTGCTTTTGGAAAAATAATGTTAAAGATGCTTTCACTCTTGGGTTTCGAGTTGATTCTTTATATCAAGTCGGTGGAAGTCCGATAGGTGTCATGTCTTGTGACACAACGCTTCAGTCCGATCTTTGGCATCGGAGGTTTGCCCACCTTCATTACAAAGCTCTACCCGATGTAAGACAGATGGTAACAGGGATGCCTGAATTCCAAGTAGAGAAAGAAGGTGTATGTCCGGGATGTGCTGAAGGAAAGCTCAAAAGGGGACCATTCCCCTCAAGCCAAAGCAAGACCTCCGATATATTACAATTAGTTTACTCAGGCATACCTGAGGTTGGCATTAAGAGGGAGACTTCTACACCACATACTCCTGAGCAGAATGGTGTGGTGGGAAGGAAGAACCACACGATGATAGAAGCTGTCCGGGCCATGCTACATGATCAAAGACTTCCAAAGTTTTTATGGGCTGAAGCTACAAACACTGCCGTATATGTACAAAATCGATGCCCTCATCAAGCATTGGGTTCCAAGACTCCTGAAGAAAAATTCACCGGTAAGAAATCTGATGTTTCTCATTTTAAAATTTTTGGAAGCCCTATATACTTTCATGTGCCGAAAGAGAAAAGAAATAAATTGGGAGCATCTGGAAAGAAGGGAATTTTCGTGGGCTATGGTGAAAATACTAAAGGCTATAGAATCTATGTAGCTGGTCAAAGGGAAGTCATAATTAGTCATGATGTCACCTTTGACGAAGATATGGCTCTCAGCAAGGTGATCAATCTTCCGACTTTGAGGAGCTCTCAAGAAGCCGACACTAGGGAACCGAAAGAAAAGGATGATGAATCAATGCCTGATGTAGAAGAACCCATGGATCCGATTGATCCTTATCCACATGAGCTTTCCTCTTCTAGGAAGAGGCCTTCATGGCTTAGGGGGATACTTGATGATGCTGAAGGACATGTTGCACCTTGAGGAACCTTCCATCAAAGTAAGGAACTTAACAGGTATCAGGGATACCTGACCATCATGAGCACGATCATACAAAATGAACCTTCTTCATTCTCAGATGTCATCAAGCATTAACTATGGAAGGATGCTATGACCATAGAATATGAGTCTATTATGGAGAATGATGTCTGGGAAGTAGTTCCCAGACCCTAGACAAGACAATTGTTACTTCAAAATGGCTTTACAAGATAAAGCATGCAGCAAATGGAAGTATGGAAAAGTATAAGGCTCGTTTTGTTGCTCATGGTTTCTCCCAGAAGGAAGGTATAGACTATGATGTGATATTTGCACCTGTTTCCGGATATACGACCATCCGCTCGATCATAGCCCTTGCCACTTCACAAGGATGGAACCTACATCAGATGGATGTCAAGACTGCATTCTTGCACGGTTTGATCAAAGAAGAGGTCTACGTGGAGCAACCCGAAGGATTTGAGATTTATGATTGAAAATCTCATGTATGCAGGTTGAAGAAGGCTCTCTATGGGCTGAAGCAAGCACCCCGAGCATGGTATGAGAGGATCGATAGCTACTTGATGAAGTTGGGATTCACTAGGAGTGAAGCCGTTCCTAACCTTTACTTTAAGGTTGAAGATGACAAGCCTCTCATACTGGTGTTGTATGTGGATGACCTCTTTCTAACAGGTGTAGACCCTCTCATTCACAAATGTAAGAGGGAGCTGGCTTCTGAATTTGAAATAAAGGACCAAGGACTTGAAGTATGGCAGAAGCCAAGGGAAATTTTCCTATCTCAAGGAAAATATGTGGTAAAGATATTGGAAAGATTTGGTATGATGGACTGCAAGCCTGTGACTACCTCGAGGATCTTAACTTTTAGAAGTTATATGGTAGTGATGTCGGACCAGACTTGGGAAATGCCTCTGAGTTTCAAAACCTCATTCGCATTGATGTTCTTGGTGAACCTCCGTCCGAACATATGTTTTGCAGTTAGCATTGTGAGCTCATATTTGGTTGAGCCTCACTGAATTGATGCCAGGAATCTTCTGAGATGTCTTCAGGACACAATCTCTCATGGATTAAGATACACTGCCGGAGATGTGAGACTACTTGGATATACTGATGTTGATTGGGCAGGCAGTGTGGTGGACCGTAAGAGCACTTCCGGGTGCCGTTTCACCTTGGGATCGGCTTCGATATCCCGGATGAGCAGGAAGCAGAAGTCGGTGGCTTTGAGCACCGCCAAAGCAGGATATATTGTTGCTAGCATGACCTCGTGTGAGGCAGTCTGGTTGCGAAAGCTCTTCAGTGAGCTGTTTGGATTTACATTGGATACCACTGTGATTCTCTATAACAACCAGAGGTGGGATTCGATTATTGAGGAATCCCGTATTCGTCGATTGCTCCAGCAGATAGACATCATCTGGGATATGGTAATTTGATGAGCAAGGATGCTCCATCGCATTAAGATGATGTACAGGTTGATACACCTTGTCAAAGCCCTGGGGAAAGATCTAATCTATGATTTTCCCAAACGACTTGGAGTCGGCAAGAAACCCTTGTACAAGGGTCCTGCTTGTTGCATACATTGAGCTCTGGGAGCTCTGAGGGCTTGCGGTTATTACTGGAGCAACATACGACCACAGGGTGACTCACCCTCCCCTGGTGGTGCGCACTGGAACAAGATGATTCGCTCTCTTGTGGGACAAGATGATTCGCTCTCTTGTGGAACAAGATGATTCGCTCTCCTGTGTAGCAGGATGATTAGTTCTCCTGTGAGGCCTGGATTGATGTGTTCTCCATGGCAGCCTGGATTGATGTGTTCTCCACGGCGATTGTAGCAGGATTTATGTGTTCTCCTGTGAAGCTTGGATTGATGTGTTCTCCATGGCAACTATAGCAGGATTGATGTGTTCTCCTGTGAGGACAAGATTGATTAGTTCTCCTGTCGAGGCATCCTACCCATGCAATCTGGGACTCATGGGAAGTACCTCTCATCTGATCAATGAGCAGGGAAATGAAGTTAGGGACCATAGTAGTACCGATGGACGCATCGTTGTAACTACCGTACTCCCTACGCTAGGATGACCTCCATTGATCTGGGATCAATGATACTGGTCTGGGACCAGTGGTAGGAGTTGTACCATGCTATGACGCTGACTTCGGGTCGGTTGAGACTGGTCTGGGATCAGTGGTACATACTCTGAGACTGACTTTGAGTCAGTGGAGGATGATATTGGTCTGGGACCATTGGAGTTGTACTCACTATGACGCTGACTTTGGGTTGGTTGAGACTGGTCTGGGACCAGTGGTACATACTCTGTTATGAAACCAGCGCACAAAAAGATAGAAAAAAGAGATCCACGCCTTAGAATTCAGCCTCTTCGAGGGGGCAACCTCCTTTACATTACATAAATGAACAATTCTTGGATGATACAAATGACAAAACCTCCTTTCTATATATAGGAGTCTATGGAGTCACAATATAATCCAGCCGACCTAACAATAATAATATAAAGCCACAAAAATAACAATAGAGGGATTCTATGGGCACATTAATAACAATATGGGGGTAATAGGGGCACAACAATATAAATAAGGGGTATAACTACAATAGTAATGGGGTAATCACTAGTATTATAGGGACCCAACATGCCCCTCTCCTTCAAAAAAGTGTTGTCCTCAACGCTTGAGTAGTTCTGGATACTTCTGCATAAAATTCTCATCCTCCCATGTGGAATCTTCAGCGGATAAGTTCTTCCACTTGATAAGATACTCTGAAATTGATCGATTTCGTAGCTGTCGAGTTCTTGTTTCTGTGACTGCTTCCGGTTCCAATATAATTTTTCCTTCCTCGTCAAGTTCTGGCAATATTGTTTGAACTGGGAGCTTGTCGCCTATAACCTTCTTTAAACATGAAACATGGAAAACTGGGTGCAATCGAGAAGCTGCAGGAAGCTCCAATTTGTATGCCATAGTACCAATCTTTTGCAACACCTTGTACGGACCATAATACTTTGGTGATAATTTATTATCCTTCTTAGCTTGCTTGAGGGACATTTGCTTATATGGTTGTAGCCGTAGGAATACCCAATCACCTACATCAAAACTTCTTTCACTGCGATGTTGATCTGCCTGTTGTTTCATTCTATTCTGTGCCAACACGAGGTTATCCTTTAAGAGTTGGAGGACTTGTTGTTGATGTTCGATGTGATGTTCCACTGCCTGAACCTTAGAATTTTCTCTTAAATATGATGTGATGGATGGTGGTTGATACCCATAAAGTGCCATAAATGGGGTCATTTTTGTTGCTGTATGGAAGGAAGTGTTATACCACCATTCAGCCAGAGGCAACCATTTGACCCATTGTGTCTGTTTATCAGATACAAAGCAACGAAGATATCCTTCCAAACATTTGTTTACTATCTCAGTTTGCCCATCAGATTGAGGATGATAAGATGAGCTATGAGCTAACTGAGTACCAAGACAAGAAAATAATTCTGTCCAAAAATTTCCAGTGAAAATGGGATCTCTGTCACTTACAATAATCTTTGGGTTTCCATGTAGCTTTTGAATTGTTTCCATAAATGCAGTAGAAACTGTACTGGCTTTAAATGGATGTGATAATGCACAAAAGTGTGCATACTTGGTAAGTCTGTCAACTACCACCATGATGACACTCTTTCCCTCAGACTTGGGTAAACCTGTGATAAAATCCATTGAAACCTCCTCCCAACGTTGGCTTGGAATGGATAAAGGTTGTAATAGACCCGGTGTCTTAATTGTTTCAACTTTATTTTGTTGGCAAACCAAACATTCTGCCACAAACTTTTGAATATCTGATTTAAGGCCATCCCAAAAAAATTCCTTCTTAACCCTGTGGTAAGTTTTTAAAAATCCTGAGTGCCCTCCTAAGGGAGAAGTGTGCAATTCCATAAGAATCTTTTGTTTTAGCTGGGAATTCTTACAGAGGTATAAGCGATCTTTGTACCATAACGAATCATTTTTCCAGCTAAATGTATCAGACGTACTGGAATCTTGTTGTAGCTTTCGAATAAGTGCCCACACTTCTTCGTCATTCTTCCATTCCTCCCTTGCTTCATTTATCCAATCTGGTTGGATAATAGAAATGGCGCACAACAATGCTTCCACATCCTCATCCTTTCTTGAGAGTGCATCTGCCACCACATTTTGCTTCCCTTTTTTGTAGATGATTTCAAAGTCATAACCCAACATCTTTGTGACCCACTTTTGTTGCTCTTCAGAGGATAATCTTTGTTCTAAAAAGTATTTAAGGCTATCATGATCCGTTTTTACCTTGAAGTGTCTTCCCATTAGGTAGGGTCGCCATTTCTTAAGTGCATGGAGTATTGCCAACATTTCCTTCTCATAAATAGCTTTGCTTAAAAACTTTCCCTTGATTGGACGACTTTCAAAAGCAATGGGTCTTTCATCTTGCATTAGAACAACACCAATTCCATTTCCTGAAGCATCACATTCCACAATAAAGGTTTTTGTGAAGTCCGGTGTAGCTAAGACCGGTGCTTGGCACATTGCCTCTTTAAGATGTTCAAAGGCCTTTGTTGCTTCCGGAGTCCATGAAAATGCATCTTTCTTCAATAATGTTGTTAGAGGTGCTGCTATTCTCCCATAATTCTTAACAAACTTGCGATAATACCCTGTCAACCCAAGAAATCCTCGCAGATGCTTTATGGATGTGGGGATTTTCCATTCCTTAATGGCTTTAATTTTGCTAGGGTCTACCTTAACTCCTTCATGAGATACAATATGACCCAAATATTCCACCTCCTGGACTCCAAAGAAACATTTGGATCTTTTTGCATATAATTGTTTCTCCTCCAATAGTTGTAGCACCCTGTCAACATGTTCAACATGATCCTTCCAAGACTTGCTGTAGATTAGTATATCATCAAAAAATACTAACACAAATTTTCTAAGGAATGGTTTGAAAATTGAATTCATCAAACCTTGAAATGTTGAAGGTGCATTGGTAAGGCCAAAAGGCATGACCAAAAATTCATAATGACCCTCATGAGTTCTAAATGCCGTTTTCGGAATGTCTTCAATCTTCATTCTGATTTGATGATATCCTGAACGAAGATCCAACTTGGTGAAGTAAATTGATCCATGCAATTCATCCAGTAATTCATCAATGACAGGAATGGGGAACTTATCTTTAATAGTGAGCTTGTTGAGCTCCCTATAATCCGGACACATGCGCCATGATCCATCCTTCTTGTGCACCAATACTACTGGAGCAGAGAAAGAACTTTGACTCGGTTGAATTATACCAGCCTCTAGCATTTCTGCAACCATACGTTCAATTTCACTTTTTTGGACATAGGGATATCTGTACGGCCTGATGTTTGGAGGAACACTTCCTGGAATCAGATGAATAGCATGATCATGATCACGCATAGGTGGGAGACCTTTGGGAGTCTCAAATACCTTGGAATGATTGTCCAGGACTTTTTGGAGATCTGGAGAAATAGATGATTCCAATGTGGAAACATCTAGCGAACATAATTGTGCAATTACACCTCTTTGCTCCTTTTTTAGAAGCTTTGTCATACCATTAGAGCTGATTATCTTTCCTGGTTTCCCTGCAATACCCCTTAATTCAACTTCCTTTCCTTCCACAGAAAATTTGATGAAAAGTTCTTGAAAATTAAAAGCTATTGTACCCAAGGATTGTAGCCATTGGACTCCTAGTACAACATCAGCACCTCCCATTGGAATGGAAAGCATTGGGCTAGTCAATACATATTCTCCCATGGATAGCTTGATATTATGGCACTTTCCAGAGCAATTTATTGTTCCTCCATTTGCAATCATCACTTGACACTCTGGTGCTGGATATAGGAAGCAATTCAATTCTTTTGCTACCCTACAATGAATAAAATTGTGGGTGCTTCCTGAATCAATCAACACTATTACCTTTTTCTTCTTGATTTGTCCTTCTATCTTGATGGTTTGAGGAGTGGTAATTCCCGCCAATGCATTACAAGATATGGTCGGATTTATTTGTTCTTCATCTAGGCTTTGTTCCTGGAGTATATCTTCTTCTTTTGACCTTTCTTGCTCCTTTTCTTCTTCCTCTTCACAATCTATGTAGAATAATTTCTTCTCAGCACACTTATGACCTTTAGTGTATTTGCTATCACAACTGTAACAAAGCCCTTTTGCTCTTTTTTCTTCCAATTGTTGTGGTGTCAACCTTATAGGTTGTGGAAGACTAGGGGCAACAACACTTCCGTCTTTATAGTTGTGAGTGGTATGCTTCCTGGTTGCCATAATTTTGCTTTCCATTTTTCTTGCTAACCTGAATGCCTTCTCTAATGAATCAGGTTCCCAAAGGCGAACATCATGTTGGATATTATCCTTTAAAGACCCTATGAACACATCAATCCTATGCTCCTCTGGAATATCTTTTACCCTTATGTTCAATTTTTGGAACTCCTCAATGTGCTCCATTATTGAACCCTTTTGTTTGAGACTTATCAATTGGCTAAAAAAAGTGTTGCTTTTTGTATCCTCATAATGTGCTATCAATTCTTCCGTAAAAATTGCCCAAGTGATAAATTGTTTACGAGAGCAAAGCCATTGATACCATACAAACTGATTTGGTTCCAAATATAAAGTTGCCATACGTACCTTTTGTGTGTTTTGCACATATTGAGATCGAAGAACTGCTCCATCTGTAATATCCATGTGGCGGGATCCTTGCCATCAAACTTCCTCATATCGATTTTTGGAATATGGTGGGTCTTCGATCCAACATTAGAATCTATGGAATCATGATTAACATTACTTTTGTTCACATCATGAGTTTCCTTTACAACCTTTTCACCATTAGTAAGTATCTCTTGTAGAAAATTTGTCAAATCTGTCTTCAAATCTGCCATGTCTGTCTTCAAATTTGTCTTCAAATTTGCCATGTCTTTCTTCAAATCTATCTTCAAATCGTCCATCTTAGCTTCCATGCCCTTTATCTTAGATTTCACGCCATTTATCTTAGCATCTGTTAGCTTTTGTGAGCGTGACATTTGTTGCACTTGTTCTTGTAATTTTGATATATCATGTAGCATTTCTTCCTCTTCTTCATGAGTCATGCTAGAGCTTTCAGGTTCCTTACTAGGTGTTTGCATTTTCTTTCCTCGGGGCATCAGTTACCGATAATAATGCTTTACTATGCCCTTTGAATTCCTTCAAACCAAGCTTATGCAAAAATAAAAAATAAAAACTACACACCTTTTTTTACTTTGTAGAAGCCTGATATTGAATCTGATGTATCTCTGTAATTTCGAATCATCCAGTTCTGAAATTGTGACCTGTAGTAGCCTTCTGTGTCCTCTTTCCAATGCCACTAGTCTGAACCAAATTGGATTCTCCAAGAAAGAGTTATGCACAATCTCCCGCAGTGACCTGATTATAGACTAGTTCAGTAGAGCGAACTTGTATGAAGTGCCACGTGTCACTGTTTCAACCTTTGACTCTGAAAAATATATAAAAGAAAACTACAGTCCGTCCTCTTTCTGTAACTTCTTACGAAATTTCAATCCGATGCTCAGAAAGAAAGTTATGACGATTTTCCCCAGGTCACCTGTTTTGAGTGTAATTCAGGAGTCTGCAAAAAGACCAACTTCATGAGATCATATCTCCAAAAATATCGCGCGAAAAGCTCTGAAATTCGGACCCAAGGTTCAGCACGATTTCTTCTCAAATGGGTTTTTTTTGCGACTTCTGAAATGTCACAGAAAAAAAGTTATAGCGAAAATGCCACGATGACCTGTTTGTAGCAGCGAAACCCTAGAATCCAAAGCTCTGGTACTAAATGTTATGAAATCAGCTCACAAAAAGATAGAAAAGAGAGATCCACGCCTTAGAATTCAGCCTCTTCGAGGGGGCAACTTCCTTTACATTACATAAATGAACAATTCCTGGATGATACAAATGACAAAACCTCCTTTCTATATATAGGAGTCTATGGAGTCACAATATAATCCAGCCGACCTAACAATAAAAATATAAAGCCACAAAAATAACAATAGAGGGATTCTATGGGCACATTAATAACAATATGGGGGTAATGGGGGCACAACAATATAAATAAGGGGTATAAATACAATAGTAATGGGGTAATCACTAGTATTATAGGGACCCAACATACTCTGAGACTGACTTTGAGTCAGTATGATACATCCTCGATCATTTCTTCTTCTTCATAATTCGGACAAAAGCAGAGTAGAACAGAACAATGCAAGAGTAGAGCAGAACAGAACAAAACAATACAGATCAGTGCAGGGCAGAACAAGACAAAGCAGAACAAGACAAAGCAGAACAGGCAAAATAGAGCAGAGCAGGGCAAGGGTCAGGCTGTACAAGGCAGTGCATTTGATGGATGAATAGTAACGACCGATAGACAGATTGCAGATGAAGTTCTCCATGGTTGAGAGGGAGTGTTAAAATTGGCAACCAGGGCAAAACTTCATGTGGGTCATCTTATTCATGGCTAGTAATATTTTTATTAGATTCCTCTCGTCGAGAGATGTAGGATTGATATAAAGATCATCCAATTCCGATAAGTATTCATGGAGATATGAATTTATTTTGATTATGGAATTATTATCAAGCCAACCTACAACTCATGTAGGCTCAGAAGCCCAACAGTCGCATCTATTCACCCACCAATGTTGTGTATAAATATAAGAGGACTTTTCCTCATTTAGACTCACTCATCTCATCACATCTCTCTCTCTCTACTGCGCAGATATGAGTCTCTTCTCTACTGCGCTGAAATGGGTCTCTCTCTCACACACATGTGAAGCCGGACGCTGATGAATTTGAAGCTGCAACTGCAGAAGTAAAGATTGACTTGCGTGGCCTAGAAGATCTCCTCTTTGGAACTGCGCTGTAGGTTCATCTGAACCTCCTTTGAAAGCCGCAACTTTTGGTGGTGGAATGAAGTCAATCCGACGAACGGTTTGCAAGATATCGACTGCCCTAGTTTGAAGCCGGAAATTGCTGAAACTGAAGCTGCAACTGCAGAAGTAAAGATTGACTTGCGTGGCCTAGAAGATCTCCTCTTTGGAACTGTGCTGTAGGTTCATCTGAACCTCCTTTGAAAGCCGCAACTGTTGGTGGTGGAATGAAGTCAATCCGACTGTCGGTTTGTGAGATATGGTCTGCCCTCGTTTGATAATGAAGCCGCTAATGTTGATGCTACTGATCTAGGGTTTGCTACTGCTGATATGAATCAGATTTATTGTACTATTTCTCTCTGCTGAATTATTGAAGATAAAAGAAGATTTGATCAAAGGGTTTCCCCACACATTGTGGGGTTTGTCCCTAGCTAGCCGCCACATCTTGTGTCTCTTGTCTTGGCTTGTTTTCTGTCGATCGTTTAATGTTCTATCTACACTTTACTTTATGTACATGTGATTGCTAATTGGTGGAATATAATAAGAAAAAGAAGTAAACTGTTATAAGCATAGAACATACCATAACTTAACAGTAACTTACAATCCGACGGTCACGATATGTAGTGATCCGACGGTTCATTCTCTCCTCGGTATTACCGACACTTGATCCGTGGCTTGACACCCGATTGGTCCATAATTTCTATTTAAAGCGCATGGAGGGTCATTTGTAGGGTAATCCATGCATGAGAGAAGCATATGTAAATTTTCATTCTTTTATTAATAAATTGCCTGAAGTGGCCGCGTTGGCTCCGGCCGTGGACTGTTTCCCTCTTTGAGGGTTTTAACCACGTCAAAAATACTGGTGTATTGATATGCGATCTGGTTGTGAGCGGTGTCCTTTGGTGTTCTGTCTGAGGAACTTACCCTGTAAATTCCTACATGGTATTAGAGCTATTTGAGGGCCGCGTCCGTTGGTGATCCAAATCTGAAGCCGGTAGAACTGCATCCGACTGCTGTTTCCTAGATCTGTTGTTTCTGACTGCTTTCGGGCCGAGAGGACTACTCTGTTGTGTTGGGAGCATCTGTTCCAGTGAGGAACCCCTTTCGTTTCACGCGAAAAGGTTTCCGGTAGCCCTAGCTGTGTCATTTTTAAGATCTGGAGGTATACAGTGTTTATTTGTAGTTTACTATTATTTTCTCTCTGTTTATTTCGGTTTCGGTTTATTTCGTTTTTTTTATTACCGGATCCATACTTTTCATTTCTGCGTATGCTCTTTGCCCTGCAACTCTGTGCGATCTGGGCAAATCAGAAACAGAAAGGAAGGATTTTTCTCATGCGTATGCTCTTTTCCCTGCGCCTTAGGGTGATCTCGGAAAATCAGAAACATTGAGGAAAATATTTAGTTTCCGGCCAAAGCTAACTTTGAGCCGCAAGGTTCATTTTTGAAAATATTTAGTTTTTCGGCTAAAGCTAACTTCGAGCCGTAAGGTTCGTTTTCTTTGCATGTCCGTGTTGGGTTTTGTGTTTTTTGTTTTGTAGGGAAAAAGAGCCTTCTCAAAGCAAGCACGCAACCCAAAGCATCAACCCCCCTCTCTCTCTCTCTCTCTCTCAAATTTTTTGTATAGCTCAATTGGTTCAAAGCTATTCTAAGAGAGTAGAGGTCTTGGGTTCAAGTCTCCATTTTTTGGGGGCGGATTTTTCATTTCCGCACATTCCCGCACTTCGTCGGCGACTTCATCAACTTTTTTCAAAAAGCCATAACTTCTTCATCCGGAAGCCGTTTTCAGAGCCGTTTTTTTTAAACCAGCCTAATTTTTCGAGATCTATCCATTGGAACACTTATTTTTAGCATCTTTAGCTTCAGTTTCCGTTGAAATGGAAAGTCAATACCAAGTTACCCTTGACAGCATCAACTACTTCCAATGGTTGTCCTACATTGAGGATTTACTTAGAAGTAAAGGTCTCTACGAATAGCCTCAGGCCAAGAAAAGAAACCAAAGGATGAAGATAAGGCTGCTAAATGGGAAAATAGGCAAGATCAAGCACGTGGATTGATAAGGATGTCTATTTCTCCAGATCTTAGATTCCATATTGCAGAACTTGATACTCCTGATGAAGCAATGAAACAAATCAATAAAGTTTTTGGGATTAAAAATGAACTTAGAGCCCATCAACTTGTAAATGAGTTGCTTATATTGGACCCTAATAATTTTTCTTGCATTGAAGATTTCTTGTCCAAATTCAAGACCCTTAGATATCTCTTGGAAGGTGTTAAAGTTAAGAAAGAAGATAGTAACCTTATCTATTCCATTCTTACTAAGTTGGGACTAGCCTACTCTGTGTTTGTTTCCACCTTCCATTCTACAAGAGAAGCTTTCATTTCTCAAGGAACAGACTACAAGCCCCCTTCTTTTGACTCTTTTTGTGATTTTTTAATAAGAGAACAAGAAAAACTCTTACACCTTGGTTTTCTTAATCTTGGAAACTCTTCCAAGAAAGCGTTAGCCGCCCAGCAGCAACCAAATTCAAAGAATCCTAAGAAGTCATATCCTAAAAAGAATGGTCCTAAACCAAACAAGGGTCCTAAGCAATTTCAGCCCCAAAATGAAAAATCATTTCAACAAAATGATAAGACAAATAAAAACAAAGGGAAGAAGACTGATAGACATTGCAATTTTTGTAATCGAGATGGCCACTTAGAATCAAAATGCTTTAAGAAGATGGAAGCCTTGGAAGCAGCAATGAAGAAGCATAACATCCATTTGGGGCAATCTTCAACTTCAACTTCATCTTCAGGAATGGCACTTTCTGCATGTGGTTGTCAAGCATCTCGGTCTGGCTATGCATTAAATGTATCTTCTTCTTCTCATTCTCATGAGTGGCTCATTGATTCTGGAGCTTCTTATCACATGGCCAAAAACAAAGCCATGTTTTATTCCTTAAATGATTGTAACACCAAAAATATATATGTTGGTGATGATAGATCTCTTAGTGTTGTAGGGACTGGAACTGTTCATCTAGACAATGGTCAGTTTAATGATGTATTATGTGTTCCAACCTTATCCTGCAACCTTCTATCTGTATATCAGATAACTCATTCAGGTGAAGGTAAAATCGTTGAATTTTCACCTCATGATGTTGTAATCAAGGACCTAAGAGATCCTAAAAAGATTTTAGCTACTGGCATTGCTGATGATTCTACAAGGTTGTATAAGTTTCACAACTTTGGGTCATCAAATCTTCCCTCAGTATTTGTTGCTCATAACGATGAAGTGAGCAAACTTTGGCATGAGCGATTTGGTCACTTAAACTATCGCTCCCTTCAGCATCTATGTAAAGAAAATATGGTGACAGGTCTTCCTATGGTATCTTGCAGAGATGGTGTTTGTTCCGGATGTGTACTCGGAAAACATCATCGGGACAGTTTTGAAAAACGTGCCTCTTGGCACGCCTCAACCCCTTTACAGCTCGTGCATAGTGATTTATGTGGTCCACTTCCTGTTGTTTCATTCTCTGGCTGCAAGTATTTCTTAACTTTCATTGATGATTTCTCCAGACGCACTTGGGTATACTTCTTAAAACTCAAGAGTGAAGTATTTAACACATTCTTGGCCTTCAAAGCCTTTGTTGAAAAACAATCTGGACATCAAATTCTTAAGCTAAGATCTGATAATGGCGGAGAATATGTTAAAAACACATTCATCAACTTTTGCACTGAGAATGGAATTCAAATGCAACATAATGTTCCATATACTCCACAACAAAATGGTGTAGCTGAAAGGAAGAATCACACCTTAAAGGAAATGGCTAATTGTATGCTACAATCTAAAGGACTTGGTCTTAGTTTTTGGGCAGAAGCAATTAACTGTGCAAATTACATAATAAATCGCACTTCTACTAAGGCTTTAAAGAATATCACTCCAGAAGAAGCATGGAGCTCAATCAAACCAGATGTAAGTCACTTTCGTGTTTTTGGAGGTGAAGCGTGGGCCCATATTCCAGATGAAAAGCATAAAACTTTAGAAACTAAGAGTGAAAAATGTACTTTTGTTGGATATTCTGAAGATGTCAAAGGCTATAGACTTATTCCATTTAAGTCCAAAAATGTTATCATTAAAAGAGATGTAAAATTTGATGAAAATATATCGGCCTGCGAGCCTAGTCCGGCGGTTGTGCCACCTCTCCCTATCTCTTCTACTTTTGAAAACATTTCTTCTTCAGATAATGAAAGTGAGGATGAAAATCCTCCCCCACCATCTCAGGATCCTCCTTCAGCTCCTCAGCTTCCAAAATGGGTTCGTGCTACTCGAGATGCAGCAGGTGATCTTGCCGGTGATCCTACAGATCAGCGACGTACACGTTCTCAGTTCGAGAGAGCCTCTTCTTTACTGGCTCAAGCTCCAGTAAATTATGATCCTGACACCTTTGCAGAAGCTTCAGGCCATCCAGATTGGGAAGCAGCTATGAATGAAGAATATCATTCATTGTTGGCAAATGATACATGGGATCTTGTTCCTTTACCAAAGGGACGAAAACTTGTAAGATGCAAATGGGTTTATAGAACCAAGTATGGACCAGATGGGAAAGTTGATAAACATAAAGCTCGTCTTGTTGCTAAGGGTTTTTCACAGGTTGAAGGCATTGACTACACTGAAACCTTCTCCCCTGTTGCCAAAATGAACTCTATCCGCCTTGTTCTTTCCCTTGCTGCCTCTTTCAAATGGGAAGTCCATCAGATGGACGTTAAATCTGCCTTCTTGCATGGGGACTTGCATGAAGAAATCTATATGGAACAACCCATTGGCTTCATACAAACAGACTCCAGCCTTGTATGTCGACTTGAGAAATCCCTTTATGGTCTCAAGCAAGCTCCTCGGGCTTGGTATGCCAAAATGGATAGCTTTCTTTTAGAATTTGGGTTTTCTAGGTGTCATTCTGACAATACTATCTACACCAAGAAAGTGGGCAACTCTCTTATCATCCTTGTTCTTTATGTTGATGATCTTAGCCTTACTGGTAGTGATCCCAACCTTATAAACCATGTGAAGTCTAGCGTTAAAAGGAAATTTGAAATGACAGACTTAGGACACTTACACTATTTTCTCGGTCTTCAAGTCTTGCAATCCAAGGAGGGTATTCCCCTTTCCCAGTCCAAGTATGCTTGTGATATTCTACGTCATTTTCACATGGAAGACTGTAAGCCAGCCCCTTCTCCCTTTCAGTCTGGAGTCAAACTTTCAGTCGCTTGTACTTCTCCTGAAGTTGATGCTATCTTATACCGTCAACTTGTAGGAAAACTCTTGTATCTAACTCATACTCGTCCTGACCTTTCCTTTGCTGTTGGTCTTGTTGCTCAGTTTATGCAAAACCCACGTGAAAGTCATTGGAAAGTAGCTAAAAGAATACTTCGTTATGTTCGAGGTACAGTTCAGTTTGGGATTCATTACAGTGCCGAAGCAGCTCCTCTATTGGTTGGTTTCACTGATTCTGATTGGGCTGGTGACCCTAATGATTGGAAGTCTACTGTCGGTTATGTGTTCACTCTTGGTTCAGGACCTATTACATGGGCTTGTAAGAAACAAGCTGCCATTTCTCTTTCATTAGCAGAAGCAGAGTATCATGGTGTCGTAGAAGCTAGTAAGGAAGCCTTGTGGCTTCGTCAGATCCTGTCAGAGTTTGGCTTTCAGCAGCAGCATCCGACTACACTTTGGTGTGATAATCAAAGTGCCATTCAGCTATGCAAAGATCCAGTCCAACATCAGCGCAGCAAACACATTGCATTGCACATGCACTTCATCAGAAAGCTCATCCATGACTATGTTCTTGAAGTGCAATATTGTTCTACAGATGATCAAGTTGTAGACATCTTTACAAAGGCTCTCACAGAGGCGAAGTTCACTAAACTTCGATTTATGGTTGGAGTTCAGGAAGTTGTCACTAAGGGGGGATAGGCTCTAGTGCCTCCTTCCTTCTCCTATTGTGTCATATTTGTAAATCCTTCAATCCTATCCCAAGTTGTTCTTAAGGGGGGATGTTAGGATATTCTGATGCATAGGAAATAGTTAAGTACAACTTGGTCTAGTATAGAGTTAGGTAAAGTGTGTTTCTTTACCGTTGTACATTTTGTAACTTACAATCCGACGGTCACGATATGTAGTGATCCGACGGTTCATTCTCTCCTCGGTATTACCGACACTTGATCCGTGGCTTGACACCCGATTGGTCCATGATTTTTATTTAAAGCGCATGGAGAGTCATTTGTAGGGTAATCCGTGCATGAGAGAAGCATATGTAAATTTTCATTCCTTTGTTAATAAATTGCCTGAAGTGGCCGCGTTGGCTCAGGCCGTGGACTGTTTCCCTCTTTGAGGGTTTTAACCACGTCAAAAATACTGGTGTATTGATCTGCGATCTGATTGTGAGCGGTATCCTTTGGTGTTTTGTCTGAGGAACTTACCCTGTAAATTCCTACATAACTCTCACTCATTAAATCAGCTCTTTCAAGTTGATCTTAGTGAGAGAAATTGTAATATAAAGTGTATTTTATACTTGCATTGGGTTTCTAACTCTTTCTTTCTCATGCATGATATTTCCTCTCACATATTTCAGTAGTATTTCTTTTGCATGCTAATCCTTTTGCTTGCTTGCCTATAGGTGTCCTTGGAGGCAATTCAAGTTTGAAGAAAGGGAGCTGAAGCATAAACTAAAAAACCCTTTTCTATTTGGAACCTCAAGTCCAAGATTGTTTTGCTTTCATTGTTGGAAGCATTCTACTTTTGTTTTGAGCAAAAGTATCTTTCATTCATGTTGAGCAATTTATCTTAAGGCACTGGTTTTATGGTTTTATCATGTTAATGATTTTATTTGCTCATATCATATTTTTCTCATAATTCTTAAAAGTAATTTACTTTCACTTTAACACCTCTCCTAGAACCTCACATTTCTTTAACTTAGTTTTCCATTTAGGGACCACCCCGCATAGCTAACCTAGGAGATAGCTTAAACGGAAAGAGAAGGGATTTAGTGTGACAACCCCTTCTCTTAGTTCCTTGCCACCAACCACACCTTGTGGGGTTGAAGGTTTTTCTCACTAACTGTGAAAATTTATAAACATAAATTCTATTACTGCAGCAACTGATTTATTTCACCTGCTTATTATTCCCAATATGTTATTTATGAAAACTATTCAGTAAATATTAAAATAAATTCTACAGTAGATATCACACCATTATACAGAAATAAACATACGCACAAGAATCAATCACATCAACACAATTATTTTTGGACAATTGTCCGCGGAAAAACCCAATGCGGGAAAACCGGTGCAACAGAGGAGGGTTTTTATTAATCTTCAACAACAATCACTTTTACAAAAAAATTTACATAGACGCTGGGAGAAAACACTTGAGACTTTTCTCTGAGACTTTTTGACACCGTGGAGAGCTTCCTTTCTCTACTGCATTAACCCTGCGTCAATCCCCGTGGCTCTGCGTAGCTCTGGTCCCTCTCTGCGTCTCCCTCTGCACTGTCTCTCAGGGTCCCTGCATCACTTCTTTTGAGCTCCCCTAACTATTGTTAATCCCCCCTCTTCCTCCACCCTACAACTCTCCCTCTGAAATCGATCTCCTTCTCTTTAAGAATCGCTTTTCCTTGAGATACTGATCCAGATTTAAACAGGAACGCAACAAATTACAAATATAACCATACATATAGAGATGCAACATAAATAATACTTCATTTTATTACTATAAAATACTGAAATATGCTTACAAACAGAAATGGAAATAAATTAGCTAGGGCGATGATAGCTTATCTCTAAGAAGAGATGTGGCAGTTACATGCTTCTGAACTGTGTTACAATGAGGCTCAAGGGCCTTTTTATTATTGAACAATAAGAGAAAACCCTAAACAACCAAAACCCTAACTTGAGGAGATGTAACACCAAGAGTTTATGGGCCCTGTTGGGGGATGTTGGACAAACAACTTCCTGGGGTCGTGACTTGGTCGTATTATCTCCGTTTTTGACGTGCATGATAACTCATTGGAAATATCTCTCTGAGGACTACAACGGAAAAGATGAGTTTAAATTGCAAATCGCTGGCGGTAGATTTCCAAAAAAATGTCGTTTAGGGCCTCAAAATGGCTTTAGAAGTTTAGGACCTGAAAAACTGTTAAAAATAGTAAATTGTGCTATAATTAAAGAAATTGAAAAACTGAAAGAAACAATGGTGGGGGCCCAAGTGAAATTGGCAGGTGGCCACCAATATCTACCTGGATCATTCCTCCCCCCTTAGGAAGCAATGGTCCCCATTGCGTTGAGTTCCTCCATGAGATGAGGAAACTTTTGCTGAACTTGGTCTTTGGTGAGCCACTTTCTCTAGTGAAGGAGTTCGCCTGCTTTGACAACTCAATATAGTTGGATCAGCTGCTGGCGAGTGTGCTTGATCTATGTGTCCATGATCCGATCAGTTGTAACTTGTTCCATGCAACTTGGATTTAAATTTGTTGGTGTGACTTGTTCTGCAATGTCGGATGTGTCTAGTAATGGTGGAAAGTATGGCCAAAGGCGGTCCACATTGAACACTGGTGCAGGCCAAGGAATGGGGGAATGCTGAGCTCAAATGCATTTTCTCCCACAGCCTTGGTAATGGTGTGAGGACCATATCAGAGTGGTCTGAGTTTCCGATAGGCTCCGATAAGGCGTTCCTTTTGAAAATGCAATTAAACTTTGTTGCCCACCTGAAACTTGTGTGGCACCCGATGTTGATCATGTCGCTCCTTGTACTTGGCATTTGATTTCTCTAGAATGTCGTGGACCTGCTGGCGGATATGTTGGATGTGCTCAATGAAGCTATTTGCCTTATATATTTCAGACTGGACATGAGCCGAGTCTGCTTGAGTAGTTGCAAATGGCATGGCTACCTCAATGGGACATAGTGGTTGGAATCCTAAGCCCACCTGAAAAGGGTTGTGGCCAATTGAGTCGTGGAGAGCCCGGTTATAGCTGTGATGAACATAAGGGAGGCTCTCATCCCATGTGCGTGGATGCTTTGAGTTATACATGTGTAGAATGTGTACAATCATCCTGTTGACAACCTCTGTCTGGCTATCAGTTTGGGGATGGAAGGCCATGGACTTAGTGAGTTTGGTGTCCAACATCGACCAAAGATTGAACCAAAATGTACTTCGAAACCTACTGTCCCGATTTGAGATGATAGACTGTGGGATCCCAAAGTGTACCCACACGTTCAAAGAAGAGTTTAGTAGTGGCTTCTGCTATGATATTCTTCTTGCAGGCCGCCATAATGGCCATCTTCGAGAACTTGTCGACGACCACAAAAACACAATCGTTTCGATGCTTAGTAGAAGGAAGGCTCGACATGTAATTTATGGAGATGGATTCCCAAGGGCGACTAGGGGTTGGCAGTGGGGTATAGAGGCCTTGCTTCTTGATGGTCGTTTTGGCGATGGCATAGGTAGTGCAGGATCTGATGTACTTCCTGAAATCCTGTCAAATATTCGGCCAATAGAAATACTTCTGTAATACTGCCACCGTTTTCTCGACCCCGAAATGCCCAGTAGCCCAACTGTAGTGTGTTTCCCAAATCATCTTGGCACGCTCACTTGAAGGAACACAAAGGTGACCCAGGTGCTATAATAGGTCTTGGAGGTGAAAATTTGGAACATGCTGACCCTCCAAGAGTGTCTGGTATGTGTGGCCGAATTCTGGGTCACTTTTGTAGAGAAGTGGCCAATCCGAAGTCTCATGCCCACAAGAGTTGAGCATGGTGGTTACCGCTATGATCGGTGGTCGACTGAGGCAATCTGCAACATTATTGCTGCTGCCCTTCTTATACTAGATATTCAAATGGAACTATTGCAGGTATGTGGACCACTTATGATGACGATCATTCTACAATTTCCCTTGGGTCTGTATGAACGGCAGGGGTTGGTGGTATGTGTGGATGACTGTTTCCTTCCCCAAAATGTAATGCTTCCATTGT
The DNA here is from genome assembly GCA_031772625.1 of Pinus tabuliformis. NCBI lineage: Eukaryota > Viridiplantae > Streptophyta > Pinopsida > Pinales > Pinaceae > Pinus > Pinus tabuliformis. The sequence goes on along the minus strand of CM062810.1, from coordinate 31,907,244 downwards.
TGGCAGGCCTGCACAATGGAATACATCTCTTTGTCATAAGTGGGATACTTCTAGACTGTGTCTGAAAGTGTCTCACTGTGATAAGCCACTAGATATGTGTGTTGAGTAAGGACTGCCCCAACAGCATAGTTAGAGGCATCTGTCTCGATCTCAAATGGTTGTTGCAAGTCTGGTAATGCAAGCACTGGTGCCGGGTAGAGGCGATGCTTCAACTATGTGAATGCCTTCTATTGAGATTGAGACCAAAAGATTTTTTCTTTTGCTCCTCCCTTGGTGATTTGATTCAAGGGCCAAGTGATATGAGAAAATCCCAACACGAACCTGTGGTAGAAGTTGGCAAGATCCAGAAAACTGCGGAGCTCTGTCAGAGTGGTTGGAGATGGCCGATCCTAAATGACTTGGATCTTGGCTGGATCCACATGCACCCCCCCGTTCATCAATAGTGTATCCCAGATATTGAACCTGGGTCATGCCAAAAGTGCATTTCTCCAAATTGGCACATAACTTGTGTTGCCGCAGTGTTTGGAGAACATATCGGATGTGGTGGAGGTGCTCTTCCCAACTCTGGCTGAAGATCAGGATGTCATCCAAGTATACCACTACAAATGAGTTGGTGAATGGCTGCAAGATGTCATGCATTAGCTGCATGAAGGTTGCAGGAGTATTCGTCAACCCGAAAGGCATAACCAACCATTTGAAAAGACCCTCCTTGTCTTTGAAGGCAGTCTTCCACATATCGGAGGGTTCGGTTGGTACTTGGTGATATCCTGATTTCAAATCGATCTTGCTAAAATATTTTACCCCCTTTAGTTGGTCCAAGAGGTCATCAATTTGTGGGATTGGGTACCTATTCCGGATAGTGATCTTGTTCAGCGCCCGATAGTCAATACAGAGTCTCCAAGTCCCATCCTTCTTCTGTACCAACTCGGTTGAGCTCCCACAGGGCGATGAACTCGAACGGATGTGACCTTTCTGCACCAGTTTCTGAATCTCCCTCTTGACTTCATCGTTTGTCCAAACGGAGCGCCGATATATTGGTCCATTGGGCAGCGACACACCTAGGGTCAGGTTGATGGAGTGCTTGACCTGACAGTGCAGAGGAACTCCTGTGGGGGAGGTGAAGATGTCCTCATACTCCTTCACGACCTTGTCCATCTGTATTTGTCGTGCGGAGGGGCCCTGTCTGGAGGTCATGGCCACCGTCTTCTTCTTTCCTTGAGGGCGTATCATCAGAAAAAACAAATTTCCCGGTTTTGGAAATGAGCTTTTTGCATTGTTTTGTAGTAACCAAAGAGATGACGATAGGCAGTGCTACCTCTGGTATCCTATACAACTTATTTCCCAAATTAACAATAACAGCACGAGGCCTTGATTCATACACTACATGTCGCTTCCACAAGTATGGTTAGCCTAATAATACATCACAAACATCAAGGGGAGCAATGTCACACAATACCTCATCCGTGAAGGGCTTGATGTTGTATGGAAGGCGACACTGCTGGCTCACGCGAAGATCCTGTCCTTGGTGCCCTTTACCCACATCTGGGAATGGAAGAGGTGCTCCTCCTCCTCTGGATCTTCAGGTTCCTCCTTTTGGATCTTCGTGGTGGCAATGGTAGCGTTGGGCTCTGCATCGATAATTTGCTTCCCTTTGTCATTCCCCTTGTCGAGTTCTGAATCAGAGTCAGAACATGCATCTGATTCTGAAACCTTTAGCATGGCCACCAATGACTGCTCGGCCCGACATTCACTTGTGTTTGAGTGGAGCTCTTATGGAACTCACACCACTTTCCCATGTCCTTTTTCGACTTTGCGGCACTGTTCTTTGCTTGCGGCTTTGGCGAGTTGTCTTGGGCCACCCCGCCTTGGCTTTGTCCTTTGTTCTGCGGTTTGGGGGCACCTTTCCCTTGCTTCAGATTTGCAGATCCAAAGTCTCGCTTCTTCTGTTTAAACTTTTGCTCAATCTTGACAGCATATAGGTATGACATGCCGAGTGAGGAGATGTTCAGGAATTCTATTTCGTCCTGGATGTAACTGTGTAGGCAGCCGCGGTATTTGAGTACCAAATGATGCTCTGAATCCTTGATACCCAACTTTGTGCGAAGGGTATGGAAAATATTGGTGAACTCCGGCACGTCTTGGTCCCTTCCCTGCCATAGCGTGGTCCACTTTATGTATTGATCCTCATAGCTTCCGACAGGGTAGTACTGCTCCTTGATGGCGACCCAGAATGAATTCCAAGTGGGTGCGGCTGAGAAGAGCGAAAGTAATCTTTTCCCCATCGGAAAAATCATGAACAAAAAAATATCCTTCTAGCAGATTTAACCATTTATCTACAACATCTGCATCTATTTGACCCTCAAATATGGGAATGTCAAAGTTAACTTGTACCTTAAAGGGTGTGGCGCTTCCAGAGTAGCTGCTGGAAGTAGATGTGTCGCCCCTGGGTAGCCGCTGAAGGATCTGGGCAAAGTTGTCCATCATCACGTTCCATTGTCTCTCGAGGACTTCCTCGAGCAAGATTTTGATAGGATCTCCTGCCCCTCGTCTTTCTTTTCATCTTCCATGGGAGGTTGTCGGGATTTGCGATGCTGGTTTTGCAAAGGTTCGACTAGTTCAAGCCCTAACTCCTTATATCTCGACCTCATTGGGGACATGCAAAGAAAGACAGAGAGAGAGCAGACCTCTCTGATACCACTGATCCAGATTTAAACAGGAATGCAACAAATTACAGATATAACCATACATACAGAAATGCAACAAAAATAATACTTCATTTCATTACTATAAAATACTGAAATATGCTTACAAACATAAATGGAAATAAACTAGCTGGGGTGATGGTAGCTTATCTCTGCTTATCTCTAAGAAGAGATGTGGCGGCTACATGCCTCTGCACTATGTTACAATGAGGCTTAAGGGCCTTTTTATTATTGAACAATAAGAGAAAACCCTAAACAACCAAAACCCTAACCCGAGGAGATGTAACACCAAGAGTTTATGGGCCCTGTTGGGGGAAGTTGGACAACCAACTTCCCGGGGTCTCGACGTGGTCATATTATCTCCGTTTGACGCACATGATAACTCATTGGAAAGATCTCTCCGAGGACTACGACAGAAAAGATGATCTTAGATATAAAATCTTTGTTGGTAGATTTCCAAAAAATCGTCGTTTAGGGCGTCAAAATGGCTCCAGAAGTTTAGGACTTGAAAAACTGCTAAAAATAATAAACTGTGCTACAATTAAGGAAACTGAAAAATTGAAAGAAACAATGGTAGGGGTCCAAGTGGAATTGGCGGGTGGCCACCAATATCCACCTAGATCAGATACTGAGTATCTGCTAGTGTATCTCCAACTGACCCTCAAGCCTCCTCTTATACTTTTCCTGTTGAACCTCGTCATGTAGAACCTTCTCACCCAGTTTTATATTTTTTTTTGCAAGCTTGGTAGGACTCTGATTTTCGAGTTTACATGTCCATTATTCATCTCACTACGGGGGGAGGGTAGCACAAGATTCAAACCCAAGATCTCCGGTTCGGTGAGACTTCATTCCACGACCATTGCCACTTGAGCTACACTAGGCAAACTTTCACCCAGTTTTACCCATTAATATTTTGATTTTCTATGTTTAGACTTAGGAACTCCATTAAAAATATTAATTATTTTAATATCTCTCCAACCGGATGGAATTTCCCAAAACGATTTTTGAGTTTTGGAGATCTTATGTGCGTTACCCTCTCCACCAATTTTCATGGTTAGAGCACATCCGATGCTACCACAAATCAACACTCCCTCTTAGTGAGGAATGTGCTCTAGTAATGCTCCACCGCTGAAACATCCCACTGATCCTTCCGCACTGGTACCCGTGCTGATGCTTGGCCTGATGCCTCACACCATCTGCACGGCTGCTTCCTGTACTGTTGCCCATGACACTGCCACTACCGCTACCACTGCTACATCTGTACAACAACTCCCTTTTAATATGCTACCCATGATGCCCATAGTATTGCTAACTGTTGCACTGCAACACCTGACTCTTATCCATTTCTGCTATTGAAATGGATTCTTTACCATCCCCATCTTCTCTGTGAAATAAACGAACTTTTTTCTTTCTAGGGCCTTGGTGAGAATGCCCGCCACCTGTTCTCTTGTAGGAGTGTAGCTCAATTGTACGACTCCTCTTTGGACACAGTCTCTGACAAAGTGACATCTGATATCAATGTTCTTTGACCGATCATGAAATATTGGATTCTTAGAGAGCTTGATGCAACTCTGATTATCACACATGATCCTGGTCGCATCCATCCTTATATTGAATAAGTTCACAGCAAAACTTTCTGAGCCATATGGCTTTGCACGAAACTGTGCTCGCGGCCATATATTCTGCTTCAATTGAGCTTAGAGCTATGGCTTTTTGTTTTCTACTGCACCAGGAAGACATCCCCGATCCAATGTTGAAATAGTACCCAATGGTACTTTTTCGATCTACTGAACTTCCAGCCCAATCTGCGTCAGTGAACCCACTCAGCTTGATGTCATTACCTCTGGTGTACAATAGTCCATTTTCTACTATTCCTTGTATATACCTGAGAACATGTTTGGCTGCTGCCCAATTCGCCCTCTTAGGTTCCACCATGAACTAACTGAGGGTGTTGACAGTGTAACAAATGTCTGGCCTGGTATTTACCAGATACATCATGGATCCTATGAGCTACCTGTACAAGGTGGGATCAACATATTTGTCTTCTGATGCATGAATTTTCTTCTAGTTGGTGATCATTGGAGTAGCCATAGGCCTACAGTCCTGCATCCTGAATCTCTTCAGGATTTCTATAGCATATCTTCCTTGTTTAAGGAAGATCTCACCCTTCTGCTGCCAAACTTCCAACCCCAGGAAATAGATCATCTGTCCCAAATCCTTCATGTCGAATTCTGTGGCTAGATTCTTCTTGCAGTTCTTGATGAGCCTGGATGATCTTGTCAGGAAGAGATCATCTACATATAATACTAGAACTAGAGGCTCATTCTCTGCAACCAGATAGTAGAGATTGGGATTTGCATCACTCTTGACGAACCCCATTTTCTGCAAGTAGCCATCAATTCGACCATACCATGATCTAGGTGCTTGTTTGAGCCCATACAAGGCTTTCTTCAATCTGCATACATGAGATTTTTTCTCATGTGTCTCAAAGCCTTCTGGCTGTTCAATGTATACTTCCTGTTTTATTACCCCATTCAAGAATGTCGTCTTGACATCCATTTGATGAATCTCCCACCCCATCTATGCTGTAAGAGATATCACAGTTCTAATAGATGTATACCTGGCTACTAGGGCGAAGGTCTCTTCGTATTTTATTCCTTCCTTCTGAGCATACCCCTTAGCCACAAATCTAGCTTTGTATTTCTCCACACTGTCGTCTGCAGCATATTTGATCTTGTATATCCATCTCGAACCTACCATTGATTTGTCTTGAGGCCTAGGCACCACTTCCCAGACATCATTCACCATTATAGAGCTATATTCCTCCACCATCGCATCCACCCATACTTGATGCTGAACGGCCTCCTGAAAACTGGAGGGTTCCCCAACCTGAGCTACTAAGGCCTGGTATCTGTTTGGCTATTTTCGCTCCCTTTTACTGTTCTTGGGTGCACTAATGAATTCTTCTGCATCCCGTAGAATCTGTCAGAGTTCTCGGCTCGTTCTTCCTCTGGTAGTAGGCTCATTTGTCAACTCTTCCTCTTCTTGTGATTCCTCCTGTTCTAAAGGAGAATTTTTGGTACTATCTTCCACTGGTTGAAGTGGTTTGACCAACGACTCATCTTTTGACTGCTCTTCGAAAGGCATTTCTTGAGATTTTCTGAAAGCTCTATTCTCCATGAACTTTACATCTCGGCAAACTACTACCTTCCTACTCCTCGGAAGATAGACTCTATATGCCTTAGCATTCTCGCTATATCCCATAAGATATCCTTTCCTGCAGTTTGATCTAACTTCTTCCTCTTCTCCTCGGGTATACAACAATATGTTAAACTCCCAAATATCTTGAAATGACTGACTTCAGGGTTCTTCCCGGTGAAGACCTGCTCTGGAGTAATCTTGCCTAATGCCTATGAGGAGTTCTGTTTTGGAGATAGACTGCCGTGTTGCATGCTTCTGTTGACAGGAATTTTGGCATATCCTGATCATACATCATTGCCCTAGCTGCGTCCACAATAGTCCTGTTCTTCCTTTTTGCTATTCCATTCTGCTTCGGATTGTAGGGAGCTATCCACTCTCTTCTGATGCCATTCCTTGCACAAAAATTAGTGAAGTCCTTGCCAACATACTCTCCACCATTGTCTGAGTGCAACACTTTTATCTTCTTTCCTGTCACATTCTCCACTAGAGCCTTGAACTCTTTGAATTGACTGGAAACCTCATCTTTGGTTTTCAGAAAGTAGATCCAAGTCTTCCTGGAATGGTCATCGATGAAGGTGACGAAGTATTCAGCACCACTAAGAGCCTTTGTGGACATCAGTCCGTAGATGTCTGAGTGTATCAATCCTAATACACTCTTGGCCCTATTGTTACTTCTTGGAAACATTGCTTTGGCATACTTGCCCAGGGTACACCCTCTACATACATCATCTCGCTCAGTACTAAGATCTGGAACTCCTGTTATAGTTTTTCTGAGAATTGTCAGAGCCCCATGGTGCAAATGTCCCACTCTTCTGTGCCATAGTTCATTCAAATCCTTGTCTCCATTACTGCCTATCAGTGCCATTGGTGATTCTAGCTGCAACCTGTACAACCTGTTACTTTTGATTCCGATCTGGACCTTCTTTTTCCAACTCAGGTGTTTGACGTATACTTTCTCCTTAATGAAGAAAATGTCATAGCCCTTGCTTTGAAGTTGAGATACGGAAAGTAAGTTCATCCCCAGTCCTGGCACATGCAACACATTGGTAGCTCGGAACCGCTCTCCTGTTTCTATTTGAAAAACTATAGTACCTTTCCCTACTGGAGTACACTTTGCCTTATTCCCCATGGTGATTTGAAAATTCATTCTTTCTTCCTAATAATCTGAAAAACATTCTCAGATTCATGTCATATGCCAGGAAGCTCCACTATCTATATACCAAACCCCCGAGGAGGCAGAGCTTGCTACGCAAGCAACTTCTTCTTCCAATCTGGAAGCCAACGTAGAATAATCATAATTTCTGTCTCTTGTGCATTCTTCTAAAAATCTGCACGAGTCTCCTTGAGTGCATGCCTTTGCATCATGCTCCTAACCCATAATCGATTTTCCCTTCCTGTCACCGAATCTTTGCTCCGATACCATGTGAAAATTTCTAAATAGAAATTCTATTACTGCAACAACTAATTTATTTCACCTACTTATTTTTCCCAATAAGTTATTTATGAAATCTCTTAAGTAAATATTAAAGTAAATTCTACTGCAGATATCACACCATTATACAGAAATAAACATATGCACAAGAATCAATCACAACAACACAATTATTGCGCTGAAAGGCGCTCTACAACCCAGTATATGAGGGAGACGTTGTCACGTAACATAACGTTACATTAAAAAATATGACGGAGATGTTGTCACGTAACGTAGTGTTACATTAAAAAAAATATTAAAAAAATATGAAGGATATGTTAACGTAACGTTACATTAAAAAAATAAAAAATAATATATATATATATATATATATATATATATATATACGTGTCGGCTAATATATATTGTATATGCTGAAAATATGTGTAACGTTACTATGTATGTGTTGTCTAATATATATTGTATATGCTGACATTACTTAAAAAAAATAAAAAATAAAATTAATTAAAACAAAAAATTATGTCGGCTAATATTAACAAGCTCAATTTTGAAAACAATATATATACAATTTAAAAAGAGATCGATTAGCTTATTCATTGAATAACAAAGAAAATTAGGTAAAGGAAGCGGAGGATTCAATTGGGCATATCCTGTAATAATAACGAGGTAAATTTCCTGGCATTTAGGTTTTCTGTTGTGTGATTTCTGTAATAATAATAATAGGTAAATTTAAGTTTTCCGCTGTATGATTTCTGTAATAATAATAACCCAATAAATTTATATTTCGTGGCGTTCAGGTTTTCGGTTGTGTGATTTCTGTAATAATAATAATCAGGTAAATTTATATTTCGTTGCATTCAAGTTTTCGGTTGTAGGAAGGTAAACTCAATATAATGGAAGGTGCTCAATAAATTAGTAGGAGGGAGGGGAAATGTTGAGTAGAATGTAATATTTAATGTGGGGTTTGAAGTGAAATATTAGGTAAAATTTAATAATATTACATTTTAATTAGTATTTCTCCCCACCCCTGGCCATTATTTATTAGATGGAGGTGGTTATAAATATTGTGTCGCAAATAATATTGTAATATTATATTTTATGTAATCAATATATTTGTAACACTTAATATACATGTGTTCCATCTATAAATTTAATTAATAAGCGGATAAAAACTTAATATCTACGATATGACAAATTTTTTAATCATGAATATTTACCATGGATATTATTAACTTCTAAGTAGGTTTTTTACAATACCATGGACCAATACCCACAAGAGAAAGATAGAGAGGGAGAGAAGGGAAGAAAATTATAATACCATGGGCTACTACCATGGTTTATCAATACCATGGGCCATCTAGACTTTTGATTATTATGTTATGGATCTAGGCTTTTAATTGTTACAATACCATGGACCAATACCATGACTTATCAATACCACATGCCCAAAAACAATAACTTATTGCAAAATAAAATTGTTTTACAAATATTTTATTTTAATTTAATTTTATAACATTTTTTAATTAAATCTAAGAGAAAAAGGTTATAATTACTTCTGAGGTATATCTAAACCCTCCATCCTCACGACTACTAACAATATTTTCATAGAGATTAAATAGAGGTTTTAATAAATTAAAAAATGAGAATACTTTTATATATACATATGTGAAATTTATATAATATAAATAATATTATAAAGAACTAGGATAGATGCATCTTAACCAAGGATCCAAGCGAAGTGAGAAAGCAAAGTGATTAACAATGATAGAGGAAAGATAGTGGGTGATTCTTTTAATCTTTTTATTACTGTATTTTCTTTAACATGATTGATCCAAAATATAGGTTTAATATTTTACAGCCAATTATGTTTTTTTGTTAATTTAAATACTTTCTTAAATACAACAAAATGGGATCATATTTAAGAAATAGAGTGAGATGGGAGGGGGAATAGAGTGTGGGAGAGAGACACAGTGAGAGAGAGAAAGGAAGAGAGGGAGGAGGGGGAGAGAGGGAGTGACAAGGGAGAGATGAAGATGGAATGAGGGATAAAGAGAGAAGGAGAGGATAAAGATAGGGAAAGAAGGGGAAGAGAGAGACAGGGAGACATATATATGGAGGGGGGACAGAGGGGAGAGAGAGAAGGAGAGAGGGAGGGAGACAGTGATAGAGCTAGAGGGTGGAGAGAGAGTGTGTGTATGATGGGGGTAGAGACAGAGGTAGGTGGGAGAGAAGGGGAGAGAGAGGAAGGAAAAAGAGAGAGGACTTGAGAGAGAGGAGAGAGAGGGGGGGAGAGAGATGGAGTTGGAAGGGGAAGAAAGACATAGAGAGATAAAGGTGGAGAGGGAGTGGCAAGGGGGGGAGAGAGAGAGAGAGAATGGGAAGAGATAGAGAGGGAAAGGAAGAGGGATATATATATATATATATATATATATATATATGGGGAGAGAGAGAGAGCGTGGCACATGTTTACGGGGTTGAGATAGAGAAACAAATAAGGAGAGATGGAGGGAGGTATAACTATAGATGGCAGGGGGAGAGAGGAAAGAAGAGAAAGATAGAGAAAGTTAGCGAGAGGTAGATAGAGTGAGACTGGGTAGAGAGGGAGGGTAAGAGAGAGAAGGAGAGGAGGGCGATAGACATAGAATGGAAGGTGGAGAGAGAGGGAAGAAGAAAGAGTCTCACTGAGACAAATACAGACATAGAAGTTAGATCTAGAAAGTCATGAATATTTTAGATTTTTATTAAAATAGATGTATTGATTTCAATGTAGTTGTTGATTTCTAATCCTATTTGATCACATGCACTATATGCATTGATTTCATTGTATGTGTCGATATATAATTCTATTTAATACCTTACACTAGATGCATTGATTTCAGTGTCGATGTTGATTTCTACTCCTATTTGATTGCTTGCACATAATGCATTGGTTTTAGTGTAGATATTGATTTCTAATCCTATTTGATCGCTTGTACTAGATGCATTGATTTCAGTGTAGATGTCAATTTCTAATCATATTTAATACCTTACACTAGATGCATTGATTTCAACGTAGATGTTGATTTCTACTCATATTTGATTGCTTGCATTAGATGCATTGGTTTTAGTGTAGATATTGATTTATAATCCTATTTGATTGCTTGCACTAGATGCATTGATTTTAGTTTAGATGTTGATTTCTAATCCTATTTGATTGTTTGCATTAGATGCATTGATTTTAGTGTAGATGTTGATTTCTGATTTGATGCAACAAGATGTATGATGTACATTAATTTCAAAGTAATTAGATTAATAGTGTGCATTGATTTCAGTGTAAGCACATCTCTACCTCCTCCATTTATATCTCTATCTCCCATTGTCTCTCCTTCTCTATCTCTCTATCTCAGCCCCTAAACATACACACTCTCTCTCCATATCTATCTCTCTCTCCCTCCCTCTCTCTTCCCCTTCTCTCTCTCTCTAACATTTCTCGCTCCATATCCGTATCTCTTCCTCCCTCCTTGCCTTTGTCTCTCTCTTTTTACCTCTCTGCCCCCCATCTATATATCTATCTCCCTTTATCTCTCCTCCTCACCCCCGAAACATACACTTTCTCTCTCAGTGTAAGCAAATAAAAATTATTCAACCATAAACAAAATAATTGAATTTTCATCCTAAATAAAATGTTTGCTTACTTGAATTTATAATTGGGTACATTCTTATTATTCCCATTTTCCATCATTTAACATTGTTAATTACTTTGCTTTTAAACATGGTAATAGAAAATAACTACCATTGAAAATTATTTGGGGTTTAATACTCCATAAGTCACAATGATTGACTTTGGAGAAAACTACTATTAATATTAGAGAGCAACAGAGACAAGGTATGTTGTTTACTATAGTAGCTCGAGTTAAATATTTGAATGGTCTATGATTCCAACTACTCTTTTCATATGATCGATATGAGAAAATGGAAAAAAATAGTTTCAGATTAATTGCAATGAAGATTGTTTGTAATTGACTATATTCTTAGTATTCACATTTTTTATCTATCAAAATTGTTACATTGACACTTTGTACTCCAAATTTGTATTTCATCATTTTTCATCATTCAAGTTACTAATAGTCTCTCTCATCTCAACAAACTGAAATAACTAAGAAAATTTTAAATTAAATTGACCAAATTAATCTTACGCATATTTAACATATTTAAAATGATCAAAATTATTAGATGTTCAACAAATCTTGTATGACCGCACACCACTGAAAGCAGCCTAAATCCATCTTAACATTGGATCTATCAAATTTCTCGAGGTGCAAACCTTTCCTCAAGTTTTGCACTCAAAAAATAGGTTTGCACCTCGAGAGATTTGATCTCTCTCGACGCTTGATAGATCTGGGGTTAAGATGGATCTAGGCTGGTTTTTGGACAGTTGTCCTCAGAAAAACCCAATGCGGGAAAACCGGTACAGTAGAGAAGGGTTTTTATTAATCTTCAGCAACAATCGCTTTTACAGAAAAATTTACATTGACGTTGGAAAAAAACACCTGAGACTTTTCTTTGAGACTTTCTGACACCCTGGAGAGCTTCCTTTCTCTACTGCATCACTCTGCGTGGCTCTGCGCAGCGCTAGTCCCTCTCTGCGTCATCCCTCCGTCTCCTTGTGCGCTCTCTTAGAGTCCTTGCATCACTTCTTCTGAGCTCCCCAGACTACTGCTAATCCCCTTTCTTCCTCCACGCTACAACTCTCCCTTTGAAATCGATCTCCTTCTCTTTGAGAATTGATTTTCCTTGAGATACTAAGTATCTGCTGGTGTATCTCCAACTGACCCTCAAGCCTCCTCTTATACTTTTCCTGTTGAATCTTCAACGACCAAGATTAAGTCCCTAATCAACAACTAAGATTAGACTTGGCTTGATCCTCGTCATTTAGAACCTTCTCACCCAATTTTATATTAATACCCATTAATATTTTAATTTTCCTAAGTTTAGACTTAGGAACTCCATTAAAAATATTAATTGTTTTACTATCTCTTCAACCGGATGGAATTTCCCAAAACGATTTTTGGGTTTTGGAGATCTAATGTGTCTTAGTCTCTCCACCAATTTTCATGGCTAGAGCATATCCGATGCTACCACAAATCAATACTAACATGTATGTAGGTGTAGGTAGCAAAATCAACAGTACCAAGAGATTCGAGGTTCAAATCCCCCTGACTTACCCATTTCTCCAGAAGAGGTATATGTAGGCACCTAGCGGTTATAGTGGTAGCGGTTGAAAGCCACCCCGTATGAAACCGACCCAATTGCCAATTACTCTAGTAAAAGAAAAAAGAAAAGAAAAAAGAGATAGTGGCATGGTTTTGTAATAACTAAAATAATATTTTTCTATCTCCCAAAAAACATGAAGGAGAGGGATGAGAGAGTATGTCTCAAAATAAGGGAAATTTAGATTGACCTTCCCATGTGATTTTGGTTGAGTATACATAGTTATAGAACATCTCAATAATATGTTGTAATAAATTTAGTTATGTTCAAGTGGTCAATACTGTAGGTTTGTACCTAATACGTTGAAGGTGAAAAGATTTTCAGTGAGTTTGCTAACCTTGAGGGGTGTGTCTAGTTAACATTTTAATGATGCATTACTTTGACTCAGTTTTTGAAAAGAGAAGGTTCTTCACTCCATTTATGTGAATGTGTATGAAATTTATTCTATTAAATCGTTTCTTTTCCTCATTTTTAGCTATAGTAGTTTATTTTATGTCCATCAGTATTTGGAATTGTACTAACTTTTGCTTTAAATTGTGATTAACTGCTAAGGTTGGGCCTCTCACAGCATATCATAAAATACCTATTCACCATGTGCTTCTGGTATATACCTATTTTGTTTGTCTTTCAAGTAAATTTATTTTACGTTTGCATTTTTCCTTTTAGCTATTGTTACAAATAAATTGCAATTTATCAATGATGGCTATTGAAACAAGGTGCAACAATATAGTTTGGTACTTATGAGTTTTCAAACATTGACGCTTCTCAGATGTTTGATGATATGGAGTTGCCATGTGGCATATTGCGTCTTAATCAAAATGGTGGACATGGAGGCCATAATGGGTATCTATTCTAATGAGCTAATGTGTCTTTGATTCTCTTTTACCGTCCCTTTTCTTGAGAACAGTTTGCATTCTTATAAGCTGACTCTTGACTCAAGAAACATAAAACTGTTTAATCATTCCTTAAGTTATTACATAATCCCTGCTTAGTTTAGTATTTGAAATTTTTATTTGAAATTTTTTTGGTCGTGTAAGGAATTTGGCATGGAACATAAGGTATTAACTTTTTTTGTTTGTTAATTGTTACTAAAGGCACAACTTACAGACTATCTCAAACAATGTGTAATTGATATGAGGTGTAAAAAACAGGAAGCCTCTTTTTCGAGGCTTTCACTAACTTTGCATTTATAAATTATAACCAAAGCGAAATTCCAAATTAATTCCACTTTGTTTTAAATCAACCCCCATTTAGTTTAAAAGTTGTTTCTTACTTGAAATTGCTACATATTATTAAACTTGAGGCTTTCACTAACTTTGCATTTATAAATTATAAACAAAGCGAAATTCCAAATTAATTCCACTTTGTTTTAAATCAACCCTCATTTAATTTAAAACGTTGTTTCTTACTTGAAATTGCTGCATATTATTGAACTTGAAACCAGTAATACACAACAAAGTGGTTCTAAAGCAAGTTCACCCATTATTACGTAAATGATTAATCTAACCAAAACATATAACATAAAGTTTCAAGCTTGTTAAGAAGCATAACAATTGCCACCAACCATATGCATATGATATGCAAAAATATCATGAAACTTCCAGTGATCAATCGTCTACTTTTGTAATGAAGGTTTCCTGCACCTCTATATTGATCTTGCATTCTATTTTGATCATTTGCCAGGAATTTGATTTAGTTTTTGTCACTGGTGATAAAATAAAAGTTGATTTTCAAATATATTTCTTAGTTAATTGATAATTAAGATGGGTGTGAAGTTTGATTTCTGAATCTAGAGATTACAAAACAAAGGAGTTGTTGACCCTGCCACCTACACCTACTTACAAGTTAGTGAGAAAAAGCCTTCAACCCCACAAGGTATGGTTGGTGGCAGGGAACTTAGAGAAGGGGTTGTCACACTAATCCCGATTCTCTCCGTTTGAGCTATCTCCTAGGTTAGCTAAGAGGGGTGGTCCTAAATGAAAATTTAAGTTAAAAAATATGTGAGTTTCTAGGAGAATTGTTAAAGTTAAATAGATTATTTCTTTAAAATTTATAAGCATCACTTATATGAGCAATAACCATATATACATAAGATAAACATGAAATACATAAACAACCAGTGCCTTCAAAGTATTGCTCTTTAAGAAATGAAATTGTATTTGCTTAGAATGAAGTGAAATGCTTTCAAATGGAAAGCCAAAATAACCCTGAAAAGCAAAACAATAAATTGTTAGCACAATATATTATAAATGCATTCAAGATGAATAAGTCTACAAATCAAAGCATGGAAACTATCTTGCTCAAAAGGATACAAAAATAACTCAAATGTTAGACCAAGATGACAACATGCAATTAAGTTTGCAACCCAAAATAATAGTACTTGAAAGTGAAATCAACCATTCATGACAATATGCAATTAAACCACAAGATGAATCAATTTCCAAGTACAAGAAAAATTAAACTTGTTGCAAAATTAAAAGGAATTACAATGCTTGCATCCAAAGTGCCTCTTGAAATAAGATTTTCATGTGAAACTTTAAACCATCAAGATAGCAAGAAATTACAATTAGTGCTTAGGCAAAGTTACAATTGAACTCTAGTCCTTAGACTTCATCCTCGCTCAAATATTTGGATCTCACAATGAAGAGTCAATAGAGGTAGAGGGTTCCTAAAAGTCTATTCAACCAACTTAAGTTGGAGGTAAGTTTTAGTGAGGCTTAGGGCCTTCCTATATTAAAATGCTTAAATGAAGTGCAAATTGTGTTAATTCCCCAAATTACACTAATGCTTCATGCAAATACTTCAAAGAGAAATAATTTGCAAAACTTGAGAGCGTATGCATGTGGAAATTAGTAATATTTTGCATGTGGAATGAAATGTGTTGATTTTAAGCATATATAATAAAATTAAAAACTAGAAAACTAAGAAAAACTAAAAACAATATTAGGTCACCCACAAGAATCCCTCCTCTGAATGAGAAAGGGGGATGCCATGGGAAAAATCCCAAGCTCCCTCCAACAATTTTTTTTGTCTTTTATTAGTGCTTAAAGCAGGTAAAAATATCTCTAAGAGGGCAGTCCATAATATGAGAGAGATCTTTACAAAGATGGGACTCTAACAAAGCTAGACTCTTTCCCCAAAAAATATAGCAACAACAAACTTGAAGATGGAAAAAAATCTCCAAAAGAGATTTACAAGGCTTAAAAGGCTCACGACCTTGGTGAGTTTGCAACTCTCTTCCAAGTGCTTATGGCCTCTCTAGAAATCATTGTTTGGATAGTGTGAGGGGGTCCTGCATACACACAAGTGAGTAGTTTTCCAAAGCTTCTTCTCAAAATCTCAATGCTCAAGCCTATGCACTGCAAAACACAAAAAATACCAATTGTCAGTATGAAATTAGGAAAAAGAAACCAAAACTAAACTTATAATTTAATTTAGAAAGTACTAGCTCAAGTAATGAGAGTGAACCCCATATTTGCTTAGCTTTAGAAATGACTCTTAAATAAAAGATATAACTTTGAAAGAACTAGAATCAAAGAAGTATTTTTGAATTTAAATAGATGACCAAGTAGATATAGATTAAGAAAACTCCCTTTTGCTCTTCATTGGATAGAAAACTTGGAGCGAAAAACTGGCCGAGTTTTGGATTGTTGTGACTCTAGGAGTGAGTTGATCTAATTGAGATTTCTCCCACTTTTAGATGGATTCTTATACACAATACAAAAGATCATTCCCACATACTTGAACATGTATTAGTTTGCACAAGATTAGAGCAATATAATGAATAAGATAAACCAAGCATTCCTCTTAAAATGAATTGACAAACTTATCCCTAGAAGACTACTCTAAATCAATGATATGTGCAAGATAGCTTGCACACATCAATCCAAGCAAGATGGAAATCATAAACCTATATTAATTCAACATGCAAAAGAAATTAAACACAATAGCAGCAGTATGAAAGGACATCACCTCATAATGCCAAGAGAACACCAGCCAAATAGCCCCAAAGTCTTGATTGTATAAAGAAAGTATGCAAGTACAAAATGACAGAGTTTCTTTAAGCCTAATAACTTATACATAATCATATATGAGAGCCCATGAGTTTGTTATATAAAGAACTGGGAGCAAATCCCAATGAAGAGTGACAATGACAAATGGCATTGGAGCCAATCCCAATGTAGAAGTGATTAAACAAGTGGCATGAGGTGACAATTCCAAAGAGAAATTTGAATTTTTTGAATGGAGCTCCAATGCCAAGTGTAAAAATCGATTTCTGGCAAGTGGACATCATTTTCTGTAGAAATTTCTGTTTTCCCACCCCGGTTTTCAGTTTCTCCTTATTTCTCCCATATAGTTAAATGCCCTTTCCCATAACCATACATTTAACAAGCTGAAAAAAATAAATTTGCTGAAAACACAAATTCTGGAAATTTTACAGAATGCTGGAAATTGCAGAAATAAAAATCAGCAGTAATAAACAACCATTAAAACACATTTAAACACTGAGATTTTTGGTCAATGTGACCCTGGAAAAACCCCCTACAACTCTTGGGGAAAAACAGTTTGAGAGCTCTTCTTTATTTCTGAAAATTGCCTTTTACAGTGAGAAATTTTCAGCAAAAAATCAGCAAGCAAATTTACAACTTATCTCTTTTCCCATGCTTCACAGCAAACTGGAAATTACAGCAAACAAGACAGCAATAAATGCTGTACGGTCTCCTCGATTTTCGTGCCCACTTTTAGCATTAAATGCTGCTGTATGGCCCTCGTTTTGCGTGTAGAAAAACCAGCAAACTGCTCCTCGATTTTTGTGCAAACCTCTCCTCGAAAATCGTGCCAAAATCTGCCTTTCACTGTGTGCTGAATCAGCTGTACAAATCTGCTCAACTGCTGCCTTGGAATGTGTGCCAAGCTGTTGTCTCCTTCTCCTCCCTGCTCAGAAATCTCTCTTGCTCTCTTGCTCTCCTTCTCCCAATCTGCTCATGAAAGAATTGAATCGAATGTGATCTTTTCCTCCTTTTCCTCCCTTAATATAACTCCAAATGACTTTTGGGTGACCCAAGTGACTTTTGGGTGATCTCTAAATCCAATGGCTGAAATAGATTTAGATCAATGGCTGAGATTAAATGCTCATTTAAATCTCACTTTTTATTTTTTAATTCACCCCACTTTAATAAAGACCCACTTAGTCATTTATTTCCAAAGTCACTTTTCCTTTCTAATTTTTCATTGACTTTATAAAAGTCACTTTAAAATTAGACTTAGTAGCTTTATCACTTAAAGTCACTTTTAAATTAGATTTAACTTTATAAAATTATAAAGTCACTTTAGGAGAAAAATTAAATTCTTTTGGACACTTTTCCCTAGGCCAAAGATCAAAGCCTAAGGGAACCACCTGTCCTCCGGTACCAAATTTCAACACTCCCTCTTACCAAGGAAGGTGTTCTTCACCACACCCATCTTGTCTCTGAAGTAGACATGCTTGCCCTGTGGTAAGGCTTTGGTAAGGATATCTGCAACCTGCTCATCAGTGGAAATATACTCAAGCTTCACAACTCCCTTCTGAACATAGTCTCTGATGAAATGATATCTGATCCCGATATGCTTTGACCTGTCATGAAATACTAGATTCTCCGTGAGTTTAATGCAAATTTGATTATCACAGTAAATCACTGAAGATCTCAACGGCTGACCAAATAAGCCAAACAACATCTTGCGAAGCCAGATAGCCTCACAACTAGCTAGACTGTCTGCCATATACTCTGCTTCCGCTAAACTCAGTGCTACTGACTGCTGCTTCCAGCTGAACCATGACACTACTACTGAACTCAACCCAAAACAACACCCTGAAGTGCTCTTCTTATCAGAAGCACAACCTGCCCAATCAGAATCAGTGTATCCTGCCAATCTCACTCCATCTCCCTGCCTGTAGTCCAGACCATAATCCACTGTCCCCTGCAAGTATCGCAAAATGTGTTTTGCAGCCACCTAGTGAACCTTCCTAGGCTCACACATAAACTGACTCATCGTGTTGACTGCAAAATAGATATCTGGTCTAGTGTTGACCAAATACATCAAGGAACCAATCAGCTGCCTGTACAATGTGGGATCCACCAACTCGGAATCCGAAGCATGAAGCTTCTTCCAGTTGGTGATCATTGGTGTCGACATGGGTCTACAATCCTCCATGTGGAATCTGCTAAGGATGTCCACAATATACTTCCCCCGCCCCAGGAAGAAATGCCCCTCCTCCTGCCACACCTCCAAACCCAAAAAGTAATGCATCAAGCCGATGTCCTTCATCTCAAACTCCGTCGCAAGATCTCTCTTGCAGTGCTCTATGAGTCTCTCTGCACCTGTAATGATCAAATCATCCACATACAGCACCAGAATGAGAGGCTCCTCACCAATCACAATAAAGTAAAGGTTCGGATCTGCCTCACTCTTTGTGAAACCCATCCCCTGCAAATATGTATCTATCCTGGAGTACCAAGCTCTGAGAGCTTGCTTCAGGCCATAAAGGGCCTTCTTCAGTCTGCACACATGGGACTCCTTCCCATGCACCTCAATGCCCTGTGGCTGCTCAATGTACACCTCCTCCTGTATGAAGCCATTGAGAAATGCGGTCTTCACATCCATCTGGTGGATCTTCCAACCCATCTCTGCTGCTATCGATATAATGGAGCGGACCGAAGTATATCGAGCCACGGGAGCGAAGGTCTCCTCATAATCAACTCCCTCTACCTGGGAGAACCCTCTAGCCACAAACCTCGCTTTGAATTTCTCAATGCTGTCATCTGCAGCATGCTTTACCTTGTAAAGCCATCTGGAAGTAACCACGGATTTTCCCTCAGGCCTCGGCACCACCTCCCAAACATCATTCTTCATGATAGAAGAATATTCCTCCTGCATGGCCTCTCTCCAGACCTGCTGGCTAGCTGCCTCCTCATAGCTAGAAGGCTCAGAGTCAAGGATGCTGGTAACCATCGCCATATAGCTACAAAGCCTCTCAGGTGGTCTACTCTCTCTGACCGGCCTCTTCGGCTCAGCAACAGATGTGGCATCTCTCAAGGTGTCCTGAAGCCACTTGGGCTTTCTCTTCCCTGAGCATGCTTCTCCCATAGGAGAATGAAACTCTTCCTCCTCATCACCATCAGTAGCCTGAACTCCTGACTGTCTGTCTGCTGTCCTCCTGCCTGCACCTGAACCTGTAGAAGCTGAGGCACCGTGTGAACTGTCCACCAATGGACTCCCTAGTGAATTGCTCTGTGAACTACTTTGCATGCTGCCCGGAGCACCATCCCTCTGGCTCGGCGAGCCACTGCTCACTGACGGACCTGACATCCTCATAGATGTACCTCCGGATCCTCCTGATCCCTGCCCACTGGATCTCTGCGACTGACTCAACTGCTGCTGAGGGTCTGGCTGATCCAGATACTCTAACTCCTGTGACCTCCTAAAGTCCCTATCCTCCTCGAACTTCACATCCCGTCTGACAACAACTCTCCTCTGTGCAGGAATGTAAATCCGAAAGGCCTTTGAGGTCTCACTGTAGCCCACAAAGATACCCTTCTCTGCGGTGGGCTCTAGTTTGGTCCTCTTCTCCTTGGGTATATAGGAGTATGTAATGCATCCAAAGATATGAAGATGACCAATATCAGGCTTCTTCCCAGAGAAAGCCTCCTCCAGAGTCATGTGCCCCAAGGCACGATGCGGACTCCTGTTCTGCAAGTAAACAGCTGTGTTGCAGGCCTCTGCCCACAAGAACAATGGCAACCCCTGATCATGTAACATGGCTTTGGCAGCCCCTATGATGGATCTGTTCTTCCTCTCCGCAACCCCGTTCTGCTGGGGGTTGGAAGGAACAGTGAACTCCCTCCTAATGCCTGCCTCCGCACAATAGTCAACAAACTCTCCAAGGGTGCACTCTCCTCCATTGTCCGACCTCAAGGACTTGATCTTTCGACCTGTCTGAGTCTCCACAAGAGCTCTGAACTCCTGAAACCGCTTGAAGACCTCACTCTTGGTCTTCAAAAAATAAATCCAGGTCCTCCTGGAGTGATCATCAATGAATAAAACATAGTACTCATATCCACTCAAGGAAACATGAGACATCCGACCGCTCACATCGGAATGAATCAAATCAAGTATCCCCGTCGCTCTGCTGTCACTGCTGGGAAAAGGGGATTTGGCAAATTTGCCCATCGCACAACCTCTGCAAGTATCAAAGTGATCAGTACTGAAATCTGGCACACCTGTAGTGATCTCCCGCAATGTCCTCAAGGCTCCATGATACATATGTCCCATCCTGCGGTGCCAAATCTCACACAACTCAGAATTGCTAGCTTTGCTGTCGGTACTACTGCTCAATGCCAAAAGGGGCTGGAATGCAAACTTGTACACCTTTGCATGGCGTACACCTATCACTCTAGCTGAATCAGCTAGAGTGCCCCTGGGATACATCAACACCTGTCCTCCCCTGAACAGTACCTCATATCCTCTGTCCTCCAAAGCTGAGACGGATATGAGGTTCTTCCTCATCCCTGGCACATAAAGAACCCCTGACACCTTCAAGGGAGGTTTGGACTCCCTCTGAAATGTCACTGCCCCCACCCCGACTGCTCTAATAACTTTGTCATCACCGAGTACTACCTCAATATCAGTGCCACTCTCTGAAAGCTCTGAGAAGTACTCACGGACTCCTGTCATATGACGTGAAGCCCCACTATCCACATACCAGATACCTGAAGATGCTCCGCTAATCGAGGGAAAAGCATGCTCCCTCTGAACCTGTGTGGCAGGTGATCCTGCACTAGAGGACTCACACGTAGTGAACGCAAACTCTCGGTCAAAACGACCAGCAAAGTCCTCAATCTCTGCTGAAGCTGCCATGTCCTGGTTCTTCCCCTTCTTCTTCTTCTTCTCCGGACACACAACTGCATAGTGTCCCATCTTTTGACAATTCCAACACTTCACCTTGGAATAGTCCTTCTGTGTGTTCCCCTATTTATCTTTACCTTTGCCTTTGCCCCCACTACTGCTTGTGGAAGCCTGCTTCTTCCCTTTGCCTTTCTTGCCTCCTGCCACCAGTGCTACATCCTCATCCTGCTCAACTGGCTTGGCTACCCCAAGCTGACCTTTCTTGATCTCTGTCAGAATGCAATCATCCCAAAACCTCTCCCATGTGGGAAGGGTCTCACGTGCACAAACCCCATCAGCAAAGTTCAACCATGAACGGGGGAGGCCATTCACTGCAATCCGCACCAACTCAGTGGGTGGAATGGCCTCTCCAATCGCTGCCAACTCATCTCTCACATTAGTAATCTTTGTGAGATATCCAACTGCACTATCATTACCCATCTTAATGTTCTTCAGCTTCTTCTTCAGGACCATCTTCCGGTTCTCATTGGTACTCTGGTAGAGATTGGACAATGCTGTCCACATCTCCTGGGCATTGCTCTTTCCTCTCACATGAGGAATGCAATGGTCTTTGATTCCGTCTAGAATCAGCTTCTTACCCTTGTTGTTCTTTTTATTATAAGCTGTCAACTGAGTAGCAGCAGTAAGCACAACAACAGGGTTTTGTGTGGTATGCACCATGATATCCCAGACTTCTGCCTCCTCAAAGATACTCTCATTCTCTCCTTCCAAACGCTGTAATTTATATGCCCATCCAGCCTATCCTCCACCCTCAATCCCAATGACATCCTGCTGTCCTAAAACTGAAAAATAGCACTGCTGTAGTAAAGATAAAACTGTTTTTTATGAAAAAATCAGCTTGTTGGAATTTTCTGAGTGAAAAATCAGCAACTGTAATTTTTCCTTTTGCTGTCCCAAACTGCCCTTCAGCACTCAAGCTCCGATACCATGTATAAATTTCTATTTTCCCACCCTGGTTTTCAGTTTCTCCTTATTTCTCCCATATAGTTAAATGCCCTTTCCCATAACTATACATTCAACAAGCTGAAAAAAATAAATTTGCTGAAAACACAAATTCTGGAAATTTTACAGAATGCTGGAAATTGCAGAAATAAAAATCAGCGGTAATAAACAGCCATTAAAACACATTTAAACACTGAGATTTTTGGTCAATGTGACCCTGGAAAAACCCCCTACAACTCTTGGGGAAAACCAGTTTGAGAGCTCTTCTTTATTTCTGAAAATTGCCTTTTACAGTGAGAAATTTTCAGCAAAAAATCAGCAAGCAAATTTACAACTTATCTCTTTTCCCATGCTTCACAGCAAACTGGAAATTACAGCAAACAGGACAGCAATAAATGCTGTACGGTCTCCTCGATTTTCGTGCCCACTTTCAGCATTAAATGCTGCTGTATGGCCCTCGTTTTGCGTGTAGAAAAACCAGCAAACTGCTCCTCGATTTTTGTGCAAACCTCTCGAAAATCGTGCCAAAATCTGCCTTTCACTGTGTGCTGAATCAGCTATACAAATCTGCTCAACTGCTGCCTTGGAATGTGTGCCAAGCTGCTGTCTCCTTCTCCTCCCTGCTAAGAAATCTCTCTTGCTCTCTTGCTCTTCTTCTCCCAATCTGCTCATGAAAGAATTGAATCAAATGTGATCTTTTCCTCCTTTTCCTCCCTTAATATAACTCCAAATGACTTTTCTGTGACCCAAGTGACTTTTGGGTGATCTCTAAATCCAATGGCTGAAATAGATTTAGATCAATGGCTGAGATTAAATGCTCATTTAAATCTCACTTTTTATTTTTTAATTCACCCCACTTTAATAAAGACCCACTTAGTCATTTATTTCCAAAGTCACTTTTCCTTTCTAATTTTTCATTGACTTTATAAAAGTCACTTTAAAATTAGACTTAGTAACTTTATCACTTAAAGTCACTTTTAAATTAGATTTAACTTTATAAAATTATAAAGTCACTTTAGGAGAAAAATTAAATTCTTTTGGACACTTTTCCCTAGGCCAAAGATCAAAGCCTAAGGGAACCACTTGTCCTCCGGTACCAAATTTCAACATTTTCTTCTTCCCTTATGTGCCAAATTCGAATTTTATGATAGAATGACAAGTGTATATGTGTGGTAACCCATGTGGGGACAATTTTCCACAAAAATCTCCTCCAAATATTCTCCCAAATCCTCCCAAATGTGCATTAACTTCACAAATTCGAATTTCCAAGTAAATAGTTCTCTTTTAATGCCAGAAATTCGATTTTATTTGAGCACATGTTCTTTCATTGATTTTAGGAGTCCACATCACCTTGGGACTTCACTTTAACTCCCCCACAATTTTCCACCTCATTTCCACAACATTTAACATGTGTATATGTTTATTTTTCTCAATCTATTTAATTTCTGGCTTAATTAATTGCTATATTTGCCACTAAACATAAGAAAAGTGGGTTTTGAGGGTTCAAAACACATTTTTAACCCATCAAAGTGTGTCATAGTAGAAAGTTGAGGGTGAGAGGTGAAAATTTCACTCATTCCCTATACAACTTCTCTAGGCCTCACTTATTACATTAAGTATAAATTTATTAGCAATTTCCGCAGTGCAAAAAATCTAAAAAGTAAAAAAATAACTATGTAGACCTAACCAAATTCCATTAATTTTTTTGTGTGATCTAGTATGGTAATATATATCGACTCGAGACACTAAGATTTGTTAGGGGCTCAACCTTCAAACCGTCACCCTGGCTTTGGGGTAAAATGTGTGTAAAACCCAGAAAGTTATTCGTCTTTGAAAAAAAAGGGATAATTAACTAGATAAAAAAATACTCCAAGGTGTTCTTGTTCGCTAATCAAGTCCTAACATCTTGGGCCTATTACAGACTCAAAAATTCATCATTACTAGTATCACTTATTACAATTCCCTGTAGGGTGCGGAATCTGGGTACAAGAAAGATGATGAGAAGATATAAGTAGAGTTAAAAAACTTTGTTCACTGATGATATCTGATGGTACAAGTGTCCTCTAGATCATCCTTGGGCATGGAGTCTTTCATTTAATCATTAGGTGCCACTGTAGTGGTCAACATTTGGTTCCATATGGAGATGCATGCTAGAAGTGATAGTGTGCAAGAACCTGGAATCTGCATCCATCGACAAAAGACATATATCAACAGTGTCCATTCAAAATATCATCCAATGAAATCAAGTTCAAAAATGAAGAAATTGAAATTTATTCTAAGAGCATAAATGATAATTTATTTATGAAATAAAACTAATTAAACAAAAATGACAAGGGATAAGGTTAGAAATATGATACAAAAAGATGCCCCATAGCATCAGATGTCCTCAATGAAGTTCATGCTGAGAGCCTACTTACTTTCAGGTAGATCCATGGGCTGCTTTTCTGATGTGCCCTGTCTAATTCTGAAAATTTGAGGACTTTGATCAATCCCAACACTGTGTTGTACATGGCCATCAGATTTACCAAATCCTTTTTGCTTTTTTCTTAATAGATTGTGATGTTGATGTTGAGGTGATCAAAGTAGATCTTTCTGCCTGGTCTTGAAGATGCTCTAATGGAAAATTCGATGTATCCAAGACTTCTTTGATCTGCCTTTGTACATTTTGATTCTTCTCTGACATGGGTGATGGATCAATCTCATTATTATAAACTTGATTCCCCTCAGTTTCCTTGCTATCCAAGTCTCCATCGATTAGCCATTTTTCAATGGAGTAAATGACCTCCTCACAATGAGATGAAGATTGCTTCAGTGGATCTAGAGGCTTATGATTTGTTTATTTGTTCTTTTCCCATCCATCATCTATCTTAAGCTGGGATTTTTGTACCTGTAATCTTTCCATTTCCTCCAGCCTATTTTGAAAAGTGATTTGGTTAACTTTCATAACGCTTATTTCCTTGGCATCATTTGTTTCCATGGTGTTGATTAATTGTACTTGTTTTTCTTCCATGGCGAGCAACCTTTTTTGAATAAAGATCATCTGATTAAAATGATTGACTTGCATGGCCTTTATTGCTTGTGCATGATTTACCTCCATGGTCTTGATGAGTTGAACTTGGTTGAGTTGCATATCCTTAATCATTTGAGTCAACCCCTTGATGAGACAATTATCATTCTCATTTTCTTGAGTTTTGATCTTTCTTTCATTTCCATATTTTTGTTCAAAGGCATCAACGATTGATTCTAGAGAATCAAAACTATTAGCATGTAATTCTATGAACCAATCCATTGCATCACCATCTAATGAAAAGATGAGAAGTGTCATTTTAACATCCTCATGGTTAATATCATGGCACCATTTTCTCACACAAAGGTGGAAGTTCCTAAGGTGAGTTTTAGTACTAATGGCATTGTTACCTAGAAAACTAGGCAACTCTTCAATAGCCTCAATGGCTTCATCTGGAATGAAATTCGAATAGCCTGAAATGTTAGTAAAATCACAAGGGGTAAAGAAATCATTCATGATGCCATGCCCGCTTGACTCTTGTTGTCGTGCAAATTGACACGACAACGCTCAGACCGGGGGCTGTCACTCTGATCCCCGATCCCTCCGTTTAAGCCTGTCTCCCGCGGCTAAGGGGGGTAGACCCTGCGAGATAATGAAGACCAACTGCCAAACAGTTGGGTGGGAGACACGAGACACGATCAAGATAAGCACTAAAATGATTTAATTAATTGAGCAGACCAGTGCCTTAAAAGATTGTTATTAAAATGATTACTTGTTAAATGATATAGAAAACATAAACCGTGAACAACAATCATTTGTCATCAGCTAAATCACATGACCAAAACGATATCCAGCAACTGAGAATTTTGAAACAGATAAATGCTTTAAACCACCACGAATCATAAACCATTAACCAGATACCATATTCGTATATCGATTTGAAAATTTAGATCTCAGCATGAAAGATGTAACATGATAGCTCCCGAAAATAACTGAAATCCGACAAAATTTTTTTATTTTATTTTTATTTTTTATAAAGCAAAAGTAAAAAATGAAATCTAAAATTTATCTAAAACTAGACTATAAAAATAAAACTAAATCTAAAATCCTTTATTTTTTATATTATAAAAATGAAAAAAAAAAAAAAAAATGCTAAGTCAAAATTTAAAAAAAAAAACTAAAATCTAAATCCTAAAGCAAAATCGCATTTTTTTTTTATTTTCATATGTATATTTTTAAAAGAAACAAAAATGAAATGAAATCTAATTTGACTAAATTAAAATCGATTTTTTAATTCTAAATCTAAAACAAAATAAAGCTATGTCCTAAACCAAACAAATCTTTTTTTTTGATTTAAGAATTTAAAATTAACAAAAAGAAACTTAAAAGAATTAAAATCTAAAAAATGCGTAACTAAAAAAAACCTAAGCTATACCTATGGAAAACGTAAACCTACGAATCACGTGATATCAAAAATGTTAACCTATGTGAATACATACAACCCCAAAACGCGTTATATAACCATAAAAGAAATCTCGATTTACCTGTTCCGGATCAAATTCGATTACCTTTTCATGAATCGATTTTACCTGCGGATTTCGAATGGCGCAATGGAGCACGTAACTTCCACAAGACACGATGAGAGACGGCAAACGATTTTATGAGAGAAACTTACCTGGGCCGAGGGTGAAGCTGAACGTTTTTATACCTGAAATCTCCTGCGCGATTTTTGTTTTTTGAAACCAGATTTGCGGCTTCAGCATCAGACGGCGGAAAGAATTGAATTGGATCCTCTGTCGAAACTGAAAACTCAGGCTTCAATCGACGTTAAATCCGGAATATCTGAAAGCTCCACGCACGGCGCTGAGCAGTCCAGCGTTGAAAAAATTCGATTTGGATTGAAATCGACTTAACCCTTACGCTCTCAGCATTCTATGAATTCGTTCTCAGCATAGTCGTGTACTGAAAACCTGAGCAAATGGCAATGAATGCGATTTGGAGCTGCACACTATTATCTTCTCACGATTTTGATACCCAGGCCCACAGTTTTGCCGATTTATTGATCCACAGGTTTCTCAGTCTCATATCAGTACTTTGGCAGCCTCGTTTTCAAACATCTGGTGCTGAGATTTGCATTTACGTTCCTCCAACAACGATTTTATAAAATTGCATCAACATTTTTCTTTCCTCATTAGCCAGATAATAATAGATCAGCACAATATGAAATGCCCTAGGGCATCTGAAACCTCGAGCTTAGTGCGGAAGGACTGCTGGCGTAACAAGATCACCAAAGGAAAAAATACACCTGAAACCAAAAAAAACTGGAAAACCCTAATTAAACCTGATAAAAGCAAAACTCAAAAACCTAGATCAGAAAAATTCGAAACCCTAAGACCGCTGATTTAATGTACAGATTTGGCCCCTTAACAGCCAGATTCGGCAATAAGCACGGAAATATTTTAAAGAAACAAAAATTTTAGATTGTCACTGTGAAGAACTTCAGAAAATCTCTCGTGCAAATTAAAAAATAAACTGAATGATAAACCCAGGATCAAATCCAACTGGGCTCAACACAAAATGCTTGCGGGAGTTGGCTGGTTCAGCCGAGAACTTCCCCGAACGCCCACAAAATTTCCTTCAATGATGTTTTCTGCACA
This sequence comes from Pinus tabuliformis, assembly GCA_031772625.1. Classification (NCBI taxonomy): domain Eukaryota; kingdom Viridiplantae; phylum Streptophyta; class Pinopsida; order Pinales; family Pinaceae; genus Pinus; species Pinus tabuliformis. The sequence goes on along the minus strand of CM062810.1, from coordinate 31,879,110 downwards.
GCTCAAAACAACTGTCAATAAAGAGGGCAAAAATGCTGCTAGATCTCAGGAAGTAATGGAGATACTTGCCATTACTTCAGAAACCCTAACAGCACCCAAACCCCAGCAAGTGAACAAGATACCTGTGCTCACAATACTTTACAAAAAGCTATTATTAACGACTGAAAAAATCATATGCAGAAAATGAAACAATCTCACAGCATTTTAAGAGAGTAACACCAGCAAGATATGGACCCCAAAGTCTTCTTTTATTAACCAGAAACAGATTTACAAGAGAGCTTCTTCAGTATCAGACTCACAGATCGAATGATCTGAAATGACCACCTAAGACCCTATATAAAGGAAATGATCTCAACGGCTAGTTCGAATGATCCATGTAGAAATGATCTCGACCGTTGATGAGGATCAAGACATCTCTTGATCTCATCCGTCGATTTATTCACTTAAATTTTTTAATTTTTTATTATTTATTATTTTATTTTATTTCTTAAATTTTTAAATTTTTAAAATTTTTTTATTATTTTTTATTTATTTCATTTTTTAAATTTTTAAATTTTTAAATTTTTTATTATTTATTATTTTATTTTATTTTTTTAAATGGATCATCGAACTAAGCCTTTGGAAACATCACCTAGGACCTAGGACTTAGGACTCATGAGGGGATTTAAAACATTTTTCGACCCTCAAGACACATTTCATCATGATTTTTTTTACAAATATACATCTCAAGGGGACAAACCCACTTAGTACAGACCCTCATAGACCACCCAGTTCTGCGACACAACTATAATCTAGCAGATCAACACGCTAGGATTCTCCTAAAGTTCTAATGACAAAATCCATCCCGGCTTTGGGGTCAGGTTTGAAGGAAAACTCTGCCGATCCATGGATCGGTGAGACGAAAAACCTTCCGGGACGTAGATTACCACCAGAAAGTTAGGTCCACCTAGGAAATTTACATACATGACTCATGTCTGCTAAGATTATTTACAATTCATACATGCAGACTGGGTTTACAATTAGATTGATCAAGCTGCTGATGACTGCTGGATGGCACGGACACGCTGATCAGGTGCTGCCCCTTTCTTGCAAAGAAAAGGGGGGTGTACTGCATGGGTAGTTGACCGGTAGAGGTCAACAACCCTGAAAGAGCAAATGGGTACTAGAGAGAGGCTCCTCTCTAAGATTAGTAAGAAACCTATAAGAAGCAAGCTTAAAGCAGAAATCCTTGCAGAAAATGAAATAAGTGGAGTCGCCACTTGAACAAGAATCTAACTCTAGAATCCAACATGCAAAAACCAAAAGTTAGTCAATTTCCCAAGTACAAGAAGACTTGTCCCCGACAACGACACCAAAAATGTTGACCCTGCCGCCTACACCTAACTACAAGTTAGTGAGAAAAAGCCTTCAACCCCACAAAGTGTCGTTGTTGGTAGGGGACTCAGAGAATGGGCTGTCACACTAATCCCGACTCTCTCCATTTGAGCTATCTCCTAGGTTAGCTAAGGGGGTTGGCCCTAATGAAAATTTAAGTAAAAAAAGATGAGTTTCTAGGAGAATTGTTAGAGTTAAATAGATTATTTCTTTAAGATTTATAAGAAAAACTAATATGAGCAATAACCATAAATACATAAGATAAACATGAAATACATAAACAACCAGTGCCTTCAAAGTATTGCTCTTTAAGAAATGAAATTGTATTTGCTTAGAATGAAGTGAAATGCTTTCAAATGGAAAGCCAAAATAATCCTGAAAAGTGAAACAATAAATTGTTAGCACAAGATATTATAAATGCTTTCAAGATGAATAAGTCTACAAATCAAAGCATGGAAACTATCTTGCTCAAAAGGATACAAAAATGACTCAAATGTTAGACCAAGATGACAACATACAATTAAGTTTGCAACCCAAAATAATAGTACTTGAAAGTGAAGTCAACCATTCATGACAATACGCAATTAAACCACAAGATGAATCAATTTCCAAGTACAAGAAAAATTAAACTTGTTGCAAAATTAAAAGGAATTACAATGTTTGCATCCAAAGTGCCTCTTAAAATAAGATTTTCATGTGAGACTTTAAACCATCAAGATAGCAAGAAATTTAATAACTTTGCAAACAAAGCAAATGTGATGGAATGAGTTCTTGGTTTATTTTATTAGTTAGTGCTAAGGAAAAGTTACAATTGAACTCTAGTCCTTAGACCTAATCCTCGCCCAAATATTTGGATCTCACAATGAAGAGCCAATAGAGGTAGAGGGTCCCTAAAAGTCTATTCAACTAACTTAAGTTGGAGGGAAGTTTTAGCGAAGCTTGGGGCTTTTCTATACTAAAATGCCTAAATGAAGTGCAAATTGTGTTAATTCCCTAAATTAAACTAATATTTCATGCAAATGCTTCAAAGAGAAATAGTTTGCAAAATTTGAGAGCATATGCATGTGGGAATTAGTAAAATTTTGCATGTGGAGTGAAATGTGTTATTTTAAGCATGCATAATATGAAATTAAAAGCTAGAAAGCTAAGAAAAATTAAAAGCAATATTAGGTCACCCAAAAGAATCTCTTCTCTAAATGAGGAAGGGAGATGCTATGGGAAAAATCCCAAGCTCCCTCCAACAAAGTATTTTTTTCTTTTATTAGCGCTTAAAGCAGGTAAAAATGCCTCTAAGAGGGCGGCCCACAATACGAGAGAGATCTTTACAAAGATGGGACTCTAACAAAACTAGACTCTCTCCCCAAAAATATAGCAACAACAAACTTGAAGATTGAAAAAACTCTCCAAAAGAGATTCACAAGGCTCAAAAGGCCCACGGCCTCTATGAGTTTGCAATTTTCTCCCAAGTGTTTATGGCCTCCCTAGAAATTAGTCTTTGGATAGCGTGAGGGGGTCCTGCATACACACGAGTCAGTAGTTTTCCAAAGCTTCTCCGCAAGCTCCTAATGCTCAAGCCTATGTGCTGCAAAACACAAAAAAAATACCAATTGTCAGTGTGAAATTAGGGAAAAGAAACCAAAACTAAACTTAGAATTTAATTTACAAAGTACTAGCTCAAGTAATGGGAGTGAACCCCATACTTGCCTAACTTTAGAAATGACTCTTGAATAAGAGATATAACTTTGAAAGAACCAAAATCGAAGAAGTATTTTTGAATTTAAATGTTTGACCAAGTAGCTATAGACTAAAAAAACTCCCTTTTGTTCTTCGTTGGATAGAAAACTTGGAGCGAAAAAATGATTGAGTCTTGGATTGTTGTGACTTTAGGAGTGAGTTGATCTAATTGAGATTTCTCCCACTTCGAGATGGATTCCTGCACACAATACAAAAGATATTTCCCACACACTTGAACATGTTTTAGTTTGCACAAGATTAGAGCAATATAATGAATAAGAAACACTTGTCATTCCATCATAAAATTAAAATTTGGCATATAAGGGAAGAAGAAAATGATGTCCACTTGCCAGAATTCAGTTTTTACACTTGGTATTGGAGCTTCATTCAAAAAATTCGAATTTCTCTTTGGGATTGTCACCTCATGCCACTTGTTTAATCACTTCTACATTGAGATTGACTCCAATGCCATTTGTCATTGTCATTCTTCATTGGGATTTGCTCCCAACTCTCTATATAATAGAACCATGGGCTCTCACATTGTATCAAGTAATATGAGCTATTGTGCTTGAGGAGCCTTTGTGGGATTCTATTCACTACTTGCAATATAATACAACAACCTTTGCAGTAAAGCGTGATGGTGTTTTTCTCCTTGCACGTGTGGTAAATTCTTGACTTGTTGTTATGCTTCTATTTATTTCCTCATGTCATTATTTCTTTCATTCTTGTTTTAAGTTATGTTAGTATGTAGCTATCTCATATTAGCAAAAGAATTAATTATTTGCTTTAGGAAAAGAAATCTTCTAGTGGATAATAGATGTATCTCTAGGAATTCTTTCCACTGCACTTATTTAATTAATTTCATGTCGATTTAATGATTTGTGGTGAAGTTTTGTAGATGAATCATTATTTGGTCAAGCTTTTCAAGCGTGAGGAGAAATTCTCGGAGGAATCAACCCATTCTTGAAAAATATTCAAGGAGAACCCGCATGTTTTGAATTCCAAAGTCTCATCTATATCTTATTTGTGTCCTGCTGGGATTCTTTCAAATTTTTTGAAGCTTTTATTTCTTGCATCAAAATATCAAACTCGGAAAAAAATATTTTTTACGCATTGTACTTCATTTATCAATATCTAGCTATTTCAAAGAGCTAAGTTATGGCTACTCAAAGAGGGGAGCTTGCTCATACTTATTGGCCTAGCCTCTTGTAGATTATTTTTGTAACATACTTTGTTGTCATCTTGGTCTAACATTTGAGTTATTTTCGTATCTTTTTGAGCAACATAGTTTCCATGCTTTGATTTGTAGACTTATTCATCTTGAAAGCGTTTATAATATCTTGTGCTAACAATTTAATGTTTCACTTTTCAGGGTTATTTTGGCTTTCCATTTGAAAACATTTCACTACATTTTATGCAAAATACAATTTCATTTATTAAAGAGCAAATACTTGGAAGACACTGGTTGTTTATGTATTTCGTGCTTATCTTATGATAGTTATTGCTCATATCAGTTTTTTGCTTGTAAATCTTAAAGAACACTGCACATGAGATGTGGATGGCTCTTCAGAATTTGTTCCAGAATAAGAACGAGAACCAGGTACTATTATTGGAGGATAAGTTGAAGTCCACCAAGATGATATAAGGTGAAGGAGTGACTTTGTATCTAACGAGCTTGTCTCAGGTCAAAGATGAGCTTGCTTTCGTCGGTGTGACTATTTCAGATTCTAATAAGTTGAGGATTGCTTTGAAAGGGTTCACCAAGGAATGGATTGCCAAAGAGAAGTTGCCAGACTGGAATAGACTGTGGGATGATTTTATTTAGGAAGAGTTACGAGATGAGGATCTTCATTCAAAGAAGAGGGCTTCATATGACGGCATGGCACTCGAAGCACGAATGAAGGGTAAGCACAAGAAGGACTTGAGTAAAGTCAAGTGTTTCCATTGTGGCGAGATGGGTCATTTTTCATTGAGATGTCTGATGAAGAAGAAGGGAGACGACGAGAAGAAGAAAGGGAAGCAGGTTGCTGATGTTGCCACCTCTACTGAGATAGATGCTGTCATTAGAAGGTTGAAGGAGGAGGACTTTGCCATGATCTCTTATTTCTCGCAGGGTACTATCGATGAGGATGGATGGTACGTGGACAGTGGTGCATCGAAACATATGACAGGGTCACAGGAGGTTTTCAAGACTCCAGCTGAATGGGACTCGAAGTTGCAAATGGTGTTGGGTGACAAGAGTTAGAAGGAGATCTGAGGATCGGGAGTTGTGCCATTGAAGATGGAGACAGGACGGGTGATGTGGGTCTAGGATGTACTATTTGTACCAGGACTCAGATATAGTGTGATATCTGTCTCAATGATCGAGAAGAAGGGATTTGAGGTCTTGTTCCAGGATAGGAAGGCAAGACTCAGGCCTAGAGGCTCTAGTTGTTGAAGTTTCTAAGTTTACTTAGTTAGAAACCCTCCATGCACTTTATCTGATTTATTACTACCTACATGTTATTTTCCTTAACAAGTTATTTACAATGTAAATACTGAAAATAAACACTAGTGCATGCTCAACATATTACAAATCAACAACTAAAAGAAACAGAAACAAACACACAATATGACACCATTATTTTTTGGACTAATGTCTCCAGAAAAACCCAATGTGGGAAATTGGTGCAGCTATCTGAGGGTTTTCTTATTAAGAAATATTAGAGTACAATCCGGGTGCCGAAACTGGCTTACCCAATAGAGAATTTCCTTGGCAATAATACGTCTCAGTTTCTAACAAATCTTTTGGCTGAAACCCTGGATAATCCTTTCGAAAACTACTCAGCACAAATCTTCCCCAGAAACCCCAGCATCAGCCTTTCTCTAGACTGCGTTAGCCCCTCTCTGCCTCACGCTGGCTCTGCGTCACCCCAGATGGGTCTGCGTCAGCCCTAGGAGGACCTGTGTCAGCCCTCTAGCCCTCTGCGTCAGTAATGCTGGCCTCTCTAAGGCTCTGCGCAGCTCCCTGCTGGCTCTGCGTGGCCTTCCGTGATCCTTGACTGGCTCTGCCTCACTCTCCTTGGCTACTGCGCTGCTCTCTCGGCACTATCTCTGCCTTTCTATCTCTCTATACTCAAATTCCCCTCAGTTGCATCTCCCGATCACTAATTCTATCTCTTTTACCAACCCTGCTCTAGAGAATAGAATGACTGATCACTCTGGTGTATTCTCCAAGTGACCCTTAAGCCTCCTCTTATACTTTTCCTGTTGACATATTAACGGTTGAGATTAAGTCCCTAATCAACGGCTAAGATTAGATCTGGCTTGATCCATGTCTTTTGGACCATTCCAAATTCATATTAATACACATTAATATTTTATTTTCCCTAAGTTTAGACTTAGAGACTCCATTAAAAATATTAATTATTTTAATATATCCTGATATGTTTAGAATTTGCCCAAACCCTTTATGGGTATTGGAGATCTCATGTGCCCCAACCTCTCCACCAAATTTCGTGGCTAGAGCACATTCGATGCTATCCTAAATCAACACTCCCTCTTAGTGAGGACTGTGCTCTAGCAATACTCCTTACTGAGTATTACTCTGATCATCCGGCATCGGTACCTGTGCTGATGCTAGGCCTTCTTTCCCAACATCCTCTGCACTGCTACATCCTGTACTGCTGCCCATGGTTCTGCCATTGCCACTGCTACATTTGTGCGACAGCTCCCTGTGCATCCGTGCTGCTGCTGGTCCTTTCTCCCAGCATTGCATCCGCATTGCACCTCGTCTCATCATGTTGCCCACTGCTGCACTACAACTCAGTTACTGAGATGTAAGTAATTGATCTCCCAATCTGACCTCCTTGTTGAGCTAGAGACACCCATTGATGCTGAAGCTCCCTCTGCCACTGACAAGTGCTCCCTCTCTGACCTCTATGCTGCTGCAACAACTCCCTGCATCTCGCACCGTTTCACACCTCTCTATGCCATCCTGCAGTGGTGCAACACTCCTGTGCCTCTTGCACTACTGCAGCCTTGCGCTGTCTCGGGACTCCTGCACTGTAGCTCTCTCTGCCGCTCCATCCACATCCGTCTCTACCCGACTCAGCTAGTCCTGCTACTCCTCTTCGGGGCTCCCGTAGCAATTCAAGATGCTGGGTACCTCGAGGATCTTGCCCATCATTACTTGTAGTCCGCCTGACTACAACTCGATGTCTCCCAACTTCTTCTCAAGTGGCACATGTACACTCATGGCACAGTCATCGTCTGTCAAAACATCCTTCTCTGCTCGTGTTGGCGCTGCCTTAGTCTCGAAAGACTCTCCATTACTCCTCTTCCTTAGACACTAGGTCGCATAATGACCCAGCTCCCCACAGTGGAAGCACTTGATCTTGGAGAGATCTTTCTTCTTCCACTTTTCTTGCTTTCCCTCAGATGCTAGGGCCACATCTTCATCCTCCTGCTTGACTTTGATCCCCTTGCTGCTACTACCCGTCTTCAACTGCCGTTTGATCTCTTCCCGGCAAAGCGCTGCCCACATCTCGTCCCAAGGTGGGAGAGCCCCTCTGCCCAGTATACTCTGGACAAACACCTCCCAGTCTTCTGAGGCAGTGTTTAGGGTTGTCCTCACCATCAACGCTTGATCCTGTGTCGCCTCTATAGCAGTCAACTGATCTCAGATCTCATTCAGTCCTCCGAGGAAGGTGTCAGTCGTCTCTCCCTTCTTAATTTGGTACGACCTCAACTGATTCTCAAGCAACATTCTTCTCTGCACAGAAGTATGCTGGTATAGCTTCTTGAGAGCCTCCCACATCTCAAATGTCGTTTCCTTCTCGGCTATATGTGGTACTAAATGATCCTTGACCCCGTCAAGGATAATGCTCTTGGTCCTCGCCATCGCCTCCTCATACTTGTCATTATCATTGGGGTCGACTAGGATAGCTATTACCTTCAAGGCGAAGTTCTTGACACGATTCCTGTCAAGTATGGATAAGATTCTGGCCTCTCAGACTGCGAAGTTCGATGCTTTGTCCAGTCTATCCTGGCCTCTTACTCCATGTAGTGCCATGATGCTCCTCTACTTCCCTCCTAGAAGTTCTTTGTTCGACTCCTCTGAGTCTCTACTTTCCTTCTGGAATTTCTCTTCTGGACTCCCTTTGAGTCCTGATTTCCCTCCTGCAAATCCTTCTGCCGCTGTCGAGATGCCCCCTACTCTGATCGTCTTGTGTAACTGCACCACTAATTCAGGTTCCTCAGCTAGAAACCCTCGGTAGAAACTCCTTTGGCCTTGCTTTGTACCTCACTAGCTCCGCTCTGCAATATTCCCGCAACCTTCTAAACCCTAGGAACTTGAAGGTGAGAGCTCCTAGACTCTGCACAATGCCGGCACCATCAACCCGACCTCCTTAGCCAACTATGTTAGCCTTCCAAGCTACTGCGTGGCTCTGCGTGAGGCTCCCTTTTCCTCCTTAGCTTCTGCGCTGCCTCTTCTCAACTCACCCTTGATGACGCAAGCACTGTGTCACCCATCCCTTGTTGTTGCTTTGCTAGAAACAACTTATGTCACCTTAGGACAACTGTTTTTGGCTGCTAGTGTTCCGCTAGGCTAACGTCTTTAGTCCTCCTGTGATCTGCAATCACGCTCTGATACCATGTTGAAGTTTCTAAGTTTACTTAGTTAGAAACCCTCCATGCACTTTATCTGATTTATTCCTACCTACTTGTTATTTTCCTTAACAAGTTATTTACAATGTAAATACTGAAAATAAACACTAGTGCATGCTCAACATATTACAGATCAGCAACTAAAAGAAACAGAAACAAACACACCATATGACACCATTATTTTTGGACTAATGTCCCCGGAAAAACCTAATGTGGGAAAACCGGTGCAGCTATCTGAGGGTTTTCTTATTAAGAAATATCAGAGTACAATCTGGGTGCCGAAACTGGCCTACCCAACAGAGAATTTCCTTGGCAGTAATACCTCTCAGTTTTTGACAAATCTTTTGGCTAAAACCCTGGATAATCCTTTCGACAACTACTCAACGCAAATTTGCCCCAGAAACCCCAACATCAGCCTCTCTTTGGATTGCGTCAGCCCCTCTCTGCCTCACGCTGGCTCTACGTCAGCCCTTGGAGGCCCTGTGTTAGCCCTTTGGCTCTCTGCGTCAGCAACGCTAGCCTCTCTAAGGCTCTCCGCAACTCCCAGCTGCCTCTACATGGCCCTGCATGATCCTTGGCTGGTTCTGCATTAATCTCCTTGGCTACTACGCTGCTCTCCCGACACTATCTCTGCCTCTCTGTCTCTCTGTACTCAAATGCCCCTTAGCTGCATCTCCCCATCACTAATTCTATCTCTCTTAGCAAACTCCGCTCTAGAGAATAGAATGATTGATCACTCTGGGGTATTCTCCAAGCGACCCTCTAGCCTCCTCTTATACTTTTCCTGTTGGCATATCAACGACTAAGATTAGCTTTGGCTTGATCCATGTCTTTTGGACCATTCTAACACAGATTCATATTAATACACATTAATATGTTATTTTCCTGAAGTTTAGACTTAGGGACTCCATTAAAAATAATAATTATTTTAATATCTCCTGATCTGTTTAGAATCTGCCGAAACCCTTTCTGGGTATTGGAGATCTCATGTGCCCCAACCTCTCCACCAAATTTCGTGGCTAGAGCACATTTGATGCTACCCCAAATCAACACTAGCTCCGTAGGTATTGTGCTTGGAGTTAGAGAGCATGGTCTATACAGGCTGACGGGCAAGCCTATAGATCATGGGAAGAAGCAGGTGGAGCAAGTGTAGGTTCCAAAGAAGCAGTTGCAGGTGCTGGTTTCAGAGGAGCGGGTACAGGTTCCCAAGAAGAAGGTCCAGGTTCCATAGGCTCAGAGGGAGTTGAGTTCGGTGGGAGCTTGCAGATTTAGAGAGAAACTTTGTTGCCCAAGAAAGCACGTGGTTAGTGGGGAGCAAGTGTGTTTCCACATCTGCCAAGAAGGAATCATGGACGGATTGGAAAGCGATAGAGGAGGAGAAAAGGAAGCAGGATGCTTCTAGTGACAATGACACTTTAGAGAGAGGCGTAGTTCATGCTACAGGGATTGCTACAGTGGTGAGTGCCAAGAGTTGGGCGAGTAGTGATGATGATGATGAGTTACTTCCTAGTTTTTGAGTATCTTAGGAGGTACTCCAAGCTCTAAGGTTCAGGGTTTGGAGGGTGGAGCACCACAAGAGTCACTTGTGGGCTTCGAACCCAAGGTTGGGGTTTTACACCCATTGTGATTTGGGCCAAAACCATGGACACATTTCGACATGTGATGAATGAGGATGATAGTACTTGTCTTGATGAATCTGATGCAATGAAAATCATCCTATTATGAGTTGTAGAAATGGAGTTATGAATTTTTGAAGATAAGAAATGGGTTTGCACAAGAAGAGTCTAGGTCAGCTTGATGTTAATAAGCCATGTGACAACTTGTCAAGCCCTAATTGGAAGTTTTAAGGAATCCCTTCTTATGGATATAAATAGAAGGTGAGGAGAGTGTCATTACACACATCCAAAGTGAGCAACACATCACAAGAGGAGCTTGTTGAACAAAGACCAATTTTTTCTTGGCCGTAGGAAGGAAACCAACAAGGAAGAGGAAGGCTTTTAGGGTTGTTTTTGGTGACCAAATTGCAAAGAAGGAGGGCCGAGATACAAGGGTCAAGGTCTGAGGTGTTTAAGGGTTGATTTATGGGTGAACTGTCCCCAAACAAGGTTGCATAGACTTGTGGAGGAGATCTGGAGCATGCCGTAGTGAACTGGAGAGCCGAGGACAATTTGAGGGCTAGAACAACCCAAACTTGCAACAAACTAGCACAAACTCTCATGGAGGGACAACAGTAGCTCTAAGGAGCAAATCTGGGCAAAATTTAAGGGTTGGAAATGACTGTGGTTTTGCCCTAACCAGGCCAAGGTTGACAGCAGAGAAACATACCTTAAATAGTGAGCTAAAGGTATGTGGTGTAGTACATTCTTGTAGGTGTTGGATCTGTGTTATTGGATCAATTTGTCTAGAATCCTATGGGATCCATTTGGAGGACTTTTCGTGATGGTTGAAAGTGCCTCCTAGGAGCAGATCTTGCAGTGAGTGTATTCAGCATCATTGGTTTGTTGGAGGGCAATGTGTTGATAGCCCAAAGTAGCCCTAGAGCAGCATACAAGAAGGACGTTGATTGTTGTGTGATTGGGTGAAGTTTGTAGCCTAATGTGTAGTTCTTTGACGAACGAAAGAGGCTACTAGCTTGGTAGTTTGGAGCTTAGGTGTTGGCCAACCTAGAAGAGTAGATTGGGTCAGCCCATGTTCATTGTAGCATAAGCTATTTGCAGCAGTGATAGGAGGCAGCCCTCCTGGAGACTCTATGTGTTGTCTCTTGATGGACTAAGGGGTAGCTAGAGAGCAAAATGAAAGAGAAGGACCAACAGGACAAGATACGACATAGAGGCTGCAACGAGATTGTCATTGTATCTTGTATTCCATAGACTGTTGTATTATTCAAATTGGTTTAATATAACGAAGATTGGGTTGTACATATTTGTACAATATTTTGTAAAATGTTTTCTATATTTGTGCATGTGTGATTTACTACTTTATATTTTCCACTGTGCAAAGTAGTGCTGTTGAGATTCCTGGTTTGGTAGCGTCAAAGATTCTAAGATTCTAACTTAGACCCAAGATCATGGAAATTCAACAGGTGAGGGACCATAGGGTTGGCTCAGGTGGCGGTGAAAGTGGCATATTGAGCTATCTAGGGGCTGCAAGGGCCGTTGGCTGTTGACTGAGGATCATCTAGGAGAAATTTTTTCTCTTATGCATACTACCCACAGGTGGTGGGTAACAGTGCCCATTAGGTGTTGAACTTTATCTTCATGGACGTGGCTAGGGCATGTTAAAGGCAAGAAGGGGTGAAAAAGACTCTAAAGCAGGAGTTTTTCATGTATTCAGAGGTGTATTTCATCTCTAAAGAGGATGTTTGGGGTAAAGACATATTTTACATATTTGTAGCATATTTCACGTTTTAGATCCCTTGGGGTTGAAGACACATTATACAATGCACTACTACATATTTGCAAAGGTGTTTCACCTTTGAGGAGAGCCTTGTGGTGAGAACACTTGGCATTTCCTACATATTCGGAACAAATCTCTTTACATGGGGAGATTCCATGTGGTATTGTTGACATGGTCAAACCCTCAAATGAACAATAAATGCATGCTTTAAGAGCTCATGAAATAGAAAGATGACTGTTACCCACCATATCCCTAGGGGAAAATTTTTCTCCAAGGTGGTCCTCAGTCGGCAGCCAACAACCCCTTGCAGCCAACAGCTAGTTGATTGTGCCTTTTGTCCGCCACCTAAGCCAACCATGTGGTCCCTCGCCCATCTACCATGATCATATGTTTGAAGGTGGGCCTCCCGAATCTAAAGGTATGCCTTGTCATTTTGAAATTGAGTTGTGTAGTTTGCTTATCATGGATACTTTTGGGCATGAATTAATGGGGGGATTTGGTGGAAAGAATGGCTAGGTCTGTGCTTCTGTCCCCTAGACCCCTTTTAGGAATTAACCTTGGATTCTTGTCTTGCGGGATCTCTTTTACTGACCATTTGGTTTCAGGGATGGTATTTCACGGGAAACCCCGATTTTGGTTGGTGGTCATGTTCCCTTATCCGCTTATATTACCCTCTTTCCACTCATTATTACCCCATCCATCATTTCTCCCACTTGGATCCACATTCCTCCATCAGGTCCACATAGGGTCAACTTGCCCCTTTCCCTTGCCCACACCTTGGGTCATGGTTTGGAACGAAGCTCGAAGGTTGAAACAGCGAAAAAGAAAGTTAAAAGCATATATGGCCACATTCAACAGGAAATGTACCACAAAATGCAAAAGATGGCCGAGACAAAAACATTTAGCACGTGGGCAAAAGCCAATACATGAGCTCTACCCCATCATCATCGCCATCACCTTGGTGTCAAAAGGTTCTATGAGCCTCCTACATCGTATAGGAACCTGTGATTGTCCCAACCCTTGGTGTGTGATAAATCGCCCCATCTTAAAAGGGGGAATTCACTGCTATACCTTATACATCATGCTCTAACCCCTTGAGCCCTTAGCAGTTAATCAAAGAAAATCATAAAAAGGAAAAAGGCATATAAGGAAGGGTGGAAAAATCAAGGCCAGGGCATCTCATGTACCACGATTGTTCCCTCCTACAACTTATAAACCCAAGTGTGGCCTTCCCTCCTATTAGCTACCCCTATGCCTCAACATGTGACCCAGGGTTGCCCCCTCTCATTCCCTACCTCATTCACCTATCTACCACATGCCACCACCTTTTGACAGATGTACCTTGACTATATTATCCCCTTTAGAGGCGAAACCACCTGATAGGGTACTTGGTTAACCCCATTGGAAGTTTAGGAGACATTGGCACTCTCGAAGCCCATTATGGAAAGGCAGGCCATTATGAAGTCCCCACCTGTGGTCCATGATTAGGTAAGTTCATTTACTTGATTTCTCTAATGAATTGTTGTATTGGAAGCCTAGGGGACACGTTGGATCTTAAGCAGGATTGCAGATGGTTTCTATTTGGGGTTTGGTCTCCCTATACAGGGTCTTAATCCTCCAAAGGGCTACATTGGCACATATAGGGTGAGCGTTGAGAGCCATGGGCATCCATAGTAGCATATTTCACTTCATGTATCCCCACAACCATTCAAAGATTGCTCATGGTTCACTTATTGGACGAGGAGGATGCACCTGATCCATCGTGCCTAGCTGGCCCCAGACCTACACCACACAATTGACAAATGATCCAAGACTTCTACGATGATGTGACACCTCCTACATTGTCATCCTAGCCCTTGAGGGCAACCTACATGCATCTTTGACTTGTTTGGAAACCCATGAGGGCACTTGTGTGCCCCGATAGTCATTTGGAGCACCACATGTTATTACAAGGGGCCAACCCCTTGTCAATTGCTTTTGAGGTTCCTATTCTTCGTTATGGCACCCATGGACCTCATTAGGCCTCTTAGAGGGTCCTACGACATGCATATATTATTATTTGTCCTCTTGAGAGGCTTATCTTTTCACTTGTGAGCTAGTTTGGTGGGCTTGTCACCTAAGTTAGGTCATTTGCACATTACTTTATTTTTAGGGGCTAATGTAGGCTCATTAGCTAATTTGAAGTTCGAACTCCTAATTGGTGTATAAATAGGAGTTAAGTGGATTTATTTGTATCATCACTTGACTTGGGATCTCTTTATCTTTAGAGAATTTCGCATTTTTTCCTTGGAGGATTATTTTGGATGATGGATGAATTTTGATGTATGAATTTGAGCTATTTCTATCTTGGAGCTTCTTATTTGCAAATGCGATGCTGGTTGGATATACTCTCTAACATTGTAAGTGCAAATTTAACGTTATTTTCTTGTTGCTGCATCTATTTGAATTTCGCTATAATTAGGGCTAATTTTTGCATGTACGAAATGTGGAATTATGTCTCTATTTAGCTTATTCTTTGTATGGGCCATTGTTAGATGAATGAAATGCTCTAGAGATATGTTATCTTGATAAGCTTGCACCATTTGTATGAAGTATAAATGCTTGAAAGTCACTTTTCTTCTCTTCCCTCTAACATTGGATGAAGTTGACTTTTGTAGCCTCCTTGAACAAGAAACTAAATCCTTCTTTATTATTATCCTTGACTCCATATCCCCAAGTGAATTAGGCACTGGCCCCAAAAAAGGGTGATCATTTTAACCCTCTTTTTACCCCTTTTCTCTTTTTCTCTAGGTCTAGCCCCATTAGGTCACCTAGGGCATCAATTTCCCGAGAAACTAGCCACAAGGAAACTTCGATCTCCTACAGACAACTGCGTTGGTGGGTCCCTTTGCTCTCGTCCAAATTCAAAGCAATTCTAACAGTGTAATCTCCGGATACCTCAAGCCAAGTTTTGCCTAGGTGTTCCCAAGGCTAGAACCTAGTAGGATCAATTTGGCATCTTTGGGAGAAAATTCTTGTTTGGTTGTTTCCCCTCACCTTGGCCATGTTAAGAACATCATTGGTTGCCAAAATCCATTCCCTAACCTAGGTTGGGTCCACTGGGCCTCGTGCAGTCTCGTTCTTTACCAAAGCCTATTTAGCAAAGACTACTCGAGAATCCAAGTTCTTTAGGGATTGAGAACATATTTTATAGGTCTTATACTTCTATCTCAACCCTTCAATCCTCATGCCCTTTCCCTAGAAGATCAAGTCCCTTGCTTGAAGAGGAAGCAAGCCCTATCCTTCAAACTCTTCTGGAAAGGAAATCATTTGAGTCACTCCACCCCTCATTGATCTATACTCTATAAGTGACCTCCCAACTACCGGGTCTCCTTCCATCGGTGAAAGTCCGTAAAGAGTAGGGAGGCTTAGCTGTGGTGACAGTGGGCTAAGTCTCCAAAGTTTCCCTTGGCCTAGCAGTTGTCCTCATAGGAACCCCTTTTAGGTCCCCTGCTAGCTTGTGCGGTAACAATAACGTGTGGCAATGTCGACCTATGTTAGCATGTAAATTTTCACACAGTATTCTAGAAGCTCTCATCATCATAATGTCAGCCTATTCAAAGAATTTTATCCAATCAAAAGATATATTTGTAAGGGAGTGTACTTTAGGAGGAATCTAGGCCATTTTGAAGAATTCATATGTTATGGGAGAGTTGTTGGAGGGGAGCACTATAAAAGGGAATCATTGTCATTTCTTGAAGGTATGGTTGAAAGATAGGGAATTCCCTCTCAAGTACTTCATTGAATATTTTTTGGAAGATTTGGAAGAAGGGCATTGGTTCACGTTGAGGTTGTGATGGTGCATCTTGTTTAAGGGCTCTCACTTATTTTTGCATATTCTAAAATTTGTTTTGGACTAATTATGACATATCCATGGTATTTATGTCTTCTCCATCATATTTAAATGCTCTTGTTCTAGATCTGTTCTAACTCCATAACCCAATTGGGTAGGCACTAGTTTTGGTAAGTTCCAGCATCCATCTTATTCTAAAACTACCAAAGGACATTTCTTTTCTAGATTGCCCCCTCCCTTGCTCAAGAAAACCACTGGCCTAAAGTGAGTGGAAGAGTCACCAAGGTGACAATGGGAAAACTTCTTGAGCGCCCCTAGGGTTGTACTTTGTTAAAGGACTTTGTATCATTTGAAGTACAGGTTGAGGTAACACAAGGCTTCATTGTTTGGTGGCCTAAATAGTTCATCCTCCTAATTTTCATGTCTTTGGAATTTCCTTAGAGTTTCTGCTTTGTGCTTTCTCAGGAAACTAGGATGTAAGTCTTATCTTGAAAATAAGGATAGCTTTGTTCCTTCCTTATGATTTGATAGGAAGAGGTACATCTCCAACTCCAAGCTAAGGGGTTTCTTTTGCCCAGTGATGCCAACAACTCTAACGCCTTAATTTTATTAGCATTGAAGAAGATGCATTGATTATATTTTTTTTCTCTTTGTACTTATTTTCATATTTTTTTCTTTTAGTAAGTCTTCAGATTAATATAAGATGCATTTACTAAAAGAGGGAAGATTTCACTGTCAGCTTATCTCTTTATGTTCCCAGGGTGAAGAGTGTGATGCAAACTTTCAAAAAGATTCAGGACTTTGCTCGTCTGCGTATTGGTTAGGACTTACTCTTAAACACTCTTAAATTAGAAATAAATCTCTCCTCTTGCAGTGCTTTCAATTAAACAAAAGAGAAATCATACGAGTGAGGTATGTCTTTACTTGTGTTTACAGGTATTGGCAAGCCACCCGGCAATATGGATCCCAAGGCTTATTTGCTCCAAACATTTAGTTCAAGTGCTCGTGAAAAGGTACACATTTCTCCCATTATTTTCTATGATTTTGGTGATTTCTTGTTTGGATTTGAACATGAAAATTAGAATTGGCTTTTGCAATTAAAAATATATGAGAATATTTAAAGGGATTGACGATTGAAGAAAGAAAAACAAAATGAAACCTTGTAAATTAACAAAAGAAAATGTCATACCTACAGCAATAAGTCACATGAATTTGTCCAGGATTTATCATATTTTTGCTTCCTTTTCTGGATTATTAATACTTAGTCATAAAAACCGTAGCAGTAAAGAGCATTAGTTTTGATATGTTCTAAAATCAAACAGGTAAACATTGCCTTGAAAGAAGGAGTTGAAGCTGCAAGGCTTCTTACATCAGAAGGCTTTTCCGAGAGTGCTCGTCATTTTAACCTAAAGCAGAAGTATAAGCATCAAAAAGTTGATTATTTGGATTTTGGTAGAAAGAATTGCTAATTACATTAGTTGAACGGTAAGGAGGATTGTAAATATTTTTTCCATTTCTTCTCTATGTAGATGATCCAATCATGAATATATATGAATTAGATCATGGAAATCTAATAAGCATTAGATGTTGACCATTTTTAACAGGATATGGCTTGAGCATGGTTATGAGAGACTCAAATGACACTCAAATGTTAAACTTTCTTCTCTCCTATGCCTGCTGAAATTCATAACAGTTATCTATTACTCGCTCTTCAATCTTCAGTAATGCACATAACATGATGTCTTGTTCTGGATCGAAAGAAGAGAACTAATATAGGCTTCTGCAAGAAGTAATTTTAAACTCCATGCAATGAAAAAAGTCTTTGGAAGGGCAGCATCTTTTAAATAATTCTCCCTCCAGTCAATTTCTTAACAGAATTCATAAATCGTAGCTTTTTCCTTTACTGGAAAATATGGCAAGGTTACCAAAGTTTATATTTGAAGTAAGATATCTCACACATCTTGCAGTCATTTTACCCTACGTTATAATCTCAAAAATTCCCATATTTGCTCATTAATGGAAGCTATACAATATTTTGAAATTTGAAGGCCTCCTTGACATATTTTTTGTCATATTTATATTATTGCATGCTAAAGCTTAATTAAGGCAGTAAGAGCATTTTTTAACTTGAAAATCTTGTTAAAATCATTAAAGAATTGTACTCCGATACATACATTCACACCATATAATGGACACAACTATATGAGGACAATGAGATATTATTATTAAATTGACATATTTACAGTAGGGACAACTCTATGTCATGCCATCCTCCATCTTTTACAGTGAGTCTACATTCCTTTTATGCATTTTATATGCGTCTACGTTAGTTAGAGCATGGATTTCAAACTGATATAACTTCCTCTTAGGAAGCACAACGACTTCTTAATTAAGATATTTACTAGTATTGCATTTGTGTTTTAAATCCCCCCCTTCAAAGCATTAATCCGCAGCATATATTCTGAGTCTCCATTCTGCTATAATAATCCAAGCTTCATGTCTGGTATTATACCTTGTTGAATTATATCTCTCTCTTGCATGTACACATCTACTCATTGTCAAGATGTCTACTCTTACTTTTGGAACTCGATATCTGTTAAATTATGGTATGTTCTATGCTTAGAGCAGTTTACTTATTTTTCTTCTTATTAGCCACAGATTAGCAATCACATATACATTAAGTAAAGTGCAGATAGAACATTAAATGATCAACATAAAACAAGCCAAGACAAGAGACACAAGATGTGGCGGCTAGCTAGGGACAAACCCCAATGCGGGGAAACCCTTTGATCAAATCTTCTTTTATCTTCAATAGTCCAGCAAAGAGAAATAGTACAAAATCTGAATTCTGTAATTTTATATCAGCAGCAGCAAACCCTAAATCAACAAAGTCAAACTTGGTCAAACTAGCTGAAATTGACCTCTAAAATGCTTGGTCAATTTCCGGTCATCTTGTCCTTGAACAGCCTGAAGGAACAGCCCTTGAACAGCCCCAAAAGTACAGTCAATTTGCAAATTTCTGAAGTCAACTGCAGCCCTAAACTAGGGCAGTCAACACCAGTCAAACCAAAGGTTAGATCACCTCAGTTTTCGTGCCAAAATTGTGGCCTGCCTAGGAGAGGCAACCACATCCAATCTACACTTCTGGAAGGTCAACGCTTGGTCAACGCTAGTCAAAGAGATGACTTGCTGCCCTAGCATCCTTCTTTCTGCGGCTTCCTTGCCCTAGGACGTTTTCCTTTCAGCCACACGTGTGAGAGAGAGAGAGAGGCTCCTTTTATGCGTAGGGGAGAGAGAGAGAAGATGAGTGAATTGAATTGTCCAAATGAGGAGAATGCTCCTTGTATTTATATGCAAACGTTGAGGTTGAATAGATGTGACTGTTGGGCTTCTGAGCCTACATAAGTTTGCTGGCCGACCTTGACAATTTGTCCATAATCAAAATAAATTCATATCTCCATAAATACTTATCAGAATCGGATGATCTTTAGATCAATCCTACACCTCTCGATGAGAGGAATCTAGGAAAAATATCAGAAGCCATAAATGAGGTGATCCACATGGAGTTTGGCCTTAGTTTCCAATTTTAACAGTCCCTCTCAACTAGGGAGAACTTCATCTGCAATGCATCGAACCGTCTCTGCTATCCATCCATCAAATGCGCTGTCCTATACAACTTGACCCCACTCTGCTCTGCGCTGCTTTCTTTTGCTCTGCTTTGCTCGAACTATGAAGAAGAAGAAATGATCGAGGATGTATCATACCATCCTCCACTGACCCGAAGTCAGTCTCAGAGTGTGAACCACTCTCACTGATCCCAAATCAGTATCATTGATCCCAGATCAATGGAGGTCATCCTAGCATAGGGAGTATGGTAGATACAGCGATGCGTCCATCGATAGTACTACTATGGTCCCTATCCTCATTTCCCTGCTCATTGATCAGATGAGAGGTACTTCCCATGAGTCCCAGATTGCATGGGTAGGATGCCTCGACAGGAGAACTAATCATCCCATCCACAAGAGAACGAATCATCCTGTCCAGTGAATGCCACGGAGAACTAATCATCCTGGCCTACAGGAGAACTAATCATCCTGTTCCACAGTCGTCATGGAGAACGAATCATCTTGGCCCACAGGAGAACTAATCATCCTATTCCACAGTCACCACGGGGTGTCACAGGGGAAGGTTGAACCTTTACCCTGTACATAGTGCACCACCAGGGGACGGTGAGTCGCCCTGTGGTCACATGTCGCTCCAAGAAGTACCCCGCGTCCGCCTGGAGCTCCCAGAGCTTAATACATCATACTCGACCCTCATAAGAGGGTCTCTGAACGACACCAAGTCGTTCTTGAAAAGTCAGGAATTTGACCTTTCCTAAGGGCTTTGTCAAAAATGTCGGCGACTTGTTCATCTGTACTGATATGTTGGAGCCTTATTGTTGCTCACTGCACCATATCTCGAATATAGTGGTCCCTGATATCGATATGCTTGGAGCGATCATGAAATACGGGATTCTCTGATAAACAGATCTCGCTCTAGTTGTCACATAGAATCACGGCGGCATCCAATATAAATCCAAATAGCTCACTGAAGAGCTTTTGCAACCAGACTGCCTCACAGGAGGCCATGCTAGCAGCAATGTACTCTACCTCGGTGATGCTCAAAGCCACCGACTTCTGCTTCCTGCTCATCCAGGATATCAAGGTAGATCCTAAAGAGAAACAGCACCTGGAAGTGCTCTTTCGGCCCACCACACTGCCTGCCCAATCAGCATCAGTATACCCAAGTAGTCTCACATCTCCAGCAGTGTATGTCAACCCATGAGTGATTGTGCCACGAAGATATCTCAACAAATTCTTGGCACCAATCCAATGTGAGTGGTGAGGCTCAACCATATGTTGACTCAATGTGTTAACTGCAAAGCATATATCAGAATGGGAGTTGACCAAGAATATTAATGCTCCGACGAGTTGATAATACTTGATAGCATTTCGTAAAACAAGTCCGGCAACACTATCGCTTAACTTCTTGAAGTCAAGCTCCATCGGGGTAGTTACGGGCTTGCAGTCCACCATGCCGAATCTCTCCAATATCTTCACCACATATTTTCCTTGAGATAGGAAAATCTCCCCTGGTTTCTACCAGACTTCTAGTCTTAGGAAATAGTGCATAAGTCCTAGGTCTTTCATTTCGAACCCAGAAGCCAGCAACCTCTTACATTCGTGAATGAGAGGGTCTGCACCTGTTAGAAAGAGGTTGTCAACATATAGCACCAGTATGAGAGGCTTGTTATCTATAACCTTAAAGTAAAGGTTACAATCGACTTCACTCCTAGTGAATCCCAGCTTCATCAAGTAGCTATCGATCCTCTCATACCATGCTCGGGGTGCTTGCTTTAGCCCATAGAGGGCCTTCTTCAACCTGCACACATGAGATTCTCGATCATAAATCTCAAATCCTTCGGGTTGCTCCACATAGACCTCCTCTTTGATCGAACCATGTAAGAATGTAGTCTTGACATCCATCTGATGTAGATTCCATCCTTGTGAAGAAGCAAGGGCTATGATCAATGAATGGTGGTATATCGGGCAACAGGTACAAATATCTCGTCCTAGTCAATATGTTCCTTTTGGGAGAAGCCACGAGCAACAAAACGAGCCTTATACTTTTCCGCACTTCCATCAATTGCATGCTTTATCTTGTAAAGCCATTTTGAAATGACAACTGCTTTGTCTTGGGGTCTGGGGACCACATCCCAAACATCGTTTTTCATAATGGACTCATATTCCTCGGTCATAGCATCCTTCCATACTTGATGCTTGAAGGCATCTGTGAATGACGAAGGCTCATTTTGGATGATCGTGCTCATGATGGTCAGGTATCCCTGATACTTGTTCGGCTTCTTACTTTCATGGAAGGTTCCTTAGGGTGCAATGTGTCATTCAACATCATCAAGTGTCCCTCTAAGCCATGAAGGCCTCTTCCTAGAAGAAGAAGGCTCTTGCGAAGGAGGATCAATAGGATCCATAGGTTCTTCCACATTGGGCATCGTCTCATCTTCCTTTTCCTTCGGTTCCCTGGTGTCAACTTGTTTAGATCCCCTTAAAGTAAGAAGATTGTCTACCTTGCTAAGAGCCATATCTTCATCAAAGGTGACATCGTGACTAATTTCGACTTCCCTTTGACCAGCTACATAGATTCTATAGCCCTTAGTATTTTCACTATAGCCCACGAAGATTCCTTTCTTTCTAGATGCACCCAATTTATTCCTTTTTTCTTTAGGCACATGAAAATATATGGGGCTTCAAAAATTCTAAAATGAGATATGTCAGGTTTCTTACCGGTGAACATTTATTCGGGAGTCTTGGACCCCAATGCTTGATGAGGGCATTGGTTTTGTACATATACGGTGGTATTTGCAGCTTCGGCCCATAGAAACTTTTAAAGTCTTTGATCATGGAGCATAGCACGGACAACTTCCACAATTGTACGATTCTTCCTTTCTGCCACACCATTCTGCTCAGGAGTGTATGGTGTAGTAGTCTCACTCTTAATGCCAGCCTCTTTGCAAAAGTCATGAAACTCATTGGATTCATATTCAGTCCCATTATCAGTCCTTAAGATCTTGATCTTCTTTTCGGTTTGGTTCTCGATCAAGGCTTTGAAGTGCCGAAACCAGGAGAACACTTCATCCTTCTTTTTCAAGAAGTATATCCAAGTCTTGCGAGAATAATCATCTGTAAAAGTGAGGTAATATAAATATCCTCCCAAGGTGTTCATATGCATCATATCGGATATGTCTAAGTGAACCAACTGCAATATATCGGAGGTCTTGCTTTGGCTTGAGGGGAATGGTCCCCTTTTGAGCTTTCCTTCGGCACATCCTGGACATACACCTTCTTGCTCTAATTTGAACTCGGGCATCTCGGTCACCATTTTTCTTACATCACGTAGAGCTTTATAATGAAGGTGAGCAAACCTTCGATGCCATAGTTCGGACTGAAGAGATGTGTCACAAGACATGACACCCAGTGGACTTCCTCTGACCTGATATAATGAATCAACTCGAAACCCAAGAGTAAAAGCATCTTTAAAGTTCTTTTTCCATACACGTACCTTGCCATCGCTTAAGGCCACCTTGTAGCCTTTGTCTTCCATTGCCGAAATGGACACCAGGTTCTTTTTGAGATCAGGTACATATAAGACATCTTGTAAGTGGATGGTATTACCCTGATTCAATTGAAGAGTGACATTTCCTACGCCTTTCACGAGATATTTTGATTTATCTCTAAGAACAATTTCTAGGTTGGTTTCCTTCTCTATCAGATTATAGAGAGCTTCTTTGTAACTAGTGAAGTGCCTTGAGGCACCACTCTCAATAAGCCAATTTCTCAGCGAGTCCGGGGGAGCAGTAGTAGATAGAGCTGCTGGTAGATAATATTCATCTTAGATTTTAAGCTTCTGTGGTAGTTTTTTGCAGTGGCATGATCCGGATTATCCACAGTTTGGTGCTCATTCTGTCGACGTTTCAAACCCCAAAGGGGGTCCATCATCAGGACTAAATTAGATAGAATATGAATGAATAAGCTTTCATTCATATTGGGGTTTGAAACGTCGACAGAATGAGCACCAAACTGTGGATAATCCGGATCATGCCACTGCAATATTCATCTTGCTTATTGTTAACAGTGTTAGATTCATACTTGGAATTTCTTGCCTTCTTGAATGGTTGTCCTCTTCCTTGATTTCCGACACTTCTTATACCTCTACCATTTGACCTGCCATTCCTTTGATTGCCTTGAGAGGGATTTTGATCATCGTCCCGGTGTGAGTCCCTTTTATCAGGGCGCTCCCTTGCATAGTGACCCATTTTATTGCAATTGTAACATCGTCCTTTTCTTCCACCCTTTGGTCCAACCTTTCCTTTGAATTTAGCCCCAGAATTGTTTCTTCTTTTAGTATGAGAAGAAAAGGTAGAGGGATGACCTTTAAGTATGGGAATTTCTTGCTCTTCCATCCTTGTTTCTTCTTGAATGCATCTGGCCATTAAATCCTCAAATCCAGGAATTACGTTATTGTTGAGAAGAGTTGTCCTGAATATATACCATTCAGATGGAAGTCCTCCAAGAGTTGAGTGTCATTTCCCTATCAGGAATTACTTCCTCAATAGATAGGAGATTGTTCTTGATCTTGGTGATCCTTAAGAAATATGCTTGCATACTCTCATCTTTGCCCTTCTTAATTTCCTTCAGCTTATTTCTAAGAAACAAGACTTGATTTGCATCATTAAATTTAAATAAACTCTCCAGTCTATCGTAGATTTCCTTGGAGGTGTTCAACTCGGAAACATAGGCCACCAAGTGCTTGTCGATAGAGTCCCGGATGATCTTCCTTGCTTTGACTTCTCCCTTGGTCCATTTGTTCCTAGCAGCAACATATGCATTTGATGGAGGCTCAACAATCACACCTCTTACATGGTCCAACACTTCCTACTCTTCTAATGTTAGATCGAGAGACATGTTCCATACGTGATAGTCAGACTTTTCACGGAGTTTGTCTTCAGCAGGGAAGTGTGTTGAGGACCTCATGACTTCTTTAAGATAGCCTTGCCAACCTTCTCTTTGGTGATTGCTCTTGCTCTTGCTCTTGCTTGGGCTTTGTCTTCACCTCAGCTCTGATACCATGTTAAATTATGGTATGTTCTATGCTTAGAGCAGTTTACTTATTTTTCTTCTTATTAGCCACATATTAGCAATCACATATACATTAAGTAAAGTGCAAATAGAACATTAAATGATCAACAGAAAACAATCCAAGACAAGAGACACAAGATGTGGTGGCTAGCTAGGAACAAATCCCAATGCAGGGAAACCCTTTGATCAAATATTCTTTTATCTTCAATAATTCAACAGAGAGAAATAGTACAAAATCTGAATTCTGTAATTTTATATCAGCAGCAGCAAACCCTAGATCAACAAAGTCAAACTTGGTCAAATTAGCTGAAATTGACCTCTAAAATGCTTGGTCAATTTCCGGTCAACTTGTCCTTGAACAGCCTGAAGGAACAGCCCTTGAACAACCCCAAAAGTACAGTCAATTTGCAGATTTCTGAAGTCAACTTGTTAAAATTTGCAACTAGGGCCAAACTCCATGTGGGTCATCTTATTCACGGTTGATAAGATTTTTCTTAGTTTCCTCTCGTCAAGAGGTGTAGGATTGATCTAAAGATCATCAGATTCTGATAAGTATTTATGGAGATATGAATTTATTTTGATTATGGAATAATTATCAAGCTGACTAACAACTCATGTAGGTTCAGCAGCCCAATAGTTGCATCTATTCAATCATCAACATTTGTATATAAATACAGAAGGTCTTTTCCTCATTTGGACACTCTCTCATCACATCTCTCTCTCCCTCCTGCGCAGAAAAGAGGCTCTTCTCCTACTGCGCAGAAAGAGACTCTTCTCTCACACGTGGAAGGAAGGACGCAGAATTTAGGGCTGCAATTGCAGATTGGAAGTTTGACCAGCGTTGACCATCTTTCTCTCTCTCAGAACTGTGTTGTAGGTGGAATTGACCCTCCTCAGAAGGCCGCATTTTTTGGTGAAGGAATCAAGCCGATCCGACGGTCGGTTTGCAAGATATTGTCTGCCCTAGTTGAGGGCTGATCTAGGGTTTGCTGCTGCTGATGTAAATCAGATTTATGTACTATTTCTCTCTACTGAATTATTGAAGATAAAAGAAGATTTGATCAAAGGGTTCCCCATATTGGGGTTTTTCCCTGGCTAGTTGCCACATCTTGTGTCTCTTATCTTGGCTTGTTTTATGTCGATCGTTTAATGTTCTATTTGCACTTTACTTAATGTACATGTGATTGCTAATCCATGGATAATAATAATAAAATGAAGTAAACTGCTATAAGCATAGAACATACCATAATTTAACATGGTATCAGAGCTAAGGTGAAGACAAAGCCCGAGCAAGAGCAAGAGCAATCACTGAAGAGAAGATTGGCATGGCTATCCTAAAAGAACTATGGGGCCCTCAACACTCTTCCTTGTCGAAGACAAGATCAATGAGAAGTCTGACTATCACGGATGGAAGATGTCTCTCGATCTAACCATAGAAGATCAAGGAGTGTTGGACCATGTGAGAGGCAATATTGTTGAGCCTCCATCAAATGCACCCGCCGCTGCCAGGAACAAATGGAAAACCGGTGAAGTCAAAACAAAGAAGATCATTCGGGACTCTATCGACAAGTGCTTGGTGGCCTACATCTCCGACCTGAACACCTCCAAGGAAATCAACGATAGACTAGTGAGTTTATTTAAAGTGAGTGATGCAAATCAAGTTTTGTTTCTTAGAAATAAGATGAAGGAAATTAAGAAGGGCAAAGATGAGAGTATGCAAGCATACTTCTTAAGAATCACCGAGATCAAGAACGATCTCCTATCTATAGGGGAGATTATTACTGATAGGGAAATGGCACTCACGACTTTTGGAGGATTACCATCTGGATGGCACGTTTTCAGGACTACTCTTCTCAACAATAACGTAATTCCTGGTTTCGAGCAATTAATGGCAAGATGCATTCAAGAAGAAACAAGAATAGAAGAGCAAGAAATGCCCATGCCTAAAGGTCCTCTTGCTGCCTTTTCTTCTCATGCTAAGAAAAGAAATAATTTTGGGACTAAATCACAAATAAAGGCTAGACCTAAGGGTGGAAGAAAAGGACGATGTTACATTTGCAATAAAGTAGGTCATTATGCAAGGGAATGCCGTGATAGAAGGGACTCACACTGAGACGATGATCAAAATCCCTCCCATGGCAATCAAAGGAATGGCAAATCTAATAGCAGAAGTAAAAGGAGTGTTGGAAATCAAGGAAGAGGACAATCATTCAAGAAGGCTAGAAATTCCAGATATGAATCTAACACTGTTGATAATAAGCACGATGAATATTATCTACCAGCTGCTCTATCTACCTCTGCTCCTGTGGACTCGCTGGAATTTGGCTCATTGATAGTGGTGCCTCACGACACTTCACTGGTTACAAAGAAGTTCTCCATAATCTGATAGAGAAAGAAACTAACCTGGAAATTGTCCTTGGAGATATATGAAATACCCCGTGAAAGGTGTAGGCAATGTCTCTCTTAAATTCATCAAGGTAACACGATCCACTTACAGGATGTATTCTATGTACCTGACCTAAAAAAGAACATGGTGTCCATCTCGACAATGGAAGACAAAGGCTACAAGGTGACCTTCAACGATGGCAAGGTACGTGCATGGAAAAACAATATTAAAGATGCCTTCACTCTTGGGTTTCGAGTTGATTCATTATATTAGGTCGGAGGAAGTCCGCTAGGTGTCATGTCTTGTGACACATCTCAAGCCTTGATCAAGAATCAAACCAAAAAGAAGATCAAGATCTTAAGGACTGATAATGGGACTGAATATGAATCTAACGAGTTTCATGACTTTTGTAAAGAGGTTGGCATTAAGAGGGAGACTACTACACCATATACTCCTGAACAGAATGGTGTGGCGGAAAGGAAGAACCATACGATTGTGGAAGCTGTCCGTGCCATGCTCCATGATCAAAGACTTCCAAAGTTTCTATGGGCCGAAGTTGCAAACACTGCCGTATATGTACAAAACCGATGCCCTCATCAAGCATTGGGTTCCAAGACTCTCGAAGAAATGTTCACCAGTAAGAAACTTGACATATCTCATTTTAGAATTTTTGGAAGCCCTGTATATTTTCATGTGCCAAAAGAGAAAAGGAATAAATTGGGTACATCTGGAAAGAAAGGAATCTGTGTGGGCTATGGTGAAAATACTAAGGGCTATAGAATCTATGTAGCCGGTCAAAGGGAAGTCGTGATTAGTCATGATGTCACCTTTCACGAAGATATGGCTCTCAGCAAGATGAACAATCTTCCTACTTTAAGGAGCTCTCAAGAAG
Organism: Pinus tabuliformis; assembly: GCA_031772625.1. Taxonomy (NCBI): domain Eukaryota; kingdom Viridiplantae; phylum Streptophyta; class Pinopsida; order Pinales; family Pinaceae; genus Pinus; species Pinus tabuliformis. The sequence goes on along the minus strand of CM062810.1, from coordinate 31,851,151 downwards.
CTGACACCAAGGAACCAAAAGAAAAAGATGATTTAACAATGCTCGATGTGGATGAACCCATGGATCCTATTGATCCACCTGAGCCTTCCTCTTCTAGGAAGAGGCCCTCTTAGCTTAGGGGGCTACTTGATGATGTTGTAGGACACACAACACCCCGAGGAACCTTTTGTGAAAGTAAGAAACCTAACAGGTATCAGGGATACCTAACCATCATGAGCACGATCATACAAAATGAGCCTTCATCATTCTCAGATTCTGTCAAGCATCAAGTATGGATGGATGCTATGACCAAAGAATATGAGTCTATTATGAAGAATGATGTCTGGGAAGTAGTTCCCAGATCCCAGGACAAGACAGTTGTCACTTCTAAATGGCTTTACAAGGTAAAGCATGCAACAAATGGAAGTATGGAAAAGTATAAGGCTCGTTTTGTCACTCGTGGCTTCTCCCAGAAGGAAGGTATAGACTATGACAAGATATTTGTACCTGTTGCTAGATATACCACCATCCGCTCGATCATAGCCCTTGCGGCTTCACAAGGATGGAACCTACATTAGATGGATGTCAAGATCGCATTTTTGCATGTTCGTTCAAAGAAGAGGTCTACGTGGAGCAACTCGAAGGATTTGAGATGTATGATCGAAAATCTCATGTATGCAGGTTGAAGAAGGTTGGATGCCACCGTGATTCTATGTGACAACCAGAGCGGGATCCGTTTATCAGAGAATCATGTATTTCATGATTGCTCCAAGCATATCGATATCAAGTACTACGATATTCGAGATATGGTGCAGTGGGGAGCCATAAAGCTCCAACATATCGGTACAGATGAACAGGTCGCCGACATTCTGACAGAGCCCCTAGGAAAGGTCAATTTTTTGACTTTCCAAGAACGACTTGGTGTAGTTCAGAAACCCTATGATGAGGCTCCTGTATGATGTATTGAGCTTTGGGAGCTCTGGGGGGCGCGGGGTATTTCTTGGAGCAACATATGACCACAGGGTGACTCACCATCCCCTGGTGGTGCGCCTTATACAGTGTAAAAGGATCAAACTTTAATTGTGACACCCCGTGGCGACTATGTAGCAGGATGATTAGTTCTCCTGTGAGGTCTGGATGTTGTGTTATCCATGACGATTGTGTAGCAGGATGATTAGTTCTCCTGTGAGGCCTGGATGATGTGTTCTCCATGGCGATTGTGGAACAGGATGATTTGCTCTCCCGTGGGCCAGGATGATTAGTTCTCCGTGGCATTCACTGGACAAGATGATTCGCTTTCCTATGGACAAGATGATTCGCTCTCTTGTGGAACAAGATGATTCGCTTTCTTGTGGGACATGATGATTCGCTCTCCTGTGGATAGGATGATTAGTTCTCCTGTCAAGGCATCCTACCCATGCAGTCTGGGACTCATGGGAAGTACCTCTCATCTGATCAATGAGTAGGGAAATAAGGATAGGGACCTGTTGACCACTACCGGTCAACTGCCCATAGCAGTACACCCCCTTTTCTTTGCAAAAAAGGGGTAGCGCTTGATCGACATGTCCGTGCCATTCTGCAGTCATCGACAGCTTGATCAATTTATGTTGTAAAACCAGTCTGCATGTATAATTTGTAAATAATCTTAGCAGATATGAGTCATGTCTGTAAATTGCCTAGGTGGACCTAATTTTCTAAGTGATAATCTACGTTCCGGAAGGTTTTTCGTCTCACCGATCCATGATCGGCAGAGTTTTCCTTCAGCCTAACCCCAAAGTCGGGATGGATTTTGTCATTAGAATCTTAGGAGAATCCTAGTGTGTTAATCTGCTAGATTATAGTTGTGTCGCAGAACTGGGTGGTTTATGAGGGTCTATGTCAAATGGGTTTTCCCCTTAAGATGTAAAGTTGTAAAAGTCATGATGTAAAGTGTCTTGAGGGTTAGAAAATGTTTTAATCCCCTCATGAGTCCTAAGTCCTAGGTCCTAGGTGATTTTTCCAAAGGCTAAGTTCGAGGATCCATTCAAAAATAAATAAATAAAAATTTAAATAGAAATAATAAAATAAAGCAAAACCCTAAAAATAATAAAATAATAATATTTTTGAGTAAATAAATGCAGAATTTCATTTTTAATGAATTAACAAATTCGACGGATGAGATTAAGAGATGTCTTGATCCTCATCAACGGTCGAGATCATTTCGACATGGATCACTCGAACTAGCCGTTGGGATCTTTTCCTTTAAATAGGGTGCTAGGGGTCATTTGAGATCATTCGATCTGTGAGTATTGTGCTGAAGAAGCTCTCTTGTAAACTCTTTTCTGGTGCTAATAAAAGAAGACTTTGGGGTTCAAATCTTGCTGGTGTTACTCTCTGGAAGTGCTGTGAGCTATTTTATTTTCTGCATATTTTATTTTTCAGCCATTAATAACAGCTTATTATAGAGTATTGTGAGCACAGGTATCTTGTTCACTTGCTAGGGTTTGAATGGTATTAGGGTTTCTGGAGTAATGGCAGGTATCTCCATTGCTTTTTGAGATCTGGTATTATTTTCTCTCTCTTTACTGATGGTTGAAGTAAGCTGTGCAGGAAACCCTCATTGAAGAAGATTAGCGGGTGTTTGGGGAAGTTCTCGGCTGAACCAGCCAACTCCCGCAAGCATTTTTCTTGCTGAGCCCAGCTGGTTTTGATCTTGGGTCTATCATTCAGTTTATTTTTCTGAATTTGCATGAGAGATTTTCTGAAGCTTTTCATAATAAATCTGATATTCTGAAAATATTACTGCTGTTATTGCTAAATCTGGCTGTTCAAGGGTCAAAAGCTGTAAATTACTTAGTTGATCTGGGGTTTCAAATTTTGTTTTATGCATATATTATCTTCCGGGTTTTTGTTTGCAGGTTACAGGTGCATTTTTTTCAGGAAATAGCTTCTGGGTTGTTCCCTCTTCATCATCCCGCTGCCATCTCTTCAACGCTGCTTCAGGCCAGCTCTTTCTCTCTCATCATCAAACAATAGGGGCCAGCAATACACCATACGTTCTGCTTTTTCAGTGAGGCCTCCCACGCAGCAATTACAGCTTCTCATCGTATTATCTCAGGCACTCGTCTGTTGGCTGTTATACATGGCTTGATTTACCTCCACGCACGATTTTACGTCTCTTTTCAAATCACTGCTGCTCGTAGCCTCCATCAGCATTTCTTCCCCACGCAGTTTATATCTGAGTCCCAGTTCCCTGAGTGCAGCTGCTGTTCCGCACGCCTCAATTGCCCTTGCAGTCTCACGCTGCCTCAGCCTTCCCTGTCAACGTGAGATACCTCCGTTTGTCCAAAGCCTTCCACGCAGATTTCATTACTTTTTTCCTTACGCGCTGCCCTCCTTGCATAACGACGACTCCCTCATCGGTTGATCTGCAAGCGCATCTCCACCTACCGTCGAGGACCCTCACGCCCTTCTCTACCTGCAAACTGGGCCTGAAAGGAGATATCAAAGAGAGGTCACGTCCTGCCACACCTGCAAACACTCGAGTTTTTTTTTCTTTGTCCGTCGTAGAAGGTTTTCCGCCAACGGAAGGGACGAGGTTATTTTCTTACGCAGGCAATCTCACTTCATTATGTTCATGGTAGTGTGGATTAAATTTTGATAGGTATTAGACTTAGATTAATCGTTTTTTTTACTTTTCATGCTTTAGGTTTTAATTTAATTTTTTTTGTTTTTAGGATTTTTATATGGTATTTAGGTTTTAGATTTAAGTTTAGATTTTTAGGATTTAAATGTTAGTTTTAGCATTTAGTTTTTTATTTAAATCTTTATATAAAAAAAAGGAAAGAAAAATATCAAAATCGTTTGTTTTAAATTTTTTTTAGTGTAGACGTAGTTGTTTTTTTTAGTCTAACTTTTAGTTTAGATTTAATATTTAAAATAGATTTTTAATTTTTTGATTTCAATAGTTTTTTTTAGTTTAGGAAATAAATTTTTTTAGTTTGATAGTTTAATTTTAAAGCTTTAGATTTTGTTAAATAAGTTTTAACTTTCTTATATTTCAATAATTAAAAATCATAAAAAGACAATTTTTTTTTATTAGACTTTAGATTTAATTTTTTTTATTAGATGGGATTTTATTTTTAGGTTTTAAGTTTTAAGTTTTAAAAAAAAAAATAAAAAAAAAATCATAAAAATATTTTGGAAATATTTTGCCAATTTCAGTCTTGGCTCGGAAATTTCTTAGGTTTCATCTTTTATGCTGAGGCTAAAATTTTTGACGTGGGAATTAGTGTTTAATATGATTCAATGTTCATCTGAGGATTAACTGCATATCTGGTTAATGTTCATAATTGCGTGATTGTGTATCAAGCATTTATCTTTTCAATTTTTTTTTTAATCGCCGGATATCGTTATTGAGCTTTAATCGTTATAAGAACATTGTGGTTTTACTGGATATCTTGCATCGTTCAAGTTATTTGATGATAAATGATTGTTGTACATGGTTTACATCTCTGCAACATCTAGTAAATAATCGTTTAAACATCAATCCCACAAGGCACTGGTCTATTAATTCAGCAAAATCAATCTAGTGCTTGTTTCTTCGTGTCTCCCAACCCAACTGGTCGACAGTGGGTCTTCATCACCTCATAGGGTCTACCCCCCTTAGCCGCGGGAGACAGGCTTAAACGGAGAGATCGGGGATCAGAGTGACAGCCCCCGGTCTGAGCGTTGTCGTGACAATCTGTGCGACAACAGGACCATAGTAGTACCGATGGACGCATCGCTGTATCTACTGTACTCCCTATGCTAGGATGACCTTCATTGATTTTGGATCAATGATACTGGTCTGGGACCAGTGGTAGGAGTTGTACCCACTATGACACGGACTTCGGGTCGGTTAAGGACTGGTCTGGGAGCAGTGGTATACACTCTAAGACTGACTTTGAGTCAATGGAGGATGATATTGGTCTGGGACCAGTGGTAGGAGTTGTACCCACTATGACACTGACTTCGGGTCGATTGAGGACTGGTTTGGGACAAGTGGTACACACTCTGAGACTGACTTTGAGTCAATGGAGGATGGTATGATACATCCTCGATCATTTCTTCTTCTTCATAATTTGGACAAAGCAGAGCAGAACAGAACAGAGCAAAGCAAAGCAGATCAGAACAGGGCAGAATAGAACAGAACAAAGCGGAGCAGGCGGAATAGAGCAAAGCAGAGTAGAGGTCAAGCTGTACAGGGTAGTGCATCTGATGGATGAATAGTAGCAACCGACAAACGAATTGCAGATGGAGTTCTCCCTAGTTGAGAGGGAGTGTTAAAATTGGCAACTAGGACCAAAATTCATGATAATCATCTTATTCATGGCTGATAATATTTTTATTAGATTCCTCTCGTCAAGAGGTGTAGGATTGATCTAAAGATCATCCGATTTCGATAAGTATTTATGGAGATATGAATTTATTTTGATTATGGAATAATTATCAAGCCGACCAGCGACTCATGTAGGCTCAGAAGCCCAACAGTTGCATCTATTTAATCATCAAGATTTGTATATAAATACAGGAGGTCTTTTCCTCATTTGGACACTCTCTCATCACATCTCTCTCTCTCTCTCCTGCACAGAAAAGAGGCTCTTCTCCTACTGCGCAGAAAGAGACTCTTCTCTCACACACGTGGAAGGAAGGACGCAGAATTTAGGGCTATAACTGTAGATCAGAAGTTTGACCAGTGTTGACCATCTTTCTCTCTCTCAGAACTGCACTATAGGTGGAACTGACTCTCCTCAGAAGGCTGTATCTTTTGGTGAAGGAATCAAGCTAATCAGGCGGTCGGTTTGCAAGATATTGTCTGCCCTAGTTGAGGGCTGATCTAGGGTTTGCTGCTGCTGATGAAAATCAAATTTATGTACTATTTCTCTTTGCTGAATTATTGAAGATAAAAAAAGATTTGATCAAAGGGTTTCCCCATATTGGGGTTTGTCCCTGGCTAGCCGCCGCATCTTGTGTCTCTTGTCTTGGCTTGTTTTCTGTCGATCGTTTAATGTTTTATATGCACTTTACTTAATGTACATGTGATTGCTAATATGTGGATAATAATAATAAAAAGAAGTAAACTGCTCTAAGCATAAAACATACCATAATTTAACACAAATGCAGCCCTAAACTAGGGTAGTCAACATCAGTCAAACCAGAGGTCAGATCACCTCAATTTTCATGCCAAAAATTGCGACCTACCTAGGAGAGGCAACCACATCCAATCCGCACTTCTGGAAGGTCAACGCTGGTCAAAGAGATGACCTGCTGCCCTAGCATCCTTTCTGCATCTTCCTTGCCCTAGGACGTCTTCCTTTCAGCCACGTGTGTGAGAGAGAGAGGCTCCTTTTATGCGTAGGAGAGAGAGAGAGAAGATGAGTGAATTGAATCGTCCAAATGAGGAGAATGCTCTTTGTATTTATATGCAAACATTGAGGTTGAATAGACGTGATTGTTGGGCTTCTGAGCCTACATAAGTTTGCTGGCCGACCTTGACAATTTGTCGATAATCAAAATCAATTCATATCTCCATAAATACTTATCAGTATTGGATGATCTTTAGATCAATCCTACACCTCTCGATGAGAGAAATCTAGGAAAAATATCAGAAGCCATAAATAAGGTGATCCACATGGAGTTTGGCCCTAGTTGCAAATTTTAACAATATCAACATCCATGCACCCACCTGCACTACCAGGACAAACATACAACACCCATGCAATTCCATGGGCCACGTTTGCATGATTATTTTCTGAATTGATTAAAGACATATCTAACATTAACCATGCATTCACAACCATATATACAAGAATAAGACTGAAAACATTTCTCTAACATGTTACATACGTAGGCAATAAGCAACAAAATGTAGAATATATTTAGATCATGCAATGTGTTAAACTCACATAAATGATAGATTGGATTTAGGATAACTCATGAGATGCTTATTATTCACAAGAATGTACATATAGATAAATTGTCCCGACCCTTGGCTTCATATTCCAAGAGGTCTCTTGGACTTCCAATAGTTGTTGGAATTATTACACGCCAATCCTTATGGATTAGGTATCCAACATTCCCACCCTTATTCCAAAGGGGTGTGTTATTTTCCAAATGGTACATGTGAATGCAACAATGCTCAGGGCGAGGGCTGTCACTCTGATCCCGCCCTCTCAGTTTAAGCTATCTTCATACAACATGGTAAGGGGGGTAGTCCTTGTTGCACACATTTTATCAAAGTTCCAACGAAGCAGATGTACCAATTTTTTTTTAAGGATCGAGATCATTAGACCATCAACATATTATGTCATTGTAAACTCATTCTGCAAGTTTTTAATGTAAATGATGCTAGTAAGACTGTGTATGTATGTAACAACTTAGGTAACCCTATTATTTTGGTGATGGATTCCATCCTAGGAGGTTTTTCATCCCACTGATTGATTGCGTTTCTAAACACGGATGATCGGAAGAGTTTTTCCCTCCAACTTCACCCCACAGTTAGAGTGAAATTTATTGTCAAAGTTTTAGGGGAGTCCTAGTGTTTTAGTCGAGTCTTATGTAAAAGTGATTTGGGAATTATTTAAGCTAATTAGCTAAAGTATTTTATTAAAAATCATTAGGTCTACTAAATCATACTGTGTCGCAAAATTGGGTAATTAATTGAGAGTCTATAACGAATTAACTTTCCCCTTTTGAGGGTTGAAATGTAATTATCTTATGTAAAAAAATATTTTAATGCATGGTCCTTCGTACTTAGACACCATGGCTAAAATATTAGAGGGTGGAAAAAATATTTAATCCCCTCACGTGTCAATTAATTATTTTTTCTGGCAAAAATAAAATTAATCATATTACTCACCATTTTTTGAGTGATATCCTTACGAATTTTTTTCTAGAAGATGGTCTTTAGCTGGCAGTCGGCAGCCACCAACGCCTTGCATCCACCAACTAGATTTTTGTGCCACTTCTCTGCCACCTGCACCAACCATGTGGTACCTCACCCATCTATCATGATTGCATGTTTGAAGGTGGGTCTCCCAAACCTAAAAGTATGCCTTGTCATTTAGTGATTAAGTATTGTAATATACTTATCATGGAAAGTTTTGGGCATGAATTAATGGAGGGATTTGGCAGAAAGAGTGAGCTATGTTTGTGCTCTTGTCCCCTAGACCTCTTTTGGATGCAAACCTTGGACCCTAGTCCCGTGGGATCTCTTTTACTGACCTTTGAACTTTAGAGATGGTACTTCATGGGAAACCCTGATTTTGGTTGCATGGTCCCACTCCCTCGCCCGCATATATCACTTCCCTTCCGCTCATTATAACCCCATTCATCATTCCTTCCACCTAGGTCCATATTCCTCCACTTGGTCCATATAGGGTTAGCCTTCCCCTTCCCCTTGCCAACACTTTGGGTCGGGTCTGGAATGATGCCCAAGAGGTTGATGCAGTTGAAAAAAAAAGTAAAAGCATAATTGGCCACATTCAATAGGAAGATATACCACAAAATGCAAAAGATGGCCGGGACAAACACATTTAGCACGTGGGAAAAAGCTAATACATGAGCTCTACCCCATCATCATGGTCATCACCTTGGTTCTTATAGGCCCTAGATGAGCTTCCTTTATCATTCAGGAACCCATGATTGTTCCAACCCCTGGTAGGCAATGAACTGCCATACTTTAAAAGGGGTATCCATTGTTATACCTTACACATCATGCTCTTATCCCTTGAGCCCTCAGCAGTTAATTAAAGAAAAATCATAAAAGGAAAAATACATAAAAAGAAAGGTGGAAAATTCAACGTTGGGGCACCTCATGCACACGATTTATCCCTCCTATACATTATATAGCCAAGTGTGGGCTTCCCTTTTATTAGCTACCCTTGTACCCCAACATGTGGCCCAGGGCTGCCCCTTTCATTCCCTACTCCATTCATCTCTTTATCACATGCCACTACGCTTTGAAAGATGTACCTTGAACATACTCTCCCCTTGAAAAGTAGAAAGTACCTAATAAGATACTTGGTTAACCACATTTGAAGCTTAGAGACGTTAGCACATGCCAAAGCCCACTATAGAAGGGCATGCCATTATGAAGTGCCCACCTGTTTTCCATGGTTTGTAATCTCTTTAACTCATTGTTTTAAATGACTTGTTGTACTATAAGCCAAGGGGCACATTGGATCTTATGCAGGATTACATATGGTCTCTATTTTGGGTTTGGTCTCCCTGTATGAGGTCCTAACCCTCCAGAGGGCTACATTGGCACATGTAGGGTGTGTGTAAAGAGTCATGGGCCTCCACGACTGTAGATAACATTCCATGGATCCCCAGAGATGTTCAAAGATTGCTCGAGATTCACCTATTGGACGAGGAAGATGCCCCTAGTTCACCATGCCCAGTCCGCCTCATAGTTGTACCATGCACTTGACAGATGACCCAAGACTTGTATGTTGATGTTCCATCACTTACACCATCATTTGAGCCCTTACAGATGGTGTACAGGCATCTTCCACCTACTTGGAGACCCATGAGGTTACTTGTGTGCCCTCACACCCATTGGGAGCACCACAGATTTATTGTTTGGAGAACAAGGGGCCAACCCCTTCTCCACTACTTTTGGGAGTCCTATTAATCATTGTGGCACTTATGGATTTCATCAGGCTCCTTAGAAGGCCCAACAACATATATTGTTGATCATTCGACCTCTAGAGAGGTTTATTCTTTTATTTATGAGATAGTTTGGTGGGCTTGTCACCGAAAGTTAGTTATTTTGCACATTATTTTTATTTTAGGGGCTAATGTAGGCCCAGTTAGCTAAATCAAACTCATTAGAAGTGTATGAATAGAAGTGATGAGGATTCATTTGATCATCATCACTTGGTTTGGACTTGTATCTCTCTAGAGATTTTCGTTATTCCTTCTTGGTGGACGAAATTTTGGAGTATGGAATGAATTTTGATGTATGGATTAACTATTCATGTCTTGGAGCTTCTTCATTGGCAATTTGTTGATGGTGGGGTATATTCTCTTAAATGTAAGTACGGAATTTAAGGTTATTCTTTCTTTTACTTTGTCACGTGCATTGATAATGGGATTTTTGCTATACTAGGGCTAATTGTTGCATGCATTATTGTGGAATTATTGTTTCTAGATAGCATCTCTCTATGTATGGGCCATGTATGTGTTAATTTTTGCAACTAGGATCAAATTCCACATTAGACAACTCAGATTTTCAAGATGATATTTGCATTAAATTCCTCTTTTCGAAATGACCAAAATCGATCTAAAGATCACCTAATTTGGTTAAGCGAAAGTTAAGTTTTGAATTATTTTATTCATACATACATTATGGAATGGGTCGACTCTAACCTCATAGGTAACTACTTGAGTCAATCTTAACCCCAAATTAACCCTCAATAAATCCTATAAAAGGAAGCGACCTCAAGTTCATTTCAACACAACATCTTTATATTCTTCTATTTTGTCTTGGCTCTGAGCTTGGGTTTTCTAGATCTCAGTCGCTGGCACATAACAAGACATTTTCGTCCCTGGTCGTAGGTACAAAGTAAGCAAGAGAGTGACTCTGGCTCTATGGTCGCTCGGATTCAGTTTAGTGAGAGCGACTCTGGGTTTAGAGGCAGATCAGAAGGTTCAGGTCCCCAGTCGCTCCCACAGAGTTGTCCTGAGAGCGACCGGTGTTGAAGAATCTTGGGCAATTAGAGTTAATGAGATTCTTCTTGCATGATAACTATTTGTGATGTATTTAACTTTACTTCTTAGCACAATATTCACTTATTATTATTAGAGTGTGTCTTCTTAGTTCATCAAATAGCTACCAAAAACAAAGAGACAAGAACACACGATGTTGGCTTTTTGTCGAGGCCAAAACCTCTCCCTCTTGGAGAGGAAAACCCACACAAAATTCTTCTTATAGAGATTCCAATTGACGAATACCAAGACCATGACCCTTGACCTACTAGGCCACTCCCAAACCAAGACAACAATCTTGTTCTTACTGTTGAGATCATCATCATCATTACTGTTTTACCGAGGTCTTCACTACTGCTGCACTATCAAGGTCATCACTGAGATTGTTGCAACATCTTCATGGAGGACTTTACCATAATAACAAGATCATCACTGTTGCACCATAACTGCTCCTTCACTTATATCCTTGTTGCACTCTCATTGAGACCATCTTCATGTCAACAAGGTCTTTATACTGTATGAGAGTTGTACCAATATATGTGATTACCACCTTACTGAAATCAGGACTATGTCTAGCATGTCAAGAATGCATCACTGTGGGATCTCCGAGCTTCTTCTTATTATCATTATGCTGAGACTGCTGAGGCATGACCCTTCTCCTAATTTGAAACGGTGTACTACTGCTTCATCTGAGATTCATGTAGCCTTGAACTAGGCCGAGACTGTAAAGAAGTATGTGAGGAGATCATTGTAGTTGTCATCGAGATTTCAAAGGTATGTCGAGGTTTTGTCATCATCCGGAGTTGTCGACACTTGTTTGAAATTATGTCCAACTATGGTGACTCTAGTTGCTTATATATAGTTGTTACTCTCCCATATTTGAGTCGACATGTCCACCGAAAGGTTGCGTCTCCATATGTGATTCGACTTGACATTTATATTCATTTGCAGGCTAACATGAATGTGTTTTACATCATTTAGCTTGTTCCTTCTTCCAGAGGATTGTGCTTGTCTTGGTGCGTTGTTCCAGACTCTAGTTTGACTCATATACCTTACATATATGCTCAAGAAGAGCTCTTTGACTCTTTGACTTTTTGTTAACGGTGTTGGACCTGCCCAACATTCCGGAGATCACCCCGGTATGAAGTCCCAACTAGACCTCACACTGTTTGGTGTGGGAGTACCATATGGTATGATGGCCTAGTTGCCATTGTCTTAAGGATTTTCCTCAAGTCTTGCTTGTCAGCACAGGAGAGTGGTCTGCTTTGCCTTTGAGAAGCAAGGTTCGCGTGCCTGGTGAATGCTAGTGTACTTGTGTCAATGGTTCTTTCACTGTAAGGGGAGAGTGTGAGAGTGAGTCCAAAGTTGTTCGGGATGAAGTCCCAACTCGGCTAGGAACACACAACACAACAGGACGTGCATAGCTTCCGGAGGAGCAGTCCACACGGATGTGGTAGTCACAACATACAAGGTAAGATAACATGTACATCACTCAATGGATGAGTTCGAACGAGTGTAACGGTTGTTATAGCAAGCTTTATGTGAAAGGTCTGTCTGGTGTCCGGGGAGATAGCTACCATGGACGAGACAACGTTAACAGCATATACAACACATTTCCATTAACAGATTATGTATTACAACAAGTGAAATAGTTCAAGTGTTCAACACAGGTTAAAGCAACATGCATTACAAGTGTTCAAGATTAGTCTTACAACAATTACAATACATGTGTGAAAACGTGTTGGCTTATTAGCAGGCTTTTGAATTAAGCGAAAGTTCCAAGACACGTCGTTACACCATACATCACTAACCTTGAGTGCGGGGCATTGGAGCCACTACTTACTCCTCAAAGAAACGATTACAGACTCTCTTGTCTATGTGGGAGGAGCTAAGGTGAAAAGTCCTTTGCATGTACAAATGAGGGGGTATTTATAGCCAAGGGTGAAACTGACCCTTGTGGTTGTTCGATTACCCTCATGACTATTTGACTTCCATGACTTTTCGATTTTACATGACTCTTTGTACAACAAGTGGGTCTCTTGGACTTCCACGTTACATGACGTTCATTGACAACATAGCCCATAGTAGAGACGTGGGTGACATGACTCAAGACAAGACTCGACATGACAGTTCTGATACATTTGTGCTGTTGTTGTAGTGCATGTTGAGCTACAGTGTTGTTGGGTGATGGATGTCTTCATGGTGTATCAAAGCTTCACCTCCGCATGGCAATGTGCGCGAAGTCTTCGATGGTCTTTGGTTCAATTGATGAAGCTTTGGCATGTTATTCCTTGCTTTCATGTTGGAAGGCTTGATAGGCTCATCTGTTCGGGAAAGGTGTATGTTTGCATGTTCGTTCGTCCGTGAGCACATCTTGCATGTTTTCTCATTCGTTCGTCCGCCATGATCATTCATTTGTGAGCACATTTCTTCACATGCATCGTTCATTCGTCCGTTGGTGATCCTATCCTTCTGCATGTGCTCCCTTCATTCATCCCATTCGTCGGTGCGCCATGTTTGTTGGTGTACCTATACCTATAGTCACTCATGACGGAACGAATCAAATCCAAAACCTCCTAGTCTACCATGACACATGATCATTTCGGATGTAGGTGACCGGGAGAGGCAGCACGGTTGCAAAGCGGGATTATGGCTCCGGGCACTGTTGATGAAAACTGCACAAGAGTCACTGAGCGATGGAGATGGGTAATCCAAGTCGACAGTGACTGTCCGCGAGGTGTGGATTGGTTGGAAGGAAAAATTGCGCAAATTTTGGGAGGGACAGTCTGGGCTGCAGGTAGGCAAGGTAGGCAAGATCTACGCAGTTTCCGGAACGAGCGGGTCTCAAATACCTTGAAATGATTATCCAAAATGTTTCAGAGATTTGGAAAAATAGATGATTTCGATGTGGGAACCTCTACTGAACATAATTGTGCAATTACGCCCTATTGTTGTTTAATTAGAAACTTTGTCATATTGTTAGAGCTGATTATATTTCCCAGTTTCCCTTAGATACCCCTTAATTCAACTTCCTTTCCTTCCCAAAAAATTTTCAAGAAACGTTCTTGAAAATTAAAAGATATTGTACCTAATGATTGTAGCCATTGACTCCTAATACAACATCTGCACCACCCATTGGAATGGAAAGCATTGGACTATTCAAACATATTCTTCCATGGATAGCTTGATATTATGGCACTTTTCAAAGCAATTTATGGTTCCTCCATTTGCAACCATTACTTGACACTCTGGTGCTGGATATAGGAAGCAATTCAATTCCTTGGCTATTTTACAATGAATAAAATTATGGGTACTACCTAAATCGAACAACATTGTTACCTTTTTCTTCATGATATGCCCTTCTATCTTGAGATTTTGAGTGGTAATTCTTGTCAATTCATTACAAGATATGGTTAAATTCATTTCTTCTTTCTCTGGGATTGGTTCCTGGTGTATATCCTCTTCTTTTGAAATTTCTTGTTCATTTTCTTACTCCTCTTCCCCATCTATATAAATTAATTTCTTCTCAACACACTTATGATCTTTAGTGTATTTTCTATCACAATTGTAACAAAGCCCTTTTGCTCTTTTTTCTTCCAATTGTTGTGGCGTCAACCTTGTAAGTGGTGAAAGACTAGGAGAAACAACACCTCCATCTTTATAGTAGTGAGTGGTAGGCTTCCTTGTTGCCATAATTTTGCTTTCCATTTTTCTTGCCAACCTGAATGCCTTCTCCAATGAATCAGGTTTCTAAAGATGAATCTCATGTTGAATGTTATCCTTTAAAGTCCCAATGAACACATCAATCATATGCTCCCATGGAATATCTTTTACCCTTATATTCAATTTTTGAAAGTCATCAATGTGCCCATTATTGAACCCTTTTGTTTGAGATTTATCAGTTGGCTAAAAAAGGTGTTTCTTTTTGTATCCTCATAATGTGATATTATTTCTTCCGTAAAAATTGCCTAAGTGACAAATTTTTTATGAGAGCAAAGCCATTGATACCATACAAATTGATTTGGTTCCAAATATAAAGTTGCAATGTGTACCTTTTGTGTGTTTTGCACATTACGGAGATCGAAATATTGCTCCATCTGTAGTATCCATGTTATGGGATCCTTGCCATCAAATTTCCTCATATCGATCTTTGGAATATGGCGGGTCTTGAATCCAACGTAGAGTCTATAAAATCATGATTAACATTTCTTTTGTTCTCATCATGAGTTTCCTTTACTACCATTTCACCATTAGTAAGCATTTCTTATAGCAACTTTGTTAAATCTATCTTCAAATCTTCCATGTTTCCTTTAATTTTTTCTTCTATACCATCCATATTAGTTTCCACGCCCTTTGAATTCCTTCAAACTAAATTTTCAACCAAACTTATGCAAAACTTAAAAAAATATACACACCTATTTTCACTTTGTAGGAGCTTGATATTGAATCTGTTTTATCTCTGTAATTTCGACTCTCCAAGGTCTAAAATTTCGTTCTACGGTAGCCCTCTAAGTCCTCTTTGCAACCCCACAATTCTAATCAATATTGGACCTTCCAAGGAAGAGTTATGCTAAATCTTCCACGATGATCAAATTATAGACTAGTTCAATAAAGCGAACTTGTACGAAGTGCCATGTGTCATTGTTTCGACCCTAGGACCTAAAACCGATACACAGAAAACTACATATTGTCCTCTTTCTGTAACTTTTTAAGAAATTTCAATCTGATGCTCAGAGAGAAAGTTATGACGATTTTCCCCAGGTCACATGTTTGGGATATAATTTGGGAGCCTTCAAAAACCCTAAATGTCTTTAACCATATCTCCGAAAATATAGCGAAAGAAGATCTAAAATTCGGGCCCGAGCTTCACCAAGATTTTGGCTCAAATAGGTTTTAATTTTAGAGTCTGAACTTTCCTAGAAAAACAATTATAGAGAAAATTCCACGATGACCTGTTTGAGATGAAATTCTGGAGCTTACAAAAACCTTAACTTCCTTAGATCCTATCTCTACAATATAGAGATACAATATCTAAAATTCGGACTCGAGGTTCAAAATGATTTCGACTTGTTGACCACTACCGGTCAACTACCCCTGCAGTACACCCCCTCTTTTCTTGGCAGAAAGGGGTAGCACCTGAACGACGTGTCCGTGCCAGCCTGCAGTCATCAGCAGCTTGATCATTTTAATTGTAAACCCAGTCTGCATGTATGAATTGTAAATAATCTTAGCAGATATGAGTCGTTTATGTAAAATTGCCTAGGTGGACCTAACTTTCTAATGATAATCTACGTCCTGGAAGGTTTTTCGTCTCACCGATCTATGATCGGCAGAGTTTTCCTTCAGCCTGACCCCAAAGCCGGGATGCATTTTGTTATTAGAACTTTAGGAGAATCCTAGTGTGTTAATCTGCTAGATTATAGTTGTGTCACAGAAACTGGGTGATTTATGAGGGTCTATGATAAAGGGGTTTTCCCCCTTAAGATGTAAATTGTAAAAGTCATGATGTAATGTGTCTTGAGGGTTGGAAAATGTTTTAAATCCCCTCATGAGTCCTAAGTCCTAGGTCCTAGGTGATGTTTCCAAAGGCTTAGTTCGATGATCCATTTAAGAAAATAAATAAAATAATAAAATAAATAAAAATAAAAAAATAAATTATAAAATAAAGCAAAAACCCTAAATAATAAAATAATAATATTTTGAGTGAATGCATGCAAAATATTATTTTTAATAATAAGTTAACAATTTCGACGGATGAGATTAAGAGATGTCTTGATCCTCATCGACGGTCGAGATCATTTCGACATGGATCACTCGAACTAGCCGTTGGGATCATTTCCTTTAAGTAGGGTGCTAGGGGTCATTTCAGATCATTGGATCTGTGAGTCTGGTACTGAAGAAGCTCTCTTGTAATCTGTTTTCTGGTTAATAAAAGAAGACTTTGGGGTCCAAATCTTGCTGGTGTTACTCTCTGGAAGTGCTGTGAGCTAATTTAGTTTCTGCATATTTTATGTTTCAACCATTAATAATAGCTTATTGTAGAGTATTGTGAGCACAGGTATCTTGTTCACTTGCTAGGGTTTGAGTGGTGTTAGGGTTTCTGAAGTAATGGCAGGTATCTCCATTACTTTTGGGATCTAGCAGCATTTTTGCCCTCTTTACTGATGGTTGTTTTGAGCTGTGCAGAAAACCCTTACTGAAGAAGATTGGTGGGCGTTTGGGGAAGTTCTAGGCTGAACCAGCCAACTCCCACAGGCTTTTCCTTGCAGAGCCTAGCTGATTTTTTCCCTGGGTCTATCATTCAGTTTATTTTTTTAATTTGCATGAGAGATTTTCTGAAGTTCTTCACAGTGAAATCTGAAATTTTCTTTAAAATATTTATGTTCTTATTGCTGAATCTGGCTATTAAGGAGCCAAAATTTGTAAATTACTCAGTTGGTCTAACGATTCAACTCTTGCTTTATATACAGGTTTAATTAGGGTTTTTCAGTTTTGGTTTTATGCACACATCATTTTTGGGTGATCTGCTCTATTTCAGGTTGCAGGATTGTTGAAATACCCTATTTCGCCAGTAAATACAGTCCTTCCACGCTCAGGGGATTAAGCTGCCTACAAAACCCTTGCTGCTGCATAAACCAGCCAGAATCATTTACAGGCTAATGATGAAAGAAAAATACTGACGCGTTTTATAAATCGCTGCTGGAGGACGCACGCTTCAAAACAATGGCGTAAGTCCTTTCACCCAGCGGACGCAGCGCAGAAAGGAAACAAAACAATGTATAACGTATAAAGACGCAGCCGTTCCTAGCCAGGATAAATCAAAATCGCCCAGGTAAGTTTCAAAATCGATTCAAGTGTTTACTGCCGCTGTCACTTGCAGAAAATCATCAACCGGGTCAGGTTACGTGCTGTGCATCGACTGTATCAAAGGGAAAAACGTTCAACACTGTGCGTTTCTTACGTTCAGGTTATCTGCCATCATCATCTCCAGGTAATCTTGAGATCCTTGTCCGCTGCCATCAACTGTGCTATCGTCTTCTTTGTATTGCTTGAGCCGGGCTCACGATTTTTTTTAGACTTTAGCATTCGATCAGTTCCCCTGTCGATTAGCCTCAGCAAATGGACGTCTGCGCGTTTCATTCTACGCTGACCAGGGTTACGTCTTTTCTATCTTCGATTTAGAAATTAGTTTTAGGTGTTTTATTAGATTTATTTTTTTTTGTTTTAAATCTAATGTTATGATTGCGTAGATAAGTTGTATTTAGGTTTTGAATTTAGTTTATCATAGTTTAAATTTTATTAATTTTTAGATTTTAGTTTTATTTTAAAATCGTTTCATTTTTTTAAAGATTTTATTCTATTAAAAAAATATATAAATTCTAAAATCATAAAAAATATAAAAATAAAAATAATAAAAAATAAAAAAATAAAGAGGCTTTCTTTTTCCTTTTAGTTAGATTTTAGACATAGGTTATTTCTTTTCTTTTTTTTTTATTTTAATTTTGTTTAGATTAAATCTTATAATCGTTTTTGTTATTTAGGAATAAAATTTTAGTATTTTGATATTTCATTTCTTTTTTTTTAGTTTTATTTAATTAAATTTAGATTTACAAAAAAAATAAAATTTGAAAAAGCATCGTGGAAATTTTTGCCAGATTCAGTTGTTTTCCTCAGGGAATTATCATGTTATATCTTTTATGCTGAGATTTAAATTTTCAAGTCTGGATACGAATATGATATCTGGTTAATGATTTATGATTCTCGTGGTGGTTTAAAGCATTCATCTCTTCAAAATTCTCAGTTGCTGGATATCGTTTTGGTCATTCTAAGAGCATTGTGAGTTTAACTGATATCTTGCGATGACAAATGATTGCTGTTCACGGTTTATGTTTCTATATCATCTAACAAGTAATCGTTTTAACAACAATCTCTTAAGGCACTGGTCTGCTAAATTAATCAAATCCTTTTAGTGCTTTTCATATCGTGTCTCCCAACCAACTGGTCGACAGTTGGTCTTCGTCATATCATAGGGTCTACCCCCCTTAGCCGCGGGAGACAGGCTTAAACGGAGAGATCGGGGATCAGAGTGACAGCCCCCGGTCTGAGCGTTGTCGTGTCAATCTGCGCGACAACACGACTCAAATGGGTATTTTTAGCGTCTGAAACTTCGTAGATAAAAATTTATAACCAAAGTGCCACGATGACCTGTTTGGAGCAGTGAAACCCTAGAATCCAAAGCTCCGATACCAAATGTTATGAAACCAGCTCAAAAAAATATAAAAAAGATAGATCAACTACTTAGAAATCAACCTCTCAAGGGGGAAACCTCCTTTACATTACAAAAATGAACAATTCTTGGATGATACAAAGGACAATACCTCATTTCTATATATAAGAGTGTAAGGGGTCCCAATACGATTAGAGCCTACATAACAATAATATTGTAGGGGCACAACAATAACAATAATGGGCTTCTATGGGGCATAATAATAACAACATGGGGACTATATGGGCACAATAATACAATAATGGGGTTGCACTAATAACAATAAGGGGTTACATGTTGGAAATAATACTGAGAGGTGGGGGGTGAATCAATATTATCAAATTCTTTTCACTATACCTTCCAGATTTATAATTCAATTTATTCTTCAAATGTTGACCATTAATTTGTATGTCAGTACCATATAATAATGAACAAGAACAAGAAAAACAGATAGTCGCACCAAAGAACATCAGATATAAGGTGGAAACCCAATGTGGGTGGAAACCTAATGTGGGTGAAAACCACCTGCTATATGTTTCTATCTTCTTTCAAATAAAAACTTCTTTTTACAATGATTATGTACTGGTGCAATCCCTTACCAGTACGCAGGCTGCATCCTGCAAAAAGCTACAACCCTCTCTCGTTTTCCAGACTCTCCTGGAAGGGAGCTACAACCCCCTTAGCTCTTGTACTAGCTGAGCTACTAGTACGTAGGTGCTGACCTACTTCTTTTCTTCAAAGGACCACGTTTCATCAATTTTCAGACTGGATCCATGAACATCAAATAATCATCAAGTACATGTGAATCAACTAATCTCCTTTTACAATTAACTAATGAATCAACCAATAGCTTCTCAGAATGCAATAACTAGAAAAGTAGTATCAGTGATCTAAACCCAGAATACTGCAGCAATAGACAAAAGGCAGCCAAGAAAAGTCCGCAACTTCACCAATAGAAACCTGCGAATATCCGCACTTCTACTGTGTCTAGCCTGCGCAGCTTCGCACCTTCTCTGTGTACTGGACTGCGCACCTCCGCACCTGCGCCCTCTACTGGACTGCGGACCTCCGCACCTGCGCCGTATATTGGACTGCGCACCTCCGCAACTGCACCGTTTACTGAATCGCGGACCCCCGCACCTGCGCCGTCTACTGGATTGCGGACCTCCGCACTTGCGCCGTCTACTGGACTGCGCACCCCTGCATCTGCGCCGTTTACTGAACCGCGAACCTCCGCACCTACGCCGTCTACTAGACTATGGACCTTCGCACTTGAGCCGTATCTCGCCTGCGGACCTCCGGATACAAACACTTGATCAGTCCTCAAATGTACCCCAGTCTGTCGACTTCACAGATCTGATCATGCGCCAAAGCGACCTCGACCTTCCAGTAGATCTGCCTTATAATTCACGGTTTTCTCCTTGATTCAGATCTAGATTCACAAACCGATCACCAAAATTTCAGGTCTTAAGATATTCAATGTTCACAAGTGTCTTGGCCAAATGATCTCCTTCCCTTTTTATAGTCTAGGCCTTTCTCAAACCATGGACCAAAACCATTGAGAAACAATACCAAGGACTCAATGCTTGGGTTCAACTCTTTTGAATGCAATACCACGAACCAAAACCATATGATCAAAAACGTCGGACTAAATACCATGGATCAATCATAAACATTCCCACGTGCGTGTGCTTCTCTGCATGAAAGTGAGTGAATTTGACGTCCGCACCTTTTGTTCGGAGAACCTGCGGGTATGTCTGCAGCTTTTGTTAGGCTCACCTGCGGGTATCTCATTTTTTATGATTTTGAGAGCCTGAACAGTGATTTGCCACTTGAGTGAGTTGCCATCAAGGACAACACTCATGCCATAGCACCACGTCTGAGTCATAATGCCAACAATCTCCCCCTTTGGACTTGATGACAACTCCAAGATCCTCAAAGTCATTCTCCCCCTTTGTCATCAAGGGCAAAGGGTTATGCTCCCCCTGAGAACATGCTGAAAACTCTGCTCTGCTGTGCTGATCGTGCTCCCCCTGACTGTAGGCCAGATTTGCAAAAGAAATTTTCTTCAAGAAGAACCATAATCCACCATACACCATAAATGACCTTCCTATCACCAAAAGACTCTATACATACATTCATCACCCAACCAAGTGGGGATCATTCTCCCAACCAAGTGGGGTTACATCAGAAATTTACATATGACAACCAAGTACATTATATCATTCATCCCAGACATAGGCCGTTACATGACCTTGACAAAAGAAATAGAGACAAAACATTAGCAACAATATTCAGATCAACATCCATGTTCTCCTTCTGTACTTGCTCCTCCAAGATCTTCTACAATAATGCCAACAATGCATTATTAGAAGAATATATGCTCCCCCTGAGCCTGTGCCATTTGGTCTTTGACCCATCCATAAACCAGTGAATGTACGCGTATATGAAACTCACGTACAACCAACAAGATTCAACAACAAGATGATGCATCAACTACCGCCAGCTTTTGCTTAAGGTATTCAAAGGTCTCCTTGGGCAGCGGTTTGGTGAGTATATCAGCAACTTGTTCCTTAGAGGGAACATACTCCAACTTGACCTTTTGTTCAAGCACTTGTTCCCGAAGAAAATGATATTTGATAGGTATATGCTTGGTCTTTGAGTGCATGATTGGGTTCTTTGAAATGATGATAGCACTTGTATTATCACATAGGATGGAGATAGGTGGAGTACAAGTGATTTGAAAGTCCTGCAAAGTTTGCATCATCCAAAGAAGTTGTGTGCAACAAGATGCAGCAGCCACATACTCTGCTTCAGCTATAGATAATGCTTTTGAACTCCGTTTCTTGTTGAACCAAGATACTAATCTGGAACCCATGAAGAATGCACCATCACTAGTGCTTTTTATGTCATCCACGCTTCCGGCCCAATCTGCATCTGTTTAAGCATGAAGTGTGAGATCTCTATCTCTAGGATAC
Organism: Pinus tabuliformis; assembly: GCA_031772625.1. Lineage (NCBI taxonomy): Eukaryota > Viridiplantae > Streptophyta > Pinopsida > Pinales > Pinaceae > Pinus > Pinus tabuliformis. The sequence goes on along the minus strand of CM062810.1, from coordinate 31,829,197 downwards.
CATAATCCATAGTTTTGAGTTCCTTGAAGGTACTTGAAGATTCTCTTAACTGCCTGAAGATGAGTTTCCTTTGGATTTGCCTGAAATCTTCCAACTATTCCCATTGCATGCATGATGTCTGGTCGCGTACCTGATTCCAATCATGGATCTATAGGTTGGTTGATGCACTGCTGCTGATTCATCATTTGCACTGAGGCTGCATCCTGTAACCATAGGGGTACATACTGGTTTCGAATCTTCCATGCCATATTTCTTCAAGATCTGCTTGAGGTACTTGGTTTGAGATAAAAAGATACCGCCTTCATTTTGTTGGATTTGTAGACCAAGAAAATATGTCAGCTCTCCAAGCAATGACATTTCGAATTCTTTCTGCATCACCAAGGCAAAGTTTTGACTCATAGCTTCTTCATTGCTGCCAAAGATAATATCATCTACATACACAACAAGTATTAGCAATTTTTCATTTTCAATTTTTATATAAAGATTGCTATCTGCTGATCCTTTTGAAAAACCTTGTTGATGAAGGTATTTGTCCAAGCGATAGTACCAAGCCCTTGGAGCCTGTTTAAGACCATAGAGAGCCTTTTTTAGTCTGCATACAAGATTTGGATCATTCCCAAGGATGAAGCCATCTGGTTGCTCAATGTACACTTCTTTTTCTAAGTCTCCATTCAGAAAGGCTGATTTCACATCCATTTGAAATACTTTGAACTTCTGAAAGCTAGAGAGAGCAAGGAACATTCTGATGGCCTCAAGTCTAGCAACGCGAGCAAAAGTTTCTTCAAAGCCTATTCCTTCTTGTTGAGCATACCTTTTACACATAAGTTTGGCCTTTTTTTCCCCTAGGAAAAAGTCGTAATTTTATTCAAGAATTGATAAAATTACATTTTGTAGATGCCCAAGGCATATGCAAATGGCTGATCCTGTTAATCACAGGCAGCGGTCAAAAAACAATAACACTAGGTAGCAGAGAAACTATCCTGAAAAGTCAGGAGACAACAGAGTAACAGTAAAAAAAATAAATTGTGTATGCCAGCTAGCCTATGCTTTCCTTCCTTTCTTCTTTTCCACCCGTCGCCATCCTCCTGAGTCAGCGATGGGTGTAATGATAGCTAGCTGGTTCTCCATAGTGTTCACTGGTGGTTCTTTGTCCGATTCCGAGCCCCCTGAGCTGTGGGTTCTCTTTATGCCGCTTGCTTCCAATTGTGGTTCCTGTTGCAGATCTGTGATGATTGGCCCCGCTTGGGTGGATGGTGGATTCGCTGCTTGAGCATGTTCCTGTTCCATTTGAGAGTCTGGTTCCTTCAGGTTCTCTGTGATTTCCTCATTTATGTCTTCTTCTTCTATTGGGTCTGTGTTCTGCCAGCCTTTGGGCTTTTTTGGTTGTTTCTTAGTTTTCCTGGGGTCTTTTCGGGCTAATGGGCAGTTATTTTGAAGGTGCCCTGTCTGTAAACAGGTCCTGCATCGGAAAGCTGTGTTTTCATAGTCGAGCTGCTGTATCCATTGAGTATTATTAAAGTTCAGCGTGATGTGGTCGGGTAGCCCTTCGCTCAGATCCACTTCTACGCATATTCTGGCAAATGTGAAGATTCCCCTGATAGCTCTTTCTTCATCCATTTTTAGGAATTTCCCTAGAGAATTCCCAATAGCGATTAGTACTTTGTGGTGCCAGAAGTGAAGTGGGAGTCCATGCATCCTTACCCATACAGGCATTTTTGAGACTTTCATTGTTGTAGCATCAAAGTCCGAGAACCAGGGGGTGGTGAATAGACCAGCACTGCCCCAGAACCAAGGGCCCTGGTTGATAATGCTGTCTCTTTCCTGTTCTGTGTCAAATTTAACTATGAAGAAACCCTTAGGGCATAGATAAACTTCACAGTTAGGTGACCATGTTGAGTAGATCCATTGATTTAGGGCATCTGATTTAGGCCAGAAGCCATTGAATCTACAAATAATTGCAGTGTTGGCTAGATCGGTGAGTAAATAATTTACCTCTGGCTCAGTAACTTGTAGAGTTGGTGATTCTGGCTTTTGTTCAACAATGTATGGACCCGGCAGCTCTGACGGTGGTGCTGTTTTGTGTTCCATTTTTTTCCCTTTCACTGCATCCCGAAATGAGCTGGTGTTTTTTGAGCTGGATCCACTGCTACCACCACACAGTCGTAGATTAATAATGATGGTTGAATCATTGGTAATACTGCTTTGTTGAAGAGTGTGGCTGTCCTGTAAACTGTAGCCAGAATAGATAAGGTTTTGATAATGAGCTGGGATTCCCAGCTGCCCCTGGATCCTCTTCTTTAATTCGTGTACAGGCGAACCCTTACTTAGTCGCATGCAAAAATGTTTGCCTGCAATAGTTTTTATAAAGATCTGGATCAGATCTGTGCTGGTGTGGAAAAACCCCTGATTCACTGGTTCATATGCCAGATCTGCCTGATATAAGGTACCAGGGCTCTCTGATTTCAGGTCCGGGTCGCTCTTTCTTTTTCCGTCTGAATATGGGGGCTCGATGTACAGTGTGACCCCTGCTAGCGCGGCCCTCTCCGTCCACACTGATCCATACTTGACGTTATTTGAGGTCAGAGGGAGCGGGTGAAAATGTATTACCAGGGGCGGATCTGTACATTGACGGACCTCCAGCCACAGCGTACCATACTTGCCGTTATTCGCATTCAGAAGGTGCAGATCGAGGCGTGACTGTATCATCAAAAGCAGATCTGGCCATAGGCCAACGGTCGAAAGCAGATCTGAACATAAGCATTCGAAATCATGCTGGCCGTGACCTGCTACAAGCTGGGCAGGGGTTTTACCATGAAAATAAGCTTTATTCAGTAAATGGGAAAACCAGAAAGACCTGTAAGCCGAGCTTTCTCCAATCAAGGCGTGATTTGTTGCCTGGGGGTTGAGCTCGAGTCCTCCGCAGTACCCTATCCAGGACGGCGTAGTCAGGTCGTGGACTTCGGCCTTCAATCTCCAGGTCTCTGTCGATGACTTCGCCTCCTCGCATCGCACATTGTCGGCGGCCCTGCTGTAAACCCTAGCCATGATCGAATTCCTCCTTGCTCTCCGATGCAGACAAGTCTTCCGTTTCATGCCAATGCTACCTGTAAATGCTATACAAATCTCCGGCCACATAAGTTTGGCCTTGTTTCTAATTACTTCCCCATTTTCATTCAACTTGTTTTCGAAGATCCATTTTGTCCCTATGACATTCTTATCTTTTGGTCTAGGAACCAATTCCCAAGTGTTGTTCTTTTCGATCTGCTCAAGTTCTTCATCCATTGCCTTGACCCAACATTCATCTTTGCATGCCTCTTTTACATTTTGTGGTTTAGCGGAGGAGAATAATGCCAAATAGCTTGAAGTTTCTGCAATTGTTCTTCTTGTTTGTATGCCTGCCTCCTTTTGCCCCAAAATTTGAGATTCTGGATGATTCTTTTGAACATAACTGGATGGAGTCTTTTCTTCTATCCTTGTCTGTTCCTCTGGTGCCTCATGGGTTTCTTCTTCATCATGAATCTGATTTGATGTTGATGGATAGTCCTCATCATCTTCGAAGTCTTCAGCGCTTACCTGCCTGGGAGTGTTTTCTTTTTCATCCACCACTACGTCAATGTTGTCGACAATTCTTCCAAGCCTTTTATTGTAACATTTGTATGCTTTGATGTGAGGAGAATTCACCCGGATATTTGTCTTGTTGAGAATGACAACTGCAACAAATGCGGCTTCTCCCCAGAAGGTTGCGGGAGTTCCAGACTCATCAAGCATAGCACGAGCCATTTGTTGAACGGTTCTGTCCATCCTTTCCACTACTCCATTTTGCTGAGGAGTCCTAGCTGTAGAGAATTCCCTTCTTATTCCATGTTCTTCACAAAAGTCGAAAAATTCATTCGAGGTAAACTCCCCACCTCTATCAGACCTGAGGCATTTGATTCTGTGATCTGATTCGTTCTCCACCAAGGCTTTGAATGATTTGAACTTTTCAAAGGCTTCGTCTTTGTGCTTCATAAGTCCTATCCAACACATCCTGGAAAAGTCGTCAATGAATAATATGAAGTATTCTTCTCCTCGAGGTGACCTTTTCCTAGATGGGCCACATACATCAGTATGGACTAGTTCAAGTGGCCTGCTAGCTGATCCTTCCTTCTTAGGGAAGTTCGTTCTGGTTTGCTTACCAAACTGACCCGATTTGCAAATTGTATTGTCTGGAATTCTGATGTCTGGAAGACCATGAACTGCCTGGTATTTACATGCTTTCCTTATCTGTGAGAAGCTAAGATGCCCCAATCTTCTGTGCCACAACCAGTGTTCATCGTTCTTGCTTATATAGCATTGATGTTGTCGTTCTTTGAATATGTATAAATTATTTGGAGTCCTTATGCCTTTGATCACTGTTTTTCCTATATCAAGATCACGAACACTACATTCATTTGATCGAAATATTACCTCTGTCCCTTGATCACACATCTGATTGACACTCAATAAATTACGCTTTAACCCATCAACATACATAACATTTCCAACTTTGACCTTTTCTTTCAATTGAACAGAACCTTTACCTTTTATGAGCGCAGGGGTGTCATTTCCAAATGAGACCTTCTTCTCCTTCTCTAAGGCACTATATGACTGAAGTTTTTCTTTATCACCTGTCATATGTTTCGAACATCCACTGTCGATGTACCATTGATTCTCTTGCCCTTTCGCATATAAGGCTATACCACATCTTTCTAGTTGCGGTTCTTTCATTCTCCATGTTTTAGCATTTGAGGCTTGTTCCTTTGTTTGCCGAAACCTGCTCCTGCATTCAGAATCTTCATGACCAAAGTTGTTACAAATAGAACATTCAATTTCATTCTCAAGGGCATAAAAGTTATTGTAGGTTCTTTTTGTGATCCCAGTCATACTTATTTGTTTTTGAGCTTCTCTAGTCATGATTGTCTTATAGGCAACACATTGAGTTGCTTTGTGACCAAAGTTATGACAAGAAAAGCATTGGCCATTGAATAAACTCCTGCGATTATCAAATCTACCAACCAACCGATTGTAGTTTTTACTGACATCCATTCTTGAGGCAAATTTGGAAGATTTTACCTGTGGCTGGTTGTAGCTTCTGTTCATCCTTAAGGTGGATAGCCCCTGATTTACCTGGTAGTCTTTGTTCATTCTTGAGGTAAATTGTTCCTGATTTCTATTTGACCTTTGCTCACTCCTCCTTGTTGCATCAAGATAACTTTTGGAGGTGGATGGTTGTTGTGCTTGAGATGCTTTTTCATTATATCCCAGACCTGTCTTGATTAGTGGAGAACGCTGCACATTGATAATCTCATCTAGAGTTTCAGATCCTTCAACAAATCTAAGATTAAGAGTGTAAGAACCACGATTCAGACTAATTACATTTTTTTTTTCTCTAAAGTTAACAGCAAATACAACCAGGAAAGAAACGCATTGAAATTTCAAATTTATTTAGCACACACATTCCTGACACTCATTTCAGGAAAACATATCATAACATTTACATATGTTTAACTAAGATCAATAGTAATGGAATACATGTGTACCGTTCACCAGAAGGCGAGACACCGCTTGCTCTGTTGTTACTGGTATTCCCTTGTAGCCGGTCACCTCCGCGAGTGAATGATGACGCACTTGATCCGAATGCGAAGACCCACCGGTTAACCTCCCAGCCTACTCCTTGGGTACTCTTCTTCCCCGCGGACCCCCAAGCTGCAATGGGGTTGTACAATGGAGGAAAGCACTAGCTGGTAGAGGAGAGCACACCTTGGCTCAAGAGTCCCCTCTCTAAAATCCTCTACCTCACCAAACTCACTATAGCTTCGTAATCACTGCTCTGACATCATCTCATCCATCCAACCATAGGGTTCCCCCCAAAAGTCCCTTCTCCCATGGCTTGCCCCTTCTTTTATAAGAGTCCTCATAGGTGACACTTGTCATGTCATTCATAATTAATTATTTTTTTATAATTCAATAGCTTGATTATTCACCCACCCATGTGTCATTCTCACATCAAGGGTCTCCCAAAATTATTTACTTAAATTTTTATTTAAAACTAATATTTTCCTCACCTCAACAAGATTCCTATTTCTTCTCCTAGTTGTCTCTTTATTCCCCCCTTTTATTCCTTAATTTGTGTTCATTACTTGAAGTCAATTAATGAGTCAAGATTTTATCCCCAATCTACTCCCTAATTTAACTCAGGTTATCTCCTAGATGGATATTCTTATGTTGGTTGTTGACACATGGAGCTTCTCTACATTTCTCTAAATTTAATTTATTATTCTCATTTTAATTCACCTTCCCCTTTTCTTAATTAGGTTTAAATTAGATTAGGATTAATCTTTATCCTTACCATTATGTTTGTCTTTCCCCTTTTTCCTAATTAAACCACATAATCTTCCTAGTATTTTCCAAAATGGGAAGGGTAGAGTTTTTAAGGTACTCTATTTTAATTCTTCCTATGATCCTCCTTATTCCAAGTTTTATTTTTGATTTAATTACATTGATTTCTAATCATCATTTACCCTTGATGTAAGTTTACCTAGTTTTCATTCCTTGCTTATATATTTATTTATTATTATTTATTTTTAATGATTCCAAGGATGCCAAGTTTGGTTGTGCCCTTCAAGAACTTCCCTAGAAGTTCCAAGGGTGCCACACCTAATAGCTTATTTGTGATGTCAAGGGTGCCAGTTTGGTTGTGCCCTTCAAGAACTTCCCTAGAAGTTCCAATGGTGCCACACCTAATAGTTTATTTGTGATGCCAAGGGTTCCAAGTTGGTCGTGCCCTTCAAGAAATTCCCCTGAAGTTCCAAGGGTGCCACACCACTTGCCCTTCAAGCATCCAGTGATTACGAGGGGAAAGTATAGTGCAACGTCATAGACCACTATCATCTCTTATGTTGCCTGCTATATTGAGACTAATGGTGTCGGGGATCAAGGAATCCGCCTTGATGCGCGCCCCCCAGTAAAGTTTTCATGAGCGACCCAACTTTGGAACCTGCCCTCATGGCATCGTGATCTTCAAGGCGAAGGTGTTTCAACCCTTCCAGCCCAAGTCACGTCGGGAGTGCTAGTGGGTGAGATCAGGGACTCTGTCCCACCCCTCCCATGCAGTTCCATCCACTTGTACAACCCCATCACCCATATGTGAGTCATTTGGTCAAGCAACTAATCTGTGCCTGCAACCATTAATATATCATCAGAATATAGTTAAACATATATGGCAGATTCCAAGATCGACTTAGACTTTCAAAGATAAAGTAATATAAATTTTCATCAAACCAGGTGTCATCGACATGTCATATGCGAGTGCCTCTGATGGTTTGTTGCCATACTCAATAATCATCAATAACAAGGTTTCTTAATGTTAGTCAATTATCATAATAGCATCATTAACAATTCCTGGTCATTCACATCATTGTCCATTGTAAGTCTGAACTAAAGGAAGTAGGTAACATAGGGGACACATCCCTCATGGCTATCATCAATAATCATCAATGGAAACATACATATTCATTAAGCTATCAACATCGTAACATCGTAGAAATATACCTATCCATAAAATTTATCCTCATTATGCTTTTAGTAGAGCGCATACATATTCTTTACTACCCTCATCATAATTTCAAATAGAGACCAACTTAACTATTTAATATTGCAATCATCAGAATACTGATAGATAAGATACATAACCATTCATGCTACCATAATATCAATGGAAAGCATTCATAAACATCACAACCATGAATATCTCAATTGCTAATAATAGTGTCATGGGTCCAGATCCTCAATCTGAGGTCCTCGAAGAATAGAGTGTCTAAGATAATGTCGTATTAGGGTCAGGAAACTAGAGTGGGCACTACAAAGAGCTTTTGTTTTCTCAATCTCTTTTCTAAGACCAACAAGTTCACATTCTAATTTTTCATGAAGTTTTTCTTTTTCAGCCAGTTGGAATTGCAAAGTATCAATAATCATATTTTCTCTTCTAAACGAATTTTGAGTTTAGAAATCTCTTCATACAGACCACCTTCATCTATAGCATCCATGAAATCATCATCTTCAAAGGCCATTAAAAGTCTATAATTGTTACCTTGTTCATCTTCATCACTGTTTGAAAGTCCATCATTGTCTTCATGAGTGTAATAGCTCTTCTTATTTACATTCTGTTTCTTGTTCCATCTGACAAGTTCCTTACCTTTATCAAGCTTATCTTTATGCAGACACTTTGCAACATAGTGACAGACTCTTCCACAACCAAAACATTTGAAAGGTAACTTACCTCTGAATCTTCCAGCACCCCGTTGAAGGTTCTTGACAAAATTTGATTCTTCGTCTTCTTCTGATAGATGTCCTGACTCATAGTAATCTCCTTTGCCTAAAGCCTTGAATGCAACTTCTCTTCTGTCTGATGGTCCTCCTTTCCTCATTTCATAAGCAGTCAGAATTTCATGCAACTGTGACATGGTAAGGTTTCGTAGATTCTCTTTTTCTTCTATTGCAGAAACTTTAGATTCAAACCTAGGGGACAAAGATCTTAGAACCTTTTCAACCACAATAGCCTCTTTTATTTCTTCACCCAAGTTTTTCATACAATTAACAATCTCATCTACACAAAGGAAATAGTTAGCCACGCTTTCATCATTGTGCATTCTGAGATTTTCATACTGAATTCTGAGGTTTTGAAGTTTTGCTCATTTTACCTGTTCATCTCCTTCATAGCTCAGAACAATCTTGTCCCATATTTCTTTTGCGGATTTATACTGCATAACTTTGACAAATTCTGATTGAGATAGACATCCCAATAGAGTATTGACAGCCTTTGCATTTGTTTCATATTGCTTCTTACCAGCCGAATCTGTAGGAGTTGTGGATGGAAAAGTGTACCCTGTATCTATGATATCCCAGACTTCTGTACCAAGAGATTGAAGATATGCCGTGACTCTTACCTTCCAATAGACGAAGTTGGTCCCATCAAAAATTGGTGGCCTGATCGATGCTTCTCTCTCGTAGTTTCTCATGATGCTAGATCTTCCTTCAAGCGATCAAGCTTCTTCAGAAGGACCTGCTCTGATTCCAATTGTTGGAAATAATACTGAGAGGGGGGGGGGTGAATTAGTATTATCAAATTCTTTTCACTATACCTTCCAGATTTATAATTCAATTTATTCTTCAGATGTTGACCATTAATTTGTATGTCAATACCATATAATAATGAACAAGAACAAGAAAAACAGATAGTCGCACCAAAGAACACCAGATATAAGGTGGAAACCCAATGTGGGTGAAAACCACCTGTTGTAATATGTCTCTATCTTTTTTCAATTAGAAACTTCTTTTTACAATGATTCTGTACTGGTGCAGTCCTTTACCAGTACGCAGGCTGCAACCTGCAGAGAGCTACAACCCTCTCTCGTTTTCCAGACTCTCCTGGAAGGGAGCTACAACCCCCTTAGCTCTTGTACTAGCTAAGCTACTAGTACGTAGGTGCTGACCTACTTCTTTTCTTCGAAGGACCACGTTTCATCAATTTTCAGACTGGATCCATGAACATCAAATAATCATCAAGTACATGTGAATCAACCAATCTCCTTTTACAATCAACTAATGAATCAACCAATAGCTTCTCAGAATGCAGTAACCAGAAAAGCAGTATTAGTAATCTAAACCCAGAATACTGCAGCAATAGACAAAAGGCAGCCAACAAATATTTCAAGAAAAGTCCGCAACTTCACCAATAGAAACCTGCGAATATCCGCACTTCTACTGTGTCTAGCCTGCGCAGCTCCGCACCTTCTCTGTGTACTAGACTGCGCACCTCCGCACCTGCGCCCTCTACTGGACTGCGGCAGCTCCGCACCTTCTTTGTGTACTAGACTGCGCACCTCCGCACCTGCGCCCTCTACTGGACTGCGGACCTCCGCACCTGCGCTGTCTACTGGACTGCGCACCTCTGCAACTGCGCCGTTTACTGAATCGCGGACCCCCGCACCTGCACCGTCTACTGGACTGCAGACCTCCACACATGCGCCGTCTACTGGACTGCGCACCTCCGCAACTGCGCCGTTTACTGAACCGCGGACCTCCGCACCTGCGTTGTCTACTGGACTAAGGAACTTCGCACCTAAGTCGTATCTCACCTGCGGACCTCCAGATACAAACACTTTATCAGTCCTCAATTGTACCCCAGTTTGTCGAATTCACAGATCTGATCATGCACCAAAGAGACCTCGATCTTCTAGTAGATTCGCCTTATAAATCACGGTTTTTTCCTTGATTCAGATCTAGATTCACAAACCGATTACCAAAATTTCAGGTCTTAAGATATTCAATGTTCACAAGTGTCTGGGCCAAATGATCTCCTTCTCTTTTTATAGTCTAGGCCTTTCTCAAACCATGGACCAAAACCATTGAGAAATAATACCAAGGACTCAATGTTTGGGTTCAACTTTTTTGAATGCAATACCACAGACCAAAACCATAGGATCAAAAATGTCGGACTAAATACCATGGATCAATCATAAAAATTCCCACGTGCGCGCGCTTCTCTTCATGAAAGTGAGTGAATTTGACGTCTGCACCTTTTGTTCGGAGAACCTACGAGTATGTCCGCACTTCTTATTCGGGGCACCTGTGGGTCCGCAACTTTTATTAGGCTCACTTGCGGGTATCTCATTTTTTATGATTTTGAGAGCCTGAACAGTGATTTGCCACTTGAGTGAGTTGCCATCGAGGACAACACTCATGCCATAGCGCCACATCTGAGTCATAATGCCAACATTACACTAGTAGTATAGGGACCTAACAACTTGTCGCTCACACCGTCGGTTAGTCATGTTGAATATGTTTGTCTAGATGGTTTGAGTCGTCTCGTTGTCAAGTCTTGTAAGTGTGTGTTTGCAAGATCACATATGCACCTTTTCATTCATTCACACACTTAGTCATTTTGTTGAAGTTCGGACGACCGGATTCCCCTCTGACAGCCGGACCTTAACCTCGCCATCGACTCGATCGACTCTCACCCAAAACAACACAGAAGCATTGAGCAATTCTTTTCAAGTTGTGCTCCTTGCAAGCAGATCAATCAGCCTTCATGTTGGTCAACTGGAGAGTTTGACCCGGTAGTCACCCCGGGACTGACTCCCCTCAAAAATTGTGCAGAGGCTGCAGACCTTATCCGCTTCGCTGACTGAGAAAATTGCACAGACAGGCCGAATAAACACCCAGTGTCCGTCCCTGTCTCCCTCAGAAAATTGCGCAGTTTTTCTATCCAACCCTCCAGTCAGTCGATCGGCTACTCACCCGGAAAATTGCGCATTTTTCATGAGCAATCCCTTTGTTGCCCAGTAGTCTGCTAAGCTCAAAACATGTGCAGAGGTGATTAGCAGGTTAGCCTCCCAGCATCAACACAATTTTTCCCACCAGCAGCTCCTTACAGTCGACTGTTAGTTCCCTCTAGGAATTGCGCAGTTTTTGCTGCCAAGATCCAGTAGCTGACTGCCAGTTCCCTCCAGGAATTGCGCAAATTTTGTTGCCTAGCTCCCGGCAGTTCACTGCCAGTTCCCCTCAGGAATTCCGCAGTTTTTTCTACCAGTGTCCCAACAGCCAGCTATTAGTTCCCTTTAGGAATTGCATAGTTTTGGTTGCCAAACTCCTGCTGCCCACTCCTTCCGGAAATTATGCAGATTTTTCCTTCCCAACCTTCCCACAGCCTGGACTATTCCTCTCAAAAACTGCATAGTTTTGTCCTCCAGCGGAGCCATACCCCGCAAACATTCATTGTTGATCCATATTTCCCGTCTCCATCACATAGTGACTGCTGCGAAATTTTCACCAGCTGTTCTTGGAGCCTCCATCCTAGCTCGCAACCTTGTCTCCTCTCCCAGTCACATGCATCCGAAACAATCATGCATCATGATAGACTAGGAGGTTTATGGATTTGATGTCATCTCCTCTTGAGTGACTGCGGATACAGGGACACAAACAAACATGGCGCGACGACAAATGGGATGAACAAAGGGAGCACATGCAGAAGGACATGTTCACCAATGGATGAACAAACGATGCATGCAAAGATATGTGCTCGCGAACGGACGATCATGCAAAGATGTGTTCACGGACGAACGATAGACAAACATGCACTTTACGCGAACAGACGAACTTGTCAAGCTTACCAACATACAAGTAAGGAGCAACATGCGAATGCAACATCAAGTGAACCCAATGACCACTGAAGACTCCACGCATGTTGCCATGCAGAGGTGAAGCTATGACACACCATGAGGACATCCATCACCCAACAACACTGCAGCTCGACATGCACACCAACATCAACACGAATGTACCAGCATTGTCATGTTGAGTCTTGTCATGAATCATGTCATCCACATCACTACTATGAGCCATACTGTCAATCAATGTAATGTTAGGTGGAAGTCCAAGAGACCCACTTATTTTATGAAGAGTCATGTAAAGTCGAAAAGTCATGGAAGTCAAACAGTCATGAGGGTAGTCGAATAGCCACAGGGGTCAGTTTCACCCTTGGCTATAAATACCCCCTTATTTGTACATGCAAAGGAATTTTCACCTCAACTCCTCCCACATAGCCTTGAGAGTCTGTAATGTTTTCTTTGAGGAGTAAGTAGTGGCTCCAACGGCCCCACCCATAAGGTTAGTGATGTATGGTGTAACGATGTTTTTTGGAAGTTTCACTTAATTCAGAAGCCTCCTAACATGCCAGCGTGTTTTCACACATGTATTGTAAGTATTGTAAGATTGATCATGAACACTTGTAATGCATGTTGCTTTAACATGTGTTTAAAACTTGAACTCCTTCACTTGTTGTAATACATATATAATAATGAAAATGTGTTGTATGTGTTGTCAACGTTGTCCTTCCCGTGTTGATTACCTCCCCGAACCTCAGATAGACCTTTCACATAAAAATTGCTATAACAACCGTTGCACTCATACAGACTCGTCCATTGAGTGTATCTTCCCTTGCGTGTTGTGACTGTTGCATATGTGTGGACTGTTCTTTCGGAAGTTTTGCACGTCCTGCTATGTTGTGTGTTCCTAATAGAGTGGGGTCTTCCTCCGAACTGACTTGGGACTCACTCCCACCCTCTCCCTCTATAGTGAAAGAAACATTGACACAAGTAACACTAACAATCACCAGGCACACGAACCTCACTACTCAAAGACAAAGCAAACCACTCTCATGTGCTCACAAGTAAGAGTTGAGGAAAATCTTTAAGATAATGGCAACCGGACTGTCATATTGGATGGGACTCCCACACTAAATTGTGTGAGGTCTAGTTGGGACTTTATACCGAGGTGATCCCCTGAATGTTGGCCTCTTGTTGGTAACACGGACTCTTTTATAAAAGACTCAAATGATTTTGTAAAGCTTATTAAGAATAAAAAGGTGGATAAATATGATATTCTAGTAAGTTTTGATGTGGTTTCTTTGTTTACAAAGATTCCTCTAGATGAAGCTATTCATGTTATAAAAATGGCCACCGATCCTGAAACAGCAAAGCTTGCAGAAATTTGTTAAAGGTCCACTTTTTTCAGTTTTCAAGATCACTATTATGAACAAATATCTGGAGTCGCCATGGGTTCCCCACTCTCACCTATTGTTGCCAAATTATACATGGAGTACTTCGAAAGAAAGACCCTTGACTCATATCCTTTGAAGCCAGCTTGGTGGAAAAGATTTGTTGACGACACTAACCTGAATTGGACTCATGGTAAGGTGGAACTAGAGAGGTTTTTCAATCATCTTAACTCTATATCTTCTGAAATCAAATTTACTATGGAGCTCGAAGAGAATGGTAAGATCCCCTTTCTTGATGTTCTGATCAGTAGAAAAGAGGATGGTACTTTGGGACACCAGGTCTATAGAAAGAAAACTCATACTGATAGCTATCTTCATGCTGATTCTTACCATCATCCTTCCCAAAAATCTGGCGTCTTAAACACTCTAGCTGTTAGGGCTTTCAGAATTTCTGACCCGGATCACCTAAAAGAAGAGATTGAACACTTAACCTCTGTCTTCAAAAGCCTTGGATACAAGGAGTGGAGTATCAGGAAAGCTATAAGAAGAGCTCAGGATAAGGTCCTCTCCAAGCGTCCTCCTGAAGACAAGAAAAAAACTCATGGGAAAGTTTACCTTCCATTCATCCAAGGGATTACAGATAAGATTGCAAAAATTTTAAGGAAGAATAACATAAACACTCAATTTACAACATGTGGAACTATAAGGCAAATGATGAGGTCGGTTAAGGATAACATTGATCGTCAACAACTCAAGGGTGTGTACAAGATTGATTGCTCTTGTGGCAAGAGTTATATTGGGGAAACAGGTCGTTCTCTAAAGATAAGACTAAAAGAGCACGCAGCTGATATAAAGAATGAGAGGTCCCGTACATCAGCCCTTGCAGAACACTCGTCCAAAACCAAACATCATATGTGTTTGGAAGACGCTAAAATTATTGCAAGAGAGGATAATTATCATAAAAGAAAAATCAGAGAGGCCATCGAAATCATGAAATTTCCTCAGAACCTCAACAGGGACAATGGGAGTGAAATCAGTGGAAATTGGCTTCCCCTGATCAGACAGATAAACCCCTCCATGGAGTAGCAGGGATTTTCATATTAATAAATTTAATGAATAAATTAAATTAATTAAATCAAAATTAATTGAATTAAATTAAAATTAAATTAATTAAATCAAAATTAAATTAAATTAATTTTAACTTGATTAATTATATTAATTAAAGTAATTTTAATTAATTCTAAATAAAAATAGAAATTAAATAAAATTACTCAAATAAATAATAATAACCTAGAAAATTAATTGAAATAAAATGAAGATTATAAATTAATTGATTAATTAGACAATTAAGGCTTTATAAGCTAAACAATGAAATATGATAAATAACAATAATAAAATAAAATTTTTATTAATTAATCAATTAAATTTAAATTAATAAATAAATAAAACAATTAAAAGAATTATAAATTTATTACTTAATTAATTTTAAAATTAAATTAAATTAGATTAATTAGATCAAAATTAAATAAAGTAATTTAATTATTTAGCTATATTGATTTTAATTAATTCTAAAATAAAAATTAATAAAATTAGTCAATTTATAAACTAAATTAATTAATAATAACCAATGATTAACATTTGATTAATAAATAAATAAAAGATTATAAATTAATTAATTGAAAATTAGAGCTAGATAGAAAAATTGGTAAATAACAATAAATAAAGTTAATAATAAAGAAATTTGGATAGAATTAAAATTAAATTAATTAATTAATCAATTAATTAAATAAAAATAAAAATAAAAGGAATTAAAAGGAGTTATAAAATATAAATAAATTAAACCTATTTATGAATTAAACTTATCAATTAAAACATTTTTAATTGATAAGTTTAATTGAGTCCGTGTTACCAAACAATTAATAATAACCAATGATTAGCATTTGATTAATAAATAAATAAAAGATTATAAATTAATTAATTGAAAATTAGGGCTAGATAGAAAAAATTGGTAAATAACAATAAATAAAGTTAATAATAAAGAAATTTGGATAGAATTAAAATTAAATTAATTAATTAATCAATTAATTTCAAATTAATTAAATAAAAAAATAAAATAAAAATAAAAAGAATTAAAAGGAATTATAAAATAAATATAAATAAATTTAACCTATTTATGAATTAAGCTTATCAATTAAAACATTTCTAGGTTCTAGGTAAAACAATAAGAATTAATATATTAATTAATAATTTTTTTTATAGAACTATTATATGAAAATAGAATAATAAATAAAAATAAAATAAATAAGAAATCATATATATAATTGTCGGCTTCTTTATAAAAATTAGGGATCTAGGTTTATTTATTCCCAGGTCAGAAGACTCTTTTCTCAATAAGCTTTCATTCATATTCTCTATCTAATTTGTCCTGATGATGGACCCCCTTTGGGGTTTGAAACATCGACAGAATGAACACCAAACTGTGGATAATCCGGATCATGCCACTGCAAAAAACTACCACAGAAGCTTAAAATCTAACATATCTTCCCTGTACGGAGGGGAAACATGGAAGGAGATCTGTCTTCTCGAAATCTTGAGGATAAAAATTGAGAGGAGAACTGCAGACCTGCAATTTCTTAAACAATGTAGAAACAAGAAAATCATTCCTCCTTTTGCGAAGGTAAATCATAGATTATTTAATCATTATAATAATAAATCGTTTTTGAAATTAAGTTTGGCCCTAATTCGAGGTGAAATCAGAAGAACTAGGGCAGCGTTAGACAAGCTCAATCGCTTGGCCCTTTCCACTCATCTAAAACTAACTATGATAATCAGCGTCGATCTATGGAAAATAATTGATGCAAAAGCTGCATTGAAGGCCCAGGCAGAGGGTAGAATTGCCCGGGTAAGACAGTCCAGGAAGCTGTCCAAGCTGGAAGAAGGCGTGGGTTTACCTACTGTGAAAAGCAATCTAGCCTTAAAGGAAGACAGCACAGAAACAATTCCAACGATTCCAACAAGAGACAGCGAAGAAACGAAAGGCAGCAAAAGTTCAGACAGCGTAGCTGAGGTTTCCAGCAGAATAAAACACGCTAAAATCATGAATGATAACACCTTGAAACGTGTTGAAATCATGAATGATAACGTGAACCCAATGGTTTCCTACGCTGTTCCATGTAACTGCGCTGTTCCCTGCGAGCCACCAGAACCCATAATGGACTTATCCCACGCTGTTCCCTTCGGTTCCAGTCATACCTGTAACAGCAGCAACATAAAACAAGCTTGTAATAACAGCAGTATCACCGTGAGCAGCGTGGTCTCCTACGCTGTCTCAGGCTTTGACAAGGGGCCTAACAGCGCTGGTTATGACAATGATTGTAATAAAAGCAGCAACATAAAACACGCTTGTAACATCACCAGCTATATAAAACACGCAGGTAGTAACACCAGCAGTATAAACAATGACAAGGGGCCTAACTGCGCTAGTTACAACAATGATTTTAATAAATCCGGTGCAAGCATAATTGAAGATGAAATTGATTCCGTTATGGATGTAAATATCAAGGATGTTGAAATCAGGAACATTATATATAAAGACAGAAGCAGCATAGAAGATGTTGGAACTAATGCAGATTGTAGAATTAAAAATGATAATGCTACAGGTGATAATCAATTGAGAGCAGAATCTAATAATCCCGACAATGGTAGGTCTGTTACTGGGAACCCCAATGTTCCAAATCATGATAAAAGAGTCGTTAATCTCTCATCCATAATGCTCACTTCTGAAGAAATCAATATCCTTAGCAAAGGATTGGGATTTGCGGTCTCTCCTAAGAACATTCCATTTGAAAGCATCATCTGCAACATTGAGAATGGGACTCAAGGCCTTTCATCAAACATTAAAGAGATATTAAGACAGGAATGTTCTATAGCTATGTTGAGGTCTAAGCGCCCAAAGAGTAACCTGAATAAAGAGGGGCGAGAGGCTCTTAGATCTCTCCGAAACAATGATAAGATAGTTGTTCTTAAAGCTGATAAAGGAGGGGCCACTGTTGTGTTAAATAAGGAAGATTACATTCATAAAATGAATGAGCATTTAAATTGTGGGAGTTATAGAAGAGTCAACTCCAACCCTATTCCCAAGGTGATAAAACAAGTCAAGAAAACCATCATGGAAACTAACCTGGAAGATAAAATAAAAAAGAAGTTGATTCCCTCCTTTGAGGTTATTCCTAGAATCTATGGATTACCAAAAATCCATAAGGAAGGGGTCCCTCTTAGACCAATTGTTAACACCATTGGTTCCCCTACCTATGAATTGGCTAAGTATGTAGCTAAGATCTTAAAGCCTCTCGTTGGTAACACGGACTCTTTTATAAAAGACTCAAATGATTTTGTAAAGCTTATTAAGAATAAAAAGGTGGATAAAGATGATATTCTAGTAAGTTTTGATGTAGTTTCTTTGTTTACAAAGATTCCTCTAGATGAAGTTGTTCATGTTATAAAAATGGCCACTGATCCTGAAACAACAAAGCTTGCAGAAATTTGTTTAAGGTCCACTTTTTTCAGTTTTCAAGATCACTATTATGAACAAATATCTGGAGTCGCCATGGGTTCCCCACTCTCACCTATTGTTGCCAACTTATACATGGAGTACTTCGAAAGAAAGGCCCTTGACTCATATCCTTTGAAGCCAGCTTGGTGGAAAAGATTTGTTGACGACACTAACCTGAATTGGACTCATGGTAAGGTGGAACTGGAGAGGTTTTTCAATCATATTAACTCTATATCTTCTGAAATCAAATTTACTATGGAGCTCGAAGAGAATTGTAAGATCCCCTTTCTTGATGTTCTGATCAGTAGAAAAGAGGATGGTACTTTGGGACACCAGGTCTATAGAAAGAAAACTCATACTGATAGCTATCTTCATGCTGACTCTTACCATCATCCTTCCCAAAAATCTGGCGTCTTAAACACTCTAGCTGTTAGGGCTTTCATAATTTCTGACCCGGATCACCTAAAAGAAGAGATTGAACACTTAACCTCTGTCTTCAAAAGCCTTGGATACAAGGAGTGGAGTATCAGGAAAGCTATAAGAAGAGCTCAGGATAAGGTCCTCTCCAAGCGTCCTCCTGAAGACAAGAAAGAAACTCATGGGAAAGTTTACCTTCCATTCATCCAAGGGATTACAGATAAGATTGCAAAATTTTTAAGGAAGAATAACATAAACAATCAATTTACAACATGTGGAACTATAAGGCAAATGATGAGGTCGGTTAAGGATAACATTGATCGTGAACAACTCAAGGGTGTGTACAAGATTGATTGCTCTTGTGGCAAGAGTTATATTGGGGAAACAGATCGTTTTCTGAAGATAAGACTAAAAGAGCACGCAACTGATATAAAGAATGAGAGGTCCCGTACATCAGCCCTTGCAGAACACTCGTCCAAAACCAAACATCATCTGTGTTTGGAAGACGCTAAAATTATTGCAAGAGAGGATAATTATCATAAAAGAAAAATCAGAGAGGCCATCGATATCATGAAATTTCCTCAGAACCTCAACAGGGACAATGGGAGTGAAATCAGTGGAAATTGGCTTCCCTTGATCAGAGAGATAAACCCCTCCATGGAGTAGCAGGGATTTTCATATTAATAAATTTAATGAATAAATTTAATTAATTAAATCAAAATTAATTGAATTAAATTAAAATTAAATTAATTAAATCAAAATTAAATTAAATTAATTTTAACTTGATTAATTATATTAATTAAAGTAATTTTAATTAATTCTAAATAAAAATAGAAATTAAATAAAATTACTCAAATAAATAATAATAACCTAGAAAATTAATTGAAATAAAATGAAGATTATAAATTAATTAATTAATCAATTAATTGATTAATTAGACAATTAGGGCTTTATAAGCTAAACAATGAAATATGATAAATAACAATAATTAAATAAAAAATTTATTAATTAATCAATTAAATTAAATTTAAATTAATTAATAAATAAAACAATTAAAACAATTATAAATTTATTACTTAATTAATTTTAAAATTAAATTTAATTAGATTAATTAAATCAAAATTAAATAAAGTAATTTAATTATTTAATTATATTGATTTTAATTAATTCTAAAATAAAAATTAATAAAATTAGTCAATTTATAAACTAAATCAATTAATAATAACCAATGATTAACATTTGATTAATAAATAAATAAAAGATTATAAATTAATTAATTTAATTAATTAATTGAAAATTAGAGCTAGATAGAAAAATTGGAAAATAACAATAAATAAAGTTAATAATAAATAAATTTGGATAGAATTAAAATTAAATTAATTAATTAATCAATTAATTTCAAACTAATAAAATAAAAATAAAAATAAAAGGAATTAAAAGGAATTATAAAATATAAATAAATTAAACCTATTTATGAATTAAACTTATCAATTAAAACATTTTTAATTGATAAGTTTAATTGAGTCCGTGTTACCAAACAATTAATAATAACCAATGGTTAGCATTTGATTAATAAATAAATAAAAGATTATAAATTAATTAATTAATTGAAAATTAGGGCTAGATAGAAAAAAATTGGTAAATAACAATAAATAAAGTTAATAATAAAGAAATCTGGATAGAATTAAAATTAAATTAATTAATTATTCAATTAATTTCAAATTAATTAAATAAAAAAATAAAAATAAAAATAAAAATAAAAAGAATTAAAAGGAATTATAAAATAAATATAAATAAATTTAACCTATTTATGAATTAAGCTTATCAATTAAAACATTTTTAGGTTCTAGGTAAAACAATAAGAATTAATATATTAATTAATAAATTTTTTTATAGAACTATTATATGAAAATAGAATAATAAATAAAAATAAAATAAATAAGAAATCATATATATAATTGTCGGCTTCTTTATAAAAATTAGGGATCTAGGTTTATTTATTCTCAGGTCAGAAGACTCTTCTCTCAATAAGCTTTCATTCATATTCTATCTAATTTGTCCTGATGATGGACCCCCTTTGGGGTTTGAAACGTCGACAGAATGAACACCAAACTGTGGATAATCCGGATCATGCCACTGTCAACGAACTGCTTGAACCTTAAAACTTTCTCTTAAAGATGATGTGATGGATGGTGGATGATATCCATAAAGTGCCATAAATGGGGGTCATTTTTACTACAGTATGGAAGGAACTCTTATACCACCATTTAGCTAGAGGTAACCATTTGACCCATTGTGTTTGTTTATCAACTACAAAACAATGAAGATCCCTTTTGGAGCATCATGGAGAAGTTGTGGAAGCATTGGTAATGCCTCTAAGGAATTGAGGAAAATATGTATGTGGAAAGCACTGAAATCACTGTTATGGGTACATCTCTAATAGGTAAGTGATTCTTCATGTACTACATGTTTCATGTTTTAGTTTAAGCTAAGGAAAGGTAGCAATTATTTTGATGTTTGTTACTAGGTTTTGTTAGAAATCTAGGGAGATCCTTCTTGTCAGCAAGAAGTCAATTGCCTTCCTAAAAAATTGGTGTCCATACTAGGGAATGTCTCATTCTTCATCATCTCATTTTTACCTCTTCTTATAGCCTTATCTGAGTGTCTGCAAGATATTACAAGTTTGGATTTTGTGAATTGTTTGGCTTTATTTTTATTTTTTCTAAAACTTTCTCGGACTACACATTTTATATTTAGCAACATAGTGTATATTTGCGCACTTAGTCCTTAGCACCAGTGTGTATGCACACTGAATCAAGTTGATTGCATCTGCACATGCTAAATTTTTTTAAAATTTAAGTTTTCCAATTGCTGAGTCCATGAACTTTTGATTGTTGTGTTTATTTAGATTTGTTTATGCTATGGAAATATCCTCTCTATTTTGATTCGATGTTTTGAGTTGCCTTCTTGAAGAATTATTTATCTTTGCAAATTAGGGTTCAAGGTTTGATCTGGTGAATTGCTAATTAATCAAAAGAAGGATCAGTCATTGTAGTCTATCCTTTTTCTATCAATACATCAAACTAAGTATTTTTTTTTCATAATTGTAAAGAATCATTAGTATTAGGAAAAAGGTTAGGGTTTTTCAAGGCAACACTGGAGTTTGTTCTTTTTATTGAAGTGAATACTGATTATTTCTCTCTATAAGATAGCACAATATTCTATTTATAGTAATTTGTAATTCATTACATCAAGTTGAAGTTATGGCTTGTGTCTGTTGAAGGAAGAATTCGTTGTTTTTTTTTTAGTATGCAAGAAGTTGTTAAGATTAAAATTTTTCTTGTTTTAACTTAGATTTTGAGGAAATTAGGTCGCATTTTAAAAAAAGGGGGCCAAGAATCGTGTGTTATGCATTCTCTTTGATTTGTATCCTGAAAATGATCCATTGATTCTTGTATTGTTGAAAATTAAATGAAACCTCTTTCCTTACTTTAGTTACAATTCGTTGAAGTGAAAAGATTACATTATCATGCTCGATTGCATTTAGCTTTGAGTCACATCCATCAACCTATTGAGTAAACAACAACTTAAAAACAACGCTAATAAAATAAAATAATTTTATTATATTTCTAGGGCCCATTACACCTACATTATATCAAATAGTAGGGTTTGGAATAGGGAGGTGAGTTAACTTTCCAAAGTTGCAAACACTAGAATCTTGTTGTAGGGAGTAAATTCATCTATTACTTTTCAACAATACAAGAATCAATGGATCATTTTCAATATACAAATAAGAGATAATGTGAAATACTTCTTGGCCCTTGTTTTGAAAAATGCAACCTAATTTCCTCAAAATCTAAGTTACAAAAAGAAAAAATTTAATCTTAACAACTTATTGCATACTAAAAAACAAACAATGATTTTTTTCCTTCAACAGACACAAGCCGCATAATTTCACTTTGATGTAATGAATTACAAATCACTATTGCATAACATTTGGTATCAAAGCTTTGGATTCTAGGGTTTCACTGCTTCAAACAGATCATCTTGGTATTTTTGCTATAATTTTTTTTCTATGAGGCTTCAGAAATTGAAATTTCGACCATGTGGAGTTGAAATCTTGGTGAACGTTGTGTGCGAATTTAAAATCTTGGTTCACTATATTTTTTGAGATTTGGTCTGATGAAGTTAGGTTTTCTGCAGGCTCCAAAATTCCCAACTCAAATAAAAGTTTCTTTTGGAATTGCACACCTCCCCCTTAGGAGGGCACTCAAGATTTTTAAAATCTTACCTCAGGGTCAAGAAGGATTTTTTTGGGATGGCCTTAAATCTAGTATTCAAAAGTTTGTGGCAGAATGTTTGGTTTTCCAACAAAATAAAGTTGAGACAATTAAGACCCCAAGTCTATTACAATCTTTAGACATTCCAAGTCAATGTTGGGAGGAGGTATCAATGGATTTTATCATAGGTTTACCCAAGTTTGAAGGAAAGAGTGTCATCATGGTGGTAGTTGATAGACTTACCAAGTATGCACACTTTTGTGCATTATCTCATTCTTTTAAGACCAGTACAATTGCTACTGCATTTATGGAAAAAATTCAGAGCTACATGGAAACCCAAAGATTATTATAAGTGACAGAGATCCCATTTTCACTGGAAAATTTTGGACAAAATTATTTTCTTGTCTTAGTACACAATTAGCTCATAACCTTGTCATCATCAATCTGATGGGAACATTGAGATAGTGAACACATGTTTGGAAGGATATCTTCGTTGTTTGGCATTGATAAACAAACACAATTGGGTCAAGTGGTTACCTCTAGCTAAATGGTGGTATAACATTTCCTTCCATATTGTAGAAAAAATGACCCTATTTATGACACTTTATGGATATCATCCACCATCCATCACATCATCTTTAAGAGAAAATTCTAAGGTTCAAGCAATGGAATATCACATCGAGAATCAAAAACAATTTCTCCAACTCTTAAAGGATAACTTCACTCTAGCGCAGAATCGAATGAAACAACAAGAAGATCAACATCACATTGAAAGAAGTTTTGATGTAGGTGACTGGTTATTTTTACTGCTACAACATACAAACAAATGTCCCTCAAGCAAACTTAGAAGGATAATAAATTATCACCAAGTACTATGGTCCTTATAAGGTGGTGCCAAATTTTGGTACTATGGAATACAAATTGTATTTGCCTGCACCTTCTCGAGTACACTCAATTTTCCATGTTTCATACTTAAAGAAGGTTATCGGTGACAAAATCCCAGTTTAAACAATATTTCCAAAACTTAACGAAGAAGGAAAAATCATATTTGAGCCTAAAGCAATCATGAAAACAAGAACTCAAGGTCTACGAAATCGATTAATTTCAAAGTATCTCATTACGTGGAAGAACTTACCCATGAATATTCCACATGGGAGGATAAGAATTTTATACAGAAGCATTTGAAGCTACTCAAGCATTGAGGACAACACTTTTTTGAAAGAGAGGGTCATGTTAGATCCCTATAATACTAGTGTAACCTTCTTATTGTTATTGTTAATGTAGTACTCTATTGTTATTGTTGTGCCAATGTATCCCCCATATTGTTATTGTTGTGTCCCATAGAAGCCCACTATTGTTATTGTTGTGCCTTTACATTGTTGTTGTTATGTAGTCTTTGATTATATTATGACCCCTTAGACTCCTATATACCAAGGAGGTCTTATCATTTGTGGCATCCAAGAATTGTTCATGTATGTGATGTAAAGGAGGTTGCCCTCTCAAAGAGGTTATTTCTTAAGTTGTTGATCTATCTTTTCTTCTATTTTGTGAGTTGGTTGCATAAAAAACTTACGAGATCAAGAAGGGGTTATGACTTTTGTGGAAGGTCGAGTTATTGATCTTGAATTTTGTCTTGTTCAGTTTCGAGTAACTTTTCATGTTCTGGGTGGTGCTATGGGAATTCAATTACCTCCACCACCATCCAACTCTTCAGATAACTTAGGCTCTTCTTCTTTGATTCCTTTGGACTCTTGTCTCTCAAGGGGAAACACTGCCCAGTCCTAATAGTTGGGGCCAATGAGTAGGGGGGAGAAGGTCTCTAAAAGACCAAGGCCATTAAGTAGCATTGTGGCGAATATCTATGGAAAACCAGGGCCACAGAGAAAAAAGGTGGTTGAGGAACAAGCTACTAATAGTTGGGCAAGAGTGGAAGATAAGAAAAAGGAGGTGAACTCGCAGTAGGATGTAGACACAAGCTTCGATGGGACTCTAATGGAGTGAGAAAGGCTACCTTGACTGAAGGAAGGTTAAGATGATCCCTTCAACTAATTCTTGACATTTCTCTGATTGCTACCAAGAATTAGGAAAGCCTTTTTCAGTTTATGATGTTCACTTGCATATTTTTTTTGTAGCTACAAACTGGTTTCAAAACACTTAACGAGACCATCTCGTTTTCCATCTATGGGAACATGGTCATCTCCGAGATATTTGTTAGGATATTCGATACATAGGAAATAGTTAAGTATAACTTGGTCTAGTGTAGAGTTAGGTAAAGTGTGTTTTTTTACTATGTACTTTTGCAACTTACAATCTGATGGTCACGACATATTCTAGACATGAAGTGATCCAACGGTTCATTCTCTCCTCGATATTACCAACACTTGATTTGTGGCTTAACACCCAATTGGTCCATGATATCTATTTAAAGAGCATGGAGGGTCATTTGTAGGGTGACCGTTCATGAGAGAAGCTTATGTAAATTTTTATCCTTTTATTAATAAATTGCCTAAAGTGGTCGCGTTGGCTCAGGCCATGGATTGTTTCCCTCTATGAGGGTTTTAACCACGTCAAGAATACTAGTGTATTAATCTGTGATCTGTTTGTGAGCGGTGTCCTTTGGTGTTCTGTCTAAGGAATTTACCTTGTAAATTCCTATATGGTATCGGAGCTATTTGAGGGTCGCATTCGTTGGTGATCTAAATCGGAAGCTAGTACGACTGCATTCGGTTGTTTCCTAAATCTACTATTTCTGACCGTTTTCGGGCCAAGAGGACTGATTTATTGTGTTAGGAGCATCTATTCCAGTGAGGAACCCCTTTCGTTTCACGTGAAAAGGTTTCCGGTAGCCCTAGCTACGTCATTTTTAAGATCTAGAGGTATACAATATTTATTTGCATTTCTAGCTATTTATCTCTCTGTTTATTTCAGTTTATTTATCTTTCTGGTTTTTATTACCAAATCTATACCTTTCATTTCTGTGTATGCTCTTTGCCCCTCGACTCAGTGCGATCTGGGCAAATCAGAAACAGAAAGTAAAGGTTTTTCTCATGCGTATGCTCTTTTCCACGTGCCTTAGTGTGATCTCAGGAAATCAGAAACATAGAGGAAAATATTTAGTTCCCTGCAAAAGCTAACTTCAAGCCATAAGGTTTGGTTTTTTTTTTTGTATGTCTGTGTTGGGTTGTGTGATTTTTTGTTTTGTAGGGAAAAAGATTTTTTTTCAAGTAAGCATGCACCCCAAAGCTTCAGTGACTAAAAGAACCCCTTCATCTTTTCCAAAAATTACTAACCTTTTAAACTAGGTCACTTGGTCCAAAGTTACTTTATGAGAATAGAAGTCTTGAGTTAAAGCCTTTATTTTTGTTGAGTTTCTTTTTCGAAAAGCACATGTAACTTATGTTTTATAGTTATTTTTATGTATAAGTGTTCTCACGCATTATAAAAAGTGAGTCACTTATAATTCTAAAGTCTTTTTCTCTTTTATTTAAGTTACAATTTAGTGGGTAACTCATAAAGTACCATTGTAAAAGTGACTTTCACTTAGTTATAAAAGTGGGTAACATATTTTTTTTTAAGTGAGCTAGTTAGATTAAGTTTGGAAGGGGGCGCGGGGGGGTGGAGGGGGGGGAAGGGAGGGAGGGATTTTTTTTAATATAACATTATCATTCACTTCCGCACATTCACGCACTTCGTTGGCATCTTCAACAAATTTTCTTCAAAAAGCCATAACTTCTTCATCCGGAAGCCGTTTTCAGAGCCGTTTTTTTCAATCGGCCTAATTTTTCGAGGTATTTCCATTTCAACAATTAGTTTTAGCATCTAAAACTTCAATTTCTGTTAAAATGAATGTTCGTGGCAAGTCATTCTTGACAGCACCAACTACTTCCAATGGTGGTCCTACATTGTGGATTTACTTAGAAGTAAAGGTCTTTACAACATAGCCTCAGGCCAAGAAACTAAACCTAAAGATGAATATAAGGCAGCTAGATGGGAAAATAGGAAAGATGAAACACGTGGGTTGATAGGGACGTCTATTTTTCCAGACCTTAGATTCCATATCGCAGAACTTGATACCCCTAATGAAGCAATGAAACAACTCACTAAAGTTTTTGGAATTAAAAATAAAATTAGAGCCCATCAACTCGAAAATGAGTTGCCTACGTTGGACCCCAATAATTTTTCTTCCATTGAAGATTTTTTTTCCAAGTTCAAGACCCTTAGACTTCTCTTGGAAGGTGTTAAGGTTAAGAAAGAAGATGATAACCTTATCTATTCTATTCTTACTAAGTTAGGACTAGCCTACTTTGTGTTTGTTTCCACCTTCCATTCTACTCGAGAAGCCTTTATTTCTCAAGGACAAGACTATAAGTCCCCCTCTTTTGATGTCTTCTTTTGTGATTCTTTAATAAGAGAATAAGAAAAACTCTTACATGTTGGTCTTCTTAATCTTGGAAACTCTTCTAAGAAAGCCTTAGCTGCCCAACAACAACCAAGTTCAAAGAATCTTAAGAAGTAGTATCCTAAAAGGAATGATCATAAACCAACCAAGGGTCCTAAGCACTTTCAGTCTCAAAATGAAAAATCAATTCAACAAAATGATAAGGCAAATAAAAACAAAGGGAAGAAGATTGATAGACATTGCAACTTTTGTAATCGAGATGGCCACTTAGAATCCAAATGCTTTAAGAAGATGGAAGCCTTGGAAGCAGCAATGAAGAAGCATAACATTCATTTGGAGCACTCTTCAATTTCAACTTCATCTTCAGGAATTGCACTTTCTGTATGTGGTTGTCAAGCATCTTGATCTGGTTATGCAGCCGTTGGATCATTTAAATCAATGGTTGTTAAAATTGGAAACCAGGGCAAAACTTCATGTGGGTCACCTTATTCATGGCTGATAATATTTTTATTAGATTCCTCTCGTCAAGAGGTGTAGGATTGATATAAAGATCATCCCATTCCGATAAGTATTCATGGAGATATGAATTTATTTTGATTATGGAATTATTATCAAGCCGACCTACAACTCATGTAGGCTCAGAAGCCCAACAGTCGCATCTATTCACCCACCAACGTTGTGTATAAATATAAGAGGACTTTTCCTCATTTGGACTCACTCATCTCATCACATCTCTCTCTCTCTACTGCGTAGAAATGAGTCTCTTCTCTACTGCACTAAAATGGGTCTCTCTCTCACACATGTGAAGCCGGAAGCTGTTGAATTTGAAGCTGCAACTGCAGAAGTAAAGAATGACCTGCGTGGCCTAGAAGATCTCATCTTTGGAACTGCGCTGTAGGTTCATCTGAACCAGCTTTTGGTGGTGGAATGAAGTCAATCTGACGAACGGTTTCCAAGATATCGACTGCCCTAGTTTGAAGTCGAAAACTGCTGAAACTGAAGCTGCAACTGCAGAAGTAAAGAATGACCTGCGTGGCCTAGAAGATCTCCTCTTTGGAACTGTGCTGTAGGTTCATCTGAACCTCCTCTGAAAGCCGCAACTTTTGGTGGTGGAATGAAGTCAATCTGACGAACAGTTTGCAAGATATCGACTGCCCTAGTTTGAAGCCGGAAACTGCTGAAACTGAAGCTGCAACTGCAGAAGTAAAGATTGACTTGCGTGGCCTAGAAGATCTCCTATTTGGAACTGCGCTATAGGTTCATTTGAACCTCCTCTGAAAGCCGAAACTTTTGGTGGTGGAATGAAGTCAATCCGACGGTCAGTTTGTGAAATATCGTCGGCCCTAGTTTGATAATGAAGCCGCTAATGCTGATGTTGCTGATCTAGGGTTTGCTACTGCTGATATGAATCAGATTCCTTGTACTATTTCTCTCTGCTGAATTATTGAAGATAAAAGAAGATTTGATTAAAGGGTTTCCCCACACATTGTGGGGTTTGTCCCTGGCTAGCCGCCACATCTTGTGTCTCTTGTCTTGGCTTGTTTTCTGTCGATCGTTTAATGTTCTATCTGCACTTTACTTTATGTACATGTGATTTCTAATCTGTGGAATATAATAAGAAAAAGAAGTAAACTGTTATAAGCATAAAACATACCATAACTTAACAATGGCTAAAATCAAATCGCAGCAGCGGAAGACCCTTTAAAGCTATCGGGATAAACCTTGGAAGTTTGCAAAGAGTGAGCGCGATTAATCATGGACCGTTGGATTGTTGTTAGATCAACAATCTCAATGAAATCACATATCGACGATCGGAGGCGCCAAGGGTCAGCAGTTTAGTGGAATTGTGATATCGCTGATAGCAATATTAGCGATGGGTGTTGGCAATATATCGACGATTGGGCATTGGGGTCAATTGACATTTGGCGGAGGAACTTTACAGTGTCGGACCCGACAATACATAGATTCAGGTCTATACATTTTGAAATCTAGAAGGTATGAACAGAGGGAATTTCCTTTGTATTCCCAAATAGTTAATATTTTTGATAGTGCGAGCCTTTTCACATAAAGCATGTGTTTACGACTTCCGATAGTCATATAAGAATCAGAGTAGGGGCTGTTAAACTCCGTCTCATGTCAGAGATTGATTCTTCTTCAAAACAGGGTTTTGAAGAAGAAATCATTTAAATGTTGCTTTTTTAGATTATGTAATTTGTTCTTCAGCTCTTCAACTGGCAGCGACTTCAAACTCCTATCTCTGCAAGCAGATAAAAAGCCCTCATTCAAAATCAGCAAATTCAAAAAGGAATTAGAAAACAGAGTTTGTAATATGGACAAATATGGAAGGCGCCCACTTCTAATGATTGCTGCAGGAGGAATGTGCATAAGCTGCTTCATTATTGGATCATTCTACATATAGGGGCACTTTGATGGGTCTTCTCTTCTACTACTTGCAAGAAAATTATTATTAATTGGTCTTTCAGATTATGTTGCAACATAATCAATGGGCATGGGTGGAATTCCATGGGTCATGATGTCTGAGATATTTGCGAAATCATTCATGCCCCAGGGTTTGAGGACGAGCTTCTTCAAAACATCTTCCTCGCAGAGATGTTACGAGACAAATGGTGATCGCATCTTTGTAAAGCCCATGAACGACATTACATTTTCATCAGATGACAAGCCAAAACATCTCAGCTAGTTGCCATGTGCAGAATACGCACCAGACAGCATTAAAGACATCGCCCTGTTCCAGCATGTTATATTATTTTAGTGTTAAACATGAGCGTTGTTATGGCTTTACGGGTGCAAACCCATGGAATAGAAGTAGCCTTGAAGGCGTGTTCCATGGTTACTATTTTATTTACAGTGGGAAATATATTGCGGCACCGAGTATGGACCACCACTTATATACATATATGCAGAGGTAATAGGTTTATTATGCAACGCAATAACAGTGTTAATCCTACAATTGTAGCCAGCCCAACCTTCAATTCTATTAATTTCCTGCCATAACCAGTCACGTTGTCATTCGGCAAGCGTAATTTTTCACGGCATATGTGCTATCTTAAGTGTAGTGTTAAAGTGCAAGGGACACAGTCAAGCTTTTACGCAACTATGCAAGCTTGGCACTATGGGTTGGAAGTAATGAGCAACGCCCACCAGATGACATCAATGCAGCTCTAAAGAATGACTTGCAGCTTCATCCTTATTCGAAGTCCCCTGTCAAATGTTACAGTGGAGGTCTCAGTATGGGATTTGGAAGGGACCTGTCCATACCACAAAATCAACAAAAATATATCAGTGCCATCAAAAATAACACTTCCAGTTTTTGAAATGCAGTATCAAAAATCACATAATGCAAAGCCGGTTTATTTTCTGCTCCTCATGCTTCTTGATACATCAGCAAAACCTTTATCGAGGAACTTTTATTGGCTCAATTTGCCAAGTCATTCTCTCCCTAATGTTGAAGATCATGACAACCAACATGAGCCCATTAGCATTAAGAATAATTGTGAATATGGAAGTATGAATGTAGAAGAACCTGCAACTGAGACAACAGAGGGATTGCTTTCAGGGGTGTCAAGCCTTTTTTCAGGAAGAACAAAAACATTCAAGTGACAGGGGTGTCTTTGCCGTTTCTCATTCAACAAAAGCCGCAAATGCCTGGACGCGTAGATTCATGTGTTATACCATGCTCAACAGATATGCCCATTATTATCGGATAAGAAAGATTGTAGGGGGGTCGATTTCCATCCGATATATGCGGTGGATTTATTCCAGATTATCAAAATCTTCTCCTAATTTCGGTAAAATGGCCAACGCATTTCCAGACATTTGGGGAGCAGTTGCAAACTGGCATACAAGATTCGATTGCCTATATTTCCAGTAAATGGGATTGACACCTGTGAATGCTACTTCATCAGTTATCAAGTAAAAGGATGCGCTATTCTGTCTTCAGCAGCGCCGATTGTTTTTGTTTTTAGGTTTATTTATTAATAATGATAAAACAAATCGCCGATTTTGGGGTCGATTTGTTTTTCCTTAGCAGCATGTATTTATTATAATAAAAATTCATTTGTAGAAAAAAGGGAGTTATTAGAGAGTTAGAAGAAAATTTCTGAGAGCTGGAGGAGAAACTGAGTTTCATTGTACAGTCTTTGACAGAGGGATTTTTAATGAAATTTCACAGCTCTGACTTCTGAGATTCCTGTGGTATGATAATTTAGCATAAGTTTTTCTCTTGTTTCATATGTAATCTGTTATGTTTCATTTCACTACATGATCATTTCTAACTGAACAAATGAAGTGTTTAGGTAAGAATTCATGCCTGCCATGCTCTGCCTATAAGTTTGTTCATGTTTAATGTTTTCCTCTGTTTGACAAGGATTCATCTCCTATGCCCTTGTCAGCTCCTCACCAGTCTTGCCATCCCATTTAAAAACTAGATTTGATGCTAAATTTCTTGCCTACCTTGCCTCAGTCGATAACCTGTGTTGTTCATTATATTTCTCTGTTCAAGCTGTGATTTTGCCCATGCAGCCCAGAAAACCCCGTCATTTAATTAAAAACCCCAAATCAACCTTTTTAATCAGTTTACTAGCCTAATATCAGTGTTACCTTGTTGGTCATCTCATCCCATTGAAGATCTGCCGAGATTGACCGGAGAGAGCCTTCTCCTGCCCCGTAGGGCTAGCTACAAGGCTAAATGGTTTGATGTAGCCTTGAGGTTTACCTTTCTCAGCCTGAGGTGAAATTTCAAGCACTAACATACTGGCGACCATACTGGGAAGAACATTCAACTTGTTGATTGTCTTGTCCCAGTACATGCAATCAAGGTGCAGATCTGATGTTGATGGTGGACAGCAGTCAGACACATATGCAGGCTGAACCATTCACCTGGCGACTCCAATTCGATCTAGACATTCTAACGCATGCTGATCTATTCATGCAATGGAAGGGTATGTGGCAAACCCTACCCTGTGTGAAGTTGTAGAAGAAATAAGAAAGCTGTTAGCAGATAATGAATTTGATGAAAATGTTTTCAATGCCTTGCTTCAATGGATGAAATCTACACGGTTCCCTGGATTCAAAACTAAATTGTGTGAGTTAATTGTTGAAAGAATCGAAAAGGAGATTCAGTGTCTCGATGAGCAGATTCAGTCATATGATTTCCAAGACCCTAAAAAGTTCTTGGAAATCCTTCCTCATTCGAGAAAAGATATCATAGAATTGCCTACAGTCGTTTACATTGACAGTGTGCAGCTGGAAGTATGCATCACAGAGTTGGGGCAGCCAACAGAGTCCGGCTTCCGTGATCCTATTGCGGCATACATGGACACATTTTTCAGTTTGATTGATAGATCAGGCTGTCTTGTACGTGATCAGGCTCAGTATGTGCATGAAGGGCTGCCAGCAATTACATCTGTGTCCTCATGGCAGCGTTCTCAAGTGGCATCATTTTCAGGTTTACTTGAATGGTTAATTTGGCATTTTAGTGTTACCTGATCTAGTGTTTGTACAGCAGATTAGGGTAGCTATGTAAATAAATAAGCAACCATAAGGGCAGCATCTTGTTTTAGTTTGCTTGAAGATTGTTTGAGTTCAGTTTCAGTTTGAAAATAAGTCAAGAGTTGTGTCGATGATGACTCCATTGCCCAATGGGTGGAGGCACTGTCTGCTCTCCCAAAGTTCTGCGGTTCTTGGCACCTCCACGGAGCGGCAGCTGCCATCCCAAGTGGAGCCGATGTTAGACTCCGTCTCATGTTAGAGATTGATTCTTCTTCAAAACAGGGTTTTGAAGAAGAAATCATTTAAATGTTGCTTTTTTAGATTATGTAATTTGTTCTTCAGCTCTTCAACTGGCAGCGACTTCAAACTCCTATCCCTGCAAGCAGATAAAAAGCCCTCATTCAAAATCAGCAAATTCAAAAAGGAATTAGAAAACAGAGTTTTTAATATGGACAAATATGGAAGGTGCCCACTTCTAATGATTGCTGCAGGAGGAATGTGCATAAGCTGATTCATTATTGGATCATTCTACATACAGGGGCACTTTGATGGGTCTTCTCTTCTACTACTTGCAAGAAAATTATTATTAATTGGTCTTTCAGATTATGTTGCAACATAATCAATGGGCATGGGTGGAATTCCATGGGTCATGATGTCTGAGATATTCGCGAAATCATTCATGCCCTAGGGTTTGAGGACGAGCTTCTTCAAAACATCTTCCTCGCAGAGATGTTACGAGACAAATGGTGATCGCATCTTTGTAAAGCCCATGAACGACATTAAATTTTCTGTAGTGCCCCGCTCTAGTTGACTAGCAATGATATGTCATTAACATTTATTTAGCCCTAAGGCCCACACTTTATTCTTTGAGGACCTCAGGTTGAGGATCTGGACATATGACTCTATTATTAGCGGTTGTGATATTAGTGGTTGTGATGTTTATGTATGTTCTCCATTGATATTATGATTATGATAGCATGAATGGTTATGTATCGTATCTATCAATATTCTGATGATTGCAACATTAAATAGTGAAGTTGGTCTCTATTTGAATTTATGATGAAGGTAGTAAAGAATATGTCTGCGCTATACTAAAAGCATAATGATGATAAATTGATGGATAGGTATATTTCTACGATGTTACGATGTTGATAGCTTAATGAATATGTATGTTTCCATTGATGATTATTGATGATAGCCATGAGGGATGTGTTCCCTATGTTACCTACTTCCTTTAGTTCAGACTTACAATGGACAATGATGTGAATGACCAAGAATTGTTAATGATGCTATTATGATAATGACTAACATTGAGAAACCTTGTTACTGATGATTATTGAGTATGGCGGGAAACCATCAGAGGCACTCGCATATGACATGTCGATGACACTTGGTTTGATCAAAATTCATATTTTAAAGTCTAAGTCGATCTTGAAATCTGCCATATATGTTTAACTATATTCTGATGATATGTTAATGGTTGCAGGCACAGATTAGTTGCTTGACCGAATGACCCACATATGGGTGATGGGATTGTACAGATGGATGGAACTACATGGGAGGGGTGGGACAGAGTCCCTGACCTCACCCACTAGCACTCCCGCCGTGACTTGGGCTGGAAGGGTTGAAACACCTTCGCCTTGGAGATCATGATGCCATGAGGGCAGGTCCCAAAGTTGGGTCGCTCATGAGGAGTTTACTGGGGGGCGCGCATCAAGGCGGATTCCTTGATCCCCGGCACCATTAGTCTCACTATAGCAGGCAACATAAGAGATGATAGTGGTCTATGACGTTGCACTATACTTTCCCCTCATAGTCACTAGATGCTTGAAGGGCAAGTGGTGTGGCACCCTTGGAACTTCAGGGGAAATTCTTGAAGGGCACGACCAACTTGGCACCCTTGGCATCACAATTAAACTATTAGGTGTGGCACCCTTGGCATCACAATTAAACTATTAGGTGTGGCACCCTTGGAACTTCTAGGGAGGTTCTTGAAGGGCACAACCAAGCTTGGCACCCTTGGAATCAGTAAAAATAAATAATAATAAATAAATATAAGTAAGGAATGAAAACTAGGGAAAGTTACATCAAGGGTAAATGATGATTAGAAACCAAGGTAATTAAATCAAAAATAAAACTTGGAATAAGGAGGATCATATGAAGAAATAAAATAGAGTACCTTAAAAACTCTACCCTTCCCATGTTGGAAAATACTAAGAAGATTATGTGGTTTAATTAGGTAAAAAGGGGAAAGAGGGACATAATTGTAAGGATAAAGATTAATCCTAAACTAATTAAACCTAATTAAGAAAAGAGGAAGGTGAATTAAAATAAGAATAATAAATTAAATTTAGAGAAATGTAAAGAACCTCCATGTGGCAACAAACAACATAAGAATATCCATCTAAGAGATAACCTGAGTTAAATTAGGGAGTAAATAGGGGATCAAATCTTGACTCATTAATTGACTTTAAGTAATGAACACAAATTAAGGAATAAAAGGGGGAATAAAGAGACAACTAGGAGAAGAAATAGGAATCTTGTTGAGGTGAGGAAAATATTGGTTTTAAATAAAAATTTAAGTAAATAATTTTGGGAGACCCTTGATGTGAGAATGACACATGGGTGGGTGAATAATCAAGCTATTGAATTATAAAAAAAATAAATAAATATGCATGACATGACAAGTTTCACCTATGAGGACTCCTATAAAAGAAGGGGCAAGCCATGGGAGAAGGGACTTTTTTGGGGAACCCTATTGTTGGATGGATGAGATGATGTCAAAGCAGTGATTACGATTCTATAGTGAGTTTGGTGAGGTAGAGGATTTTAGAGAGGGGACTCTTGAGCCAATGAGTGCTCTCCTCTACTAGCTATTGAAATTCTCCATTGTACAACCCCATTGCAGCTCGGGGGTCCGCGGGGAAGAAGAGTACCCAAGGAGTAGGCTGGGAGGTTAACCGGTGGGTCATCGCATTCGGATCAAGTACATCGCCATTCATTCACGAAGGTGACCGACAGCAAGGGAATACTAGCAACAACAAAGCGAACAGAGTCTCGTCTTCTGGTGAACGGTACATATGTATTGCAATACTAGTTGGTCTTAGTTAAATGTATGTAAATGTTATGATATGTTTCTTGAAATGAATTCCTACTGTGTTTTCTCTTCTAGTTTCTTTTTGTTGTGATTTAAAAAAAAAAAAAAAAAAATATGTACATAGTCTGGATGTGGTCCTTACACTTGGTATCAGAGCACAAGTTGAACCCTTGAGGCCTATGGGCCCATGCATGCATGACTAGTTTTGTTTGCTATATGTGGGTATTTTTCTAAAATCAAATTACTCAAGTTTCAAAAAAAAAAGAAGAAGAAAAGAAAGAACAGTTTCTTTCCAGCTGGCCATTCGATTATATCCGAACGACACATAATATTCAATCTCCAGGATTTGTCAATTATAAAATTTGATACCACCTTTCCTTTTTACAGAGGCTTTCCATAGCTCTAGAAAATTGCAGATTAATTGCTGTACATCTGTCTATTCAACCAACTTGCCAATTATAAAATTTTGTATTGATACGACTTTCCTTTTTACTCTAGCTTTTCCATAGACCTCGAAAATTGAAGACTAATGGCTTTTCTAAAGGACTGGCTGCCAAGCAAACGCCGGACATTATGATTACGTGTAACCTCAATAATTTCAATGAGTGACTAAACTCTGTCATTGTCCTAGTTACCTATATTTACAGCAAAGCACGCAACATGCATGGTAAGTATCCTTCGGTACAATTTTGGTGGCATGCGCAAAATTGCTGATTCTCATTTACAGTATGAAACCAACGTAAAGGATATGGTGTACACTGGGGCTGGACCATTGCCCTGTTTTATATTAACTGTTGAGTGGACATAAGAGGTGGAGTTAGAATACAATTCAAAGTCGAAGCGAATAATCTGTGTGGTCTTTTCTCAATGAATAAGGAGCATGGAATATGCGGGACCATTCGTTCTGAGATTGCGACAGGTCCTGCCAAATCCCTTGTCGGTAACCCATGGTTACGCTGTAGTGGTTTTGTAAGAACTCGTTAATCTCCAGCCTGGTCCTCTTAAACGGGTCTCTAAAAATCTGAAATTGAGAGGACACACTGATTGTGACTGTATACTGTGAGTATATACTGTGCATTTCGTAAATAGTCCGAAATCGTAAAATAACATTGGGGCAGAGGCCTATATATTTCCACTTGTGCTGC
The DNA here is from genome assembly GCA_031772625.1 of Pinus tabuliformis. Taxonomy (NCBI): domain Eukaryota; kingdom Viridiplantae; phylum Streptophyta; class Pinopsida; order Pinales; family Pinaceae; genus Pinus; species Pinus tabuliformis. The sequence goes on along the minus strand of CM062810.1, from coordinate 31,792,223 downwards.
TGGTTAGCAGTGTAGTGCAGATAAGCTGTTGTTGACATGGCTTGTTTAAGATTGCAGGGCTGCTGCTTTTTCGTTCTGGTTTTTGCTTTTGGGTACTAAATTGAGCTATTTTACATGAATCCCAGGGATGTAAACCGTTGAATAAATTCTTATAATTAGAACTTCCATACAAGCATACTTTCAACTTATGGACTGATCCAAGCACTAAAACTGACTGTTGTGTTCGTACTGAAGTGTTCATAGGCATGGTCATAGCAAACTCTCCTGCCTGATGACATGTGTATTGTTTTATAGTTTGAAATCTCAACAAAGAATTCTCATTCCTTACTTGTAGTTCGAGGAGATTCTTAAATTGCGGAAGATTATTGCAGTTTTTAGCCCTTCCCCATCAATCGTGTGCAGTTTTTCCCCTGAGGAAGAGATCAACCTTGACGCAGCAGCAGCTTTATTAGTTTTAAGAACACTCCCATTTCACCTTAGATAAGTGATACAATCTAATGAATAAAGCCCTTTATATGAAACAGAATCAAGACTTTAATAATCCGGGAAGATTTCTATTCTCTTAATTAGAATCCGTCTGCAAGGATCCATTTTTCCAATCTCAATGAGTCACAAGATGAACAGCTTTATCCAGCGGCTAAATTTAGTCAAGCGGCAAGAATCCGAGCAGCAGCAGCAGATCGAATCCCTTCTCCGGCACCTCGTCCAAGATAAGTCGACAGATTATGACTTATGGCGGCCGCAGCAGCAGGAGGCAGCAATAACAGGCAGCAGTCAGCCATCATCAAGTCTATTTCTTGAGGTCGCAGAACCATCAGCTCGCGGTCATATGACGTGTCATGACCCCGAACCGGACCTCATCCTGCCATCTCCTTCTTCGATTCTTGACTCCAACGCAGTAGCTAGGCCTGCTCATCTGCCGGAGCCACCAGAATCCGACCTTGAGGTGATGTTGAAAAACTTGCCCGAGAGAGGCAAGCTGTTACCGGCCGTCATGAAGGCAGGACCACTTTTAAAAACCTTGCTCATGGCAGGTCCACTGCCTAAGTGGATACACCCACCCAATAGCCTGGAGAACACGCCGATCCCAAAATATCTCTACCCATCGCTCCCATGGTCCCTTATCTGCCCAACCCACAAAGCCCCACTACTTCTCTGGATCCTCTGCAAGTGAACCCTCTTGTGTCCTCTTCTCGTCATAGCCTCAGCCCACCCACAAGAATTAAAGAACCCCATTCACTTCCCTGCAATCTAGCTCAGCAGGTGCAACGAGTTCCTCCAAAGTGTTGCGCATCATAAATTTGAGCTCACAGGACTCGGCCATCACAGCATGTGCTCCTTTAAAGTTTGCCAACATATATATCGCTACCACAGGTCGGGTTCTGCCAGCTAAATTCGTTCACACCTGGAGATACAGTATGCGCCCAAGTTTATGTTTTAACTATTCCAATGCAATATCACACCAACTCGGTATACGCTCCCTTCAATCTGCGCTGATATGGTGTCAAACATCGATTTTCCCAAATGGCTATTTTCAAAACATAACACTATGGATAGTCACCAGATCTGGTTGTCCAATATCGAATCAACCATTTAACTCGATATGCCACAATAATTTGGCGTTTTCTATGCTTCAATGCGAAACTGCCGGAGTTGCTAATCGCAAAACTAGTGAATATCCAATCTCATCTGTTACCACAGATCTGTTGTGTTCTCAACTGCAGTTGGAATCGCCTTATTAATATTACAACTGACAATTGACAATATCCAGAACTTTGATGCGAGATTTTAGGAATCGGCAATTTCCATAATTCGGTGTTGTCCCTAATAATCCGCGCAGTCTATTCTAAGTTGTTCTCTGTGGGAAGAGATTTCACTCACAAAATTTAACACGTACAATTTGTCTTCAGCTGATTTAGCAGAATGTTCTGCAGCATTTTCACAATCTTCTGTAGCTTTTGCAGGACCTGGTCCTGCTGATACTTTAACCATAGCAGGGCGCAAAAGCTTGTCGCCAAGAATAAATCCTCTCCTGAATTCTTCAATAATTATGCCTTCTTCAAATAATGTAGAATCCTCATGCATAATTGCTTCGTGTAGCATGGGATCAAATGGTTTTCCAACAGTATTGACCACATTAACATTAAATCCTTTCATGATTTCTACGAACTGTTTATAAATACACATGTAACCATTCTGCCCAATATTTCTATTTGTTCTTTAAATAAGAGGCAGTGCCCAGATTCAATTTTCTTGGAACAACTCCGAATTCAGATTCTTTGAGGACTCTGCATCACAGTTCATATAAACCCCTTAAAATTTGTTCTTAGATCAGTAGATACAAACATAAACAAGGCAACAGTTATATAATTGATGACTGGTGTCTGTAAATGTTGCATCTTATGTTTCATCCAGAGAAGCTAGGTGCATAGTCTGGATATGGTAAAATGATCAGTTAACTCTACAACCTTCATTGTCCATATCTTTCTACCTTGGGAAAAATATACAACATCAGAGGCATATCAAGCCTGGGGTGAGATGTGTCTGTGCTATAACTTCAAGCCATTTCAATATTGTGGTAGATATGTAAAGAATTCGCTCTCATGATAGCCAGAGTCAACTCCAAGGTGGATTTCATAAACAATAGTGGAAAAAAAAGAAGAATAAATGACATCTATACATACTTGAATGAAGTCTTTTAGGATAAAATTAGGAACTGTGGTGATTGGGGATTTGTATACAGTGAGTCTGGTCAAAGTCCTCAAAATAGCAGGAGACTGTGGAAGTAGAAGATCTAAAATCGTGGACATATTGGCACGTTTAAGCAGCTCTATGTTGTCTTCCAGCTGCCTACAGATAGCTAAGCTTGCAATCGCCACCTTATCCACAGCCTCGGGGTAGAGATAGGGCAAAGTGTAAGCCACAAAACCACCATAATTGGTCCCAACCACACTGATTTTGTTCACACCGAATCTCTTCAGCATTTCCATGAGAGATTCTGCCTGAAAAAAAAAAATATCTGATCTCTCAGAGCTTTTGGTTGTCGAACCTCCGAAGAAAACCAGGTCTGGAACATAGACATTGAAGCTGTGTGTAAAAGGCTTTATCTGTGGGTACAATTGCCTCATTGCATTGGTCCCAAAGCCATGTATGAGAATGACATTTTTCTTGTTGGCATCCCACTTCTTTGGAGTCCAACAGTGCATGGTTGTTTTATCATCCACGTCTAAGAGCTTGGATTCCAGACCTGCATAAACAAAGGCCTTCTGTAGCATTCTGTCATAGAATGATGCTAGACTGAAACAGTGGCTTGACATAGCCAAATTCCCCAAAGGCTATGCGGGTGCTTGTAAATAAACTGTAGATGATATAAAGAGTTCTATCCTTAATAATCCAATTGAAGATTTTCAACCCCAGCTGTTGTCTAATAGAAATGAAATCCTTGATAGCTCATAATTTTTACATATGTGTGTTACACCGTTCTAATTTGAATCTGGAAAAGAGTCCTAGGATGTTTTAAGATTGGGACAGTTATTTCTGCATCAGGTTCAGTTTTTTCTAGATGTTGAAAGCCTTGGAACACATGACAAATTCCTTCAGAATCCGAATTTGTTGACATGAAGCAAGCATTCTCTGCTCAAGTCTGATTTTTGTTTTGAGAAGCTTCATCCTCATGAAGCTTCAGGTTTACCTCAATTCTTTTCTCTAAATTGTTGTTTCCTCACTCATTCTCACAACAATAATTGTTTAGTTGTCTTTGAATATTTACATGTTCTTAAATTAGATGGTCAGTTAAGCTTTCTTTTGGCATATTGGTTTGCAGTATAGGCATCATTTTGGCTCTTATTAGGGTAGATTTTCTTCAGTTTACCTGAAATTTTGTTAAAAATGTGGAATATCATAATTTACAGTTGTTAACTTCACACATTTCAGTGTTTCAATTTTTTTTTCAACACACTGAATCCATGTTTATATTTAAAAATAAAATTTAAATTATAGAACATTGCAATCTCATAAAAAAAAATCTTATTGCCAAATTCCTTCCCTTAAAAAAAGAAGCAGCTAGTTAAGCTACAGCGTTTGGTTTTTTTTCCATTCTATTTCACAGGTGTTTATTGTACACCCATGCTACCAGGAGTTGTACCTAGTTCAACTTTGAAGTTATCTTGATTCTCTTTAATTTTATCATGGGAATACCCAGGAGAGCTTTGTGTTTCCAAATAATAATTTCATGTTTGACTGTGGGAATTCTCTGTATATTGCTTGATGGGAACGAAGGGAATAATATCTTTTAAAATTAGAATAGTTATGTAAATTTTATCCATGCCAAATTACTAAAAATGAACTCGATGCCTTCTTTCTTAAACGAGAAAGGGATCATATATGCTTCGTATTCTTTATTTTTGAAAGCCACGTAGAAAGCGAGGATCTGCCATAGTAATTTATTTTTATGATATACCCAATTTTAGTTGTAAATGTTCAACAAAATTTTATATTAATAATTAATTTTTAAAAACATGTCAAATTAAGAATATATATATAGTATAGTCTTCGGTGCATTAGCTACATATGCGCTTTTAAAGCTCCACCACTTTCTTGAAGATCATCCTCCACTTTCTGATGAGATCTTCCTCCACATAAATCTTTTTATGTGAATTGTTTTGACTCTTAATATTTGTCAAGTAAATTTTTAACTTTTAAGATCCCAAAGTCTAGTGAAACCAAACTCAAGAAACCCAACATTTTTTGATGAATGATGAATGTGAAAAATGAAAAGTATTTTTGGTATTTGTTTGAATTTAAATCAAATCATATATAAATATTTCGATTTTTTGTGACCTGTGTTTAAAGTTGCAAAATAATGTTGAGTCTAAAGTTTTTAAAGAATCTATTTTTACTAAATTTTAATTATGGTCATTCACAAATTATAATATATTGAATTTGAGATATTACAATATGGCAATAATATTTTGTCAGCGATGAAAATATTTTATACTAATGCATAATTTGGTCATACAACAAGATTCTTGTAAATACAACTTCAATATTTTTATTATCTAAAATTATTCAACAACTTGCATAAATTTTGGTGGGCAATAACTATGGGTAAATAAACGTAAATAATAACTCAAATCGCTCTTGCACTATTCTAGTCATTTACGCTTCTTGGTTGTGCTAGTTTAACATTGTGAGAACCATTACATTATTTTCATTATTAGATATATGATTTAAAATCATAAAACATTAGAAACTCACTCGCTGTCTCTTTTTACTAATGACAATCTCAATTTATGTTATGATAATACTACCAACCACCCTACCATTCACTCTTGCACTATTCTAGTCATTTATGCTTCTTGGTTGTGCTAGTTTAACATTGTGAGAACCATTACATTATTTTCATTATTAGATATATGATTTAAAATCATAAAACATTAGAAACTTGCTCTCTCTTTTTACTAATGACAATCTCAGTTTATGTTATGATAATACTACCAACCACCCTACCATTTACATGACATAACTTAGTCTAAGCCTACTATGTTGAATAGATTGTATTCCTTTGATTAAATCTTATAGGAATATTTGAAATTGATAAGTGAATTATATAATCAAGAACCTATAAATACATAAATTGTTCTTTTGGAAGTATATTACCGAGCTCCCAAGGAAAGAACAAGAAATTCATTTGGACTGAAAAATGTGAAGAGATATTTCAAAGTTTAAAGGTGTTATTAACAACAACACCAATTTTGAAGGTGCCAGATATGGAATAATAAATTTTTGGTTTGTGCTGATGCCTCTGAGGAAGGGTTGGGTTGTGTGTCAATGCAAGAAGGAAGAGTAATAGCTTATGCATCAAGGAAACTTAGAAACCATGAAGAAAACTACGCAATCCATGGTCTAGAAATGGCAACAATTGTTTATGCACTAAGTATTTGGAGACACTACCTTCTAGGGAGGGAGTTTGATCTTAGGACTGACCATGGTGGGCTACAATGGATATTCCCTCAAGATCACTTAAATGCAAGACAAAGACGATGGTCTGAGCTAATTAATAAATATGATTTTGATATCACTTACATAAAATGAACGATAAATAGGGTGGTTTATGCTTTAAGTAGGAGGCCTCAGATATTTTCAGTGATTCCCTTAAAGACAAATTTGAAGGAGAAACTGCTTGTTTTACAATTTAAAGACACCGGGTATCAGGAGGTTAACAAAAGTTTGAGGGAGGATGAAATGAGGGTCCCAAAATATGAAGAATGGTCCCTTGATAACGATGGGCTACTACGATTTTGGGGAAGGATATATGTACCGCCAAATGAAGATATACACCAGTTAATCTTGAATGAAGCACATCGCGTAGTATACATGGCACACCCCAGTGTTAAGAAGATGAGTGCGGACCTGAAACCACTCTTCTTTTGGAAAGGGATGAAGAAGGACATTGTGAACTAGGTAGCAAGATGCTTAGAGTGTCAACGAGTAAAAGTTGAACATAGACAACCAACAGGGTTATTGAAACCCATGAGATACCAAAATCTAAATGGGAAGTTACATCAATGGACTTCATTGTGGGACCTTTTTGAAATCTTAGAAAGGAAAGGGTCGGTGGCATATAGGCTTGCCTTACCTCCATCTTTAGCGCGTATGCATGATGTGTTTCATGTTTCTGTTTTGCGTCATTATATTTCAAGATCCTTCACATGTTATTGACTTTGGTCATTTCAGGTTTTGGACGAGGGAACAGTGATGGCCGAACCAGTTCACATACTGGATCAATGAACTTTGCAGCTTAGACGACTGTTAGTGGACCAGGTTAAGGTCTAGTGGGACAACTATAGGCCCAATTGAACTACTTTGGAGGACACCAAAGAGATGCGTCACCATTTTCCTTACCTATTCCAAGGACTTCGAGACGAAGTCCATTATTAAGAGGGGGTGTATGTAGTGCCCCGCTCTAGTTGACTAGCAATGATATGTCATTAACATTTATTTAGCCCTAAGGCCCACACTTTATTCTTTGAGGACCTTAGGTTGAGGATCTGGACATATGACTCTATTATTAGTGGTTGTGATGTTTATGTATGTTCTCCATTGATATTATGATTATGATAGCATGAATGGTTATGTATCGTATCTATCAGTATTCTGATGATTGCAACATTAAATAGTGAAGTTGGTCTCTATTTGAATTTATGATGAAGGTAGTAAAGAATATGTCTGCGCTCTACTAAAAGCATAATGATGATAAATTGATGGATAGGTATATTTCTACGATGTTACGATGTTGATAGCTTAATGAATATGTATGTTTCCATTGATTATTATTGATGATAGCCATGAGGGTTGTGTCCCCTATGTTACCTACTTCCTTTAGTTCAGACTTACAATGGACAATGATGTGAATGACCAGGAATTGTTAATGATGCTATTATGATAATGACTAACATTGAGAAACCTTGTTACTGATGATTATTGAGTATGGCAGGAAACCATCAGAGGCACTCGCATATGACATGTCGATGACACCTGGTTTGATGAAAATTCATATTATTTATCTTTGAAAGTCTAAGTCGATCTTGAAATCTGCCATATATGTTTAACTATATTCTGATGATATGTTAATGGTTGCAGGCACAGACTAGTTGCTTGACCGAATGACCCACATATGGGTGATGGGGTTGTACAGGTGGATGGAACTACATGGGAGGGGTGGGACAGAGTCCCTGACCTCACCCACTAGCACTCCCGCCGTGACTTGGGCTGGAAGGGTTGAAACACCTTCACCTTGAAGATCATGATGCCATGAGGGCAGGTCTCAAAGTTGGGTCGCTCATGAGGAGTTTACTGGGGGGCACGCATCAAGGCGAATTCCTTGATCCCCGGCACCATTAGTCTCACTATAGCAGGCAACATAAGAGATGATAGTGGTCTATGACGTTGCACTATACTTTCCCCTCATAGTCACTAGATGCTTGAAGGGCAAGTGGTGTGGCACCCTTGGAACTTCAGGGGAAATTCTTGAAGGGCACGACCAACTTGGCACCCTTGGCATCACAATTAAACTATTAGGTGTGGCACCCTTGGAACTTCTAGGGAGGTTCTTGAAGGGCACAACCAAGCTTGGCACCCTTGGAATCAGTAAAAATAAATAATAATAAATAAATATAAGTAAGGAATGAAAACTAGGGAAAGTTACATCAAGGGTAAATGATGATTAGAAACCAAGGTAATTAAATCAAAAATAAAACTTGGAATAAGGAGGATCATATGAAGAAATAAAATAGAGTACCTTAAAAACTCTACCCTTCCCACGTTGGAAAATACTAGGAAGATTATGTGGTTTAATTAGGTAAAAAGGGGAAAGAGGGACATAATTGTAAGGATAAAGATTAATCCTAAACTAATTAAACCTAATTAAGAAAAGAGGAAGGTGAATTAAAATAAGAATAATAAATTAAATTTAGAGAAATGTAAAGAACCTCCATGTGGCAACAAACAACATAAGAATATCCATCTAAGAGATAACCTGAGTTAAATTAGGGAGTAAATAGGGGATCAAATCTTGACTCATTAATTGACTTTAAGTAATGAACACAAATTAAGGAATAAAAGGGGGAATAAAGAGACAACTAGGAGAAGAAATAGGAATCTTGTTGAGGTGAGGAAAATATTGGTTTTAAATAAAAATTTAAGTAAATAATTTTGGGAGACCCTTGATGTGAGAATGACACATGGGTGGGTGAATAATCAAGCTATTGAATTATAAAAAAAATAAATAAATATGCATGACATGACAAGTTTCACCTATGAGGACTCCTATAAAAGAAGGCGCAAGCCATAGGAGAAGGGACTTTTTTGGGGAACCCTATTGTTGGATGGATGAGATGATGTCAAAGCAGTGATTACGATCCTATAGTGAGTTTGGTGAGGTAGAGGATTTTAGAGAGGGGACTCTTGAGCCAAGGAGTGCTCTCCTCTACCAGCTATTGAAATTCTCCATTGTACAACCCCATTGCAGCTCGGGGGTCCGCGGGGAAGAAGAGTACCCAAGGAGTAGGCTGGGAGGTTAACCGGTGGGTCATCGCATTCGGATCAAGTACATCGCCATTCATTCACGAAGGTGACCGACAGCAAGGGAATACTAGCAACAACAAAGCGAACAGAGTCTCGTCTTCTGGTGAACGATACATATGTATTGCAATACTAGTTGGTCTTAGTTAAATGTATGTAAATGTTATGATATGTTTCTTGAAATGAATTCCTACTGTGTTTTCTCTTCTAGTTTCTTTTTGTTGTGATTTAAAAAAAAAAAAAAAAAAAGTTTCTTTTTGTTGTGATTTAAAAAAAAAAAAAAAAAAAAAGATATGTACATAGTCTGGATGCGGTCTTTACATTTTCATCAAATGACAAGCCAAAACATCTCAGCTAGTTGCCATGTGCAGAATACGCACCAGACAGCATTAAAGACATTGCCCTGTTCCAGCATGTTATATTATTTTAGTGTTAAAACATGAGCGTTGTTATGGCTTTACGGGTGCAAACCCATGGAATAGAAGTAGCCTTGAAGGCGTATTCCATGGTTACTATTTTATTTACAGTGGGAAATATATTGCGGCACCGAGTATGGACCACCACTTACATATACGCAGAGGTAATAGGTTTATTATGCAACGCAATAACAGTGTTAATCTTACAATTGTAGCCGAAATAAAATTACAATTTGGGCAGGAGCCAGCCCAGCCTTCAATTCTATTAATTTCCTGCCATAACCAGTCACGTTGTCATTCGGCAAGCGTAATTTTTCACGGCATATGTGCTATCTTAAGTGTAGTGTTAAAGTGCAAGGGACACAGTCAAGCTTTTACGCAACTATGCAAGCTTGGCACTATGGGTTGGAGGTAATGAGCAACACCCACCAGATGACATCAATGCAGCTCTAAAGAATGACTTGCAGCTTCATCCTTATTCGAAGTCCCCTGTCAAATGTTACAGTGGAGGTCTCAGTATGGGATTTGGAAGGGACCTGTCCATACCACAAAATCAACAAAAATATATCAGTGCCATCAAAAATAACACTTCCAGTTTTTGAAATGCAGTATCAAAAATCACATAATGCAAAGCCGGTTTATTTTCTTCTCCTCATGCTTCTTGATACATCAGCAAAACCTTTATCGAGGAACTTTTATTGGCTCAATTTGCCAAGTCATTCTCTCCCTAATGTTGAAGATCATGACAACCAACATGAGCCCATTAGCATTAAGAATAATTGTGAATATGGAAGTATGATTGTAGAAGAACCTGCAACTGAGACAACAGAGGGATTGCTTTCACGGGTGTCAAGCCTTTTTTCAGGAAGAACAAAAACATTCAAGTGACAGGGGTGTCTTTGCCGTTTCTCATTCAACAAAAGCCGCAAATGCCTGGACGCGTAGATTCATGTGTTATACCATGCTCAACATATATGCCCATTATTATCGGATAAGAAAGATTGTAGGGGGGTCGATTTCCATCCGATATATGCGGTGGATTTGTTCCAGATTATCAAAATCTTCTCCTAATTTCGGTAAAATGGCCAACGCATTTCCAGACATTTGGGGAGCAGTTGCAAACTGGCATACAAGATTCGATTGCCTATATTTCCAGTAAATGGGATTGACACCTGTGAATTCTACTTCATCAGTTATCAAGTAAACGGATGCGCTATTCTGTCTTCAGCAGCGTCGATTGTTTTTGTTTTTAGGTTTATTTATTAATAATGATAAAACAAATCGCCGATTTTGGGGTCGATTTTTTTTTCCTTAGCAGCATGTATTTATTATAATAAAAATTCATTTGTAGAAAAAAGGGAGTTAGTAGAGAGTTAGAAGAAAATTTCTGAGAGCTGGAGGAGAAACTGAGTTTCATTGTACAGTCTTTGACAGAGGGATTTTTAATGAAATTTCACAGCTCTGACTTCTGAGATTCCTGTGGTATGATAATGTAGCATAAGTTTTTCTCTTGTTTCATATGTAATCTGTTATGTTTCATTTCACTACATGATCATTTCTAACTGAACAAATGAAGTGTTTAGGTAAGAATTCATGCCTGCCATGCTCTGCCTATAAGTTTGTTCATGTTTAATATTTTCCTCTGTTTGACAAGGATTCATCTCCTATGCCCTTGTCAGCTCCTCACCAATCTTGCCATCCCATTTAAAAACTAGATTTGATGCTAAATTTCTTACCTACCTTGCCTCAGTCGATAACCTGTGTTGTTCATTATATTTCTCTGTTCAAGCTGTGATTTTGCCCATGCAGCCCAGAAAACCCCGTCATTTAATTAAAAACCCCAAATCCACCTTTTTAATCAGTTTACTAGCCTAATATCAGTGTTACCTTGTTGGTCATCTCATTCCATTGAAGATCTGCCGAGATTGACCAGAGAGAGCCTTCTCCTGCCCCGTAGGGCTAGCTACGAGGCTAAATGGTTTGATGTAGCCTTGAGGTTTACCTTTCTCAGCCTGAGGTGAAATTTCAAGCGCTAACAGGGGCGATAACCACATATATGATAATTCTTGAATATAGCAATAGCCGATTGTGATAAAGGTTTAATCTCGGAAACTATGTGAGTCTGTATGGGAAGGCGAAAAAGCTAAGGAAAATGGAGTTTCCTTTGTAAGTGATTTTTAGAAGGGAAAAGCACGATATATGGTTTATGTGTTATATATATATATATATATATATATATATATATATATATATAGATATGATCCCATGTTATAAGGGAGAAAGATATATATGTGCGTGGGTGAAGGATTATAAAGGCTCCGAAGGATTTAAGTTCCGATACGAAGAATATAAAGGAAGACTTTAATCAAAGCATCAGTGAAGGCTTGGGGATGATTTATGAGTCCCGATAAGAGGTTTCAGGTGGGGTGATTAAATTCCTATACTCAGGAATTGATGAATGGGCCTTTTGACCATTTATGGTATGTAGATTTAACTCCATTACAGAGTTAAATATCCTGGGACGGTTGTGGATGCATTTTTAATATGCACACTGTGGGTATGTGTGGGTGTAGCCTTGCACCAATAAACCAACCAAGGGTCCTAAGCACTTTCAGCCTCAAAATGAAAAATCAATTCAACAAAATGATAAGGCAAATAAAAACAAGACATTGCAACATTTGTAATCAAGATGGCCACTTAAAATCCAAATTCTTTAAGAAGATGGAAGCCTTGGAAGCAGCAATGAAGAAGCATAACATTCATTTGGAGCACTCTTCATCTTCAACTTCATCTTTAGGAATTTCACTTTCTGCATGTGGCTGTCAAGCAACTCGGTCTGGTTATGCACTAAATGTATCTTCTTCTTCTCATTCTCATGAGCAGCTCATTGATTCTCGAGCTTCTTATCACATGGCAAAAAACAAGGTCGTGTTTTCTTCTTTAAATGATTGTAACACCAAAAATGAATATGTTGATGATGATAGAGCTCTTAGTGTTGTAGGGACTGGAATTGTTCATCTAGACAATGGTCAATTTAATGATGTATTATGTGTTTCAACCTTATCCTACAACCTTCTATCTGTATATCAGATAACTCATTCAAGTGAAGGTAAAACTGTTGAATTCTCACCTCATGATGTTGTAATTAAGGACCTAAGAGATCCTATATAGATTTTAGCTATTGGCATTGCTGATGATTCTACAAGGTTGTATAAGTTTAACAACTTTGGGTCGTCAACACTTCCCTTAGTATTTGTTGCTCATAATGATGAAGTGAGCAAACTTTGGCATGAGCGATTTGGTCACTTGAACTATCGCTCCCTTCAAAATCTATGTAAAGAAAATATGGTGACAAGTCTTCCTATGGTATCTTGCACAAATGGTGTTTGTTCCAGATGTGTACTCGGAAAACATCATTAAGATAGTTTTGAAAAACGTGCCTCTTGGCATGCCTTAGCCCCTTTACAGCTTGTGCATAGTGATTCATGTGGTCCACTTCCAATTGTTTCATTCTCTAGCTACAAGAATTTCTTAACTTTCATTGATGATTTCTCTAGCTTCTTAAAACTCAAGAGTGAAGTATTTAACATGTTCTTGGCCTTTAAGGCCTTTGTTGAGAAACAATCTGGACATCAAATTCTTAAGCTAAGACCTGATGATGGCAGAGAATATGTTAACAACAAATTCATTAACTTTTGCACTGAGCATGGAATTCAAATGCAACATACTATTCCATATTGTCCACAAAAAAATGGTGTAGCTAAAAGGAAGAATCACACCTTAAAGGAAATGGCTAATTGTATGCTTCAATCTAAAGGATTTAATCTTAAATTTTGGTCAGAAGCAATTAACTGTGCAAATTACATAGTAAATCGCACTCCTACTAAGGTTTTAAAGAATATCACTCTAGAAGAAGCATGGAGCTCAATTAAACCAGATGTAAGTCACTTTCGTGTTTTTGGAAGTGAAGCATGGGCCCATATTCCCGATGAGAAACATAAGCCTTAGAACCTAAGAGTGAAAAATGCATTTTTGTTGGATATTCTGAAGATGTCAAAGGATATAGACTTATTCCACTTAAGTCCAAAAATGTTATCATTGGAAGAGATGTAAAGTTTGCTGAAAATATATCGACCTACGAGCCTAGTTTGGTGGATGTGTCACCTCTCTCTATCCCTTCTACTTCTAAAAAGATTTATTCTTCAGATGATGACAGCGAGGATGACAATCCTCCCCTACCTTCTCAGGATCCTCCTTAGCTTCCAAAATGGGTCCGTGCTACTCGCGATGCAGTAGGTGCTCTTGCAGGTGATCCTACAAATCAACGACGTACACTTTCTCAGTTCAATAGAGCCTCTTCTTTACTGGCTCAAACTTCAACGAATTATGATCTTGACACCTTTGCAGAAGCTTCAGGTCATCCAAATTGGGACGTAACTATGAATGAAGAATATTGTTCATTATTGGCAAATGATACATAGGATCTTGTTCCTCTTCCAAAGGGATGAAAACTTGTTAGATGCAAATGGGTTTACAGAACCAAGTTTGGACCAGATGGAAAAGTTGATAAACATAAAGCTCATCTTGTTGCTAAGGGTTTTTCACAAGTTGAAGGCATTAATTATACTGAAACCTTCTCCCCTGTTGCCAAAATGAACTCTATCTGTCTTATTCTTTCCCTTGTTGTCTCTTTCAAATGGGAAGTCCATCAGATAGATGTTAAGTATGCCTTCTTGCATGAGGACTTGCATGAAGAAATCTATATGGAACAACCTCCTGGCTTTATACAAATAGACTCTAGCTTTGTATGTCAACATAAGAAACCCCTTTATGGTCTCAAGCAAGCCCCTCGGGCTTGGTACGCCAAAATGGATAGCTTTCTTTTAGATATTAGCTTTTGTAGGTGTCATTCTGACAATACTGTCTACACCAAGAAAGAGGGAAAGTCTCTTATCATTCTTGTTCTTTATGTTGATAATCTTATCCTTACTAGTAGTGATCCCAACCTTATAAACCATGTGAAGTCCAACCTTAAAAAGAAGTTTTAAATGATAGACATAGGACACTTACATTATTTTCTTGGTCTTCAAGTCTTGCAAACCAAGGAAGGTATTTCCCTTTCCCAGTCCAAGTATGCATGTGATCTTCTACGCCATTTTCACATGGTACTCTGTAAGACATCCCCTTCTCCCTTTTAGTCTGGAGCCAAACTTTCAGTCACTTGTACTTCCCCTGAAGTTGATGCTACCTTATACCGTCAGCTTGTAGGAAAACTTTTGTATCTGACCCATACCTTTCCTGACCTTTCCTTTGATGTTGGCCTTATTGCTCGGTTGATGCAAAACCCACATGAAAGTCATTGGAAAGCAACTAAAAGAATGCTTTGTTATGTTCGAAGTACAGTTCAGTTTGGGATTCATTACAATGCAGAAGCATTTCCTCTTTGGTTGGTTTTACTGATTCCGATTATGCTGGTGACCCTGATGATCAAAAGTCTACTGCAGGTTATGTCTACACTCTTGGTTCCGGACCTACTACATGGGCTTGCAAGAAACAAAGTGCCATTTCTCTTTCTTCAGCAGAAGCAGAGTATTGTGGCGTCGTAGAAGCTAGTAAGGAAGCCCTGTGGCTTCATCAGATCCTGTTAGAGTTTGGCTTTCAGCAGCAGCATCTGACTACACTTTGGTGTGATAATCAAAGTGTCATTCAACTATGCAAATATCTAGTCCAACATCAATGCAACAAACACATTGAATTACACATGCACTTCATCAAAAAGCTCATTCATGACCATGTTCTTGAAGTGCAATATTGTTCAACCGATGATCAAGTTGCAGACATCTTTACAAATTCTCTCATAGAGGTGAAGTTTACTAAACTTCGATTTATGGTTGGAGTTCAAGAAGTTGTCACTAAGTGGGGATAAACTCTAATGCCTCTTTCCTTCTCCTATTGTGTCATATTTGTACATCCTTCAATCCTATCCCATGTTGTTCTTAAGGGGGGGTGTTAGGATATTCCGACACATAGGAAGCAGTTAAGTATAACTTGGTCTAGTGTAGAGTTAGGTAAAGTGTGTTTCTTTACTATGTACTTTTGTAACTTACAATTTGACGGTCACGATATGTTCTGGACATGAAGTGACTTGATGGTTCATTCTCTCCTCGGTATTACCGACACTTGATCCGTGGCTTAACAACCGATTGGTCCATGATTTCTATTTAAAGAGCATGGCGGGTCATTTGTAGGGTGATCGTTCATGAGAGAAGCTTATGTAAATTTTCATTCTTTTATTAATAAATTGCCTGAAGTGGTTGCATAGGCTCAGGCCGTGGACTGTTTCCCTCTTTGAGAGTTTTAACTACATCAAGAATATTGGTGTATTGATCTGTGATCTGTTTGTGAGAAGTGTCTTTTGGTGTTCTGGCTGAGGAACTTACCCTGTAAATTCCTACAATATTTCTAAGTCAAGTAGGAAGTTTTGTTTTTTACATATGCTTAATCCAAACACTATCTGTATTAGACTATATATGCTTGTATTCTAATTAAATTTCTAGTAATCTAATGAATTCTAACTTAAATAATAATAATAATAATTTGTGTATCCTTATGAAAGAAAAGAAATTTTTTATAATGATTATTTATTTATAATAATGAATTTTATTTATCATTATTAAAAAAATATTATAACTTTTTAATAATATACATTGCCAAATTGAAAAAAAAAATTAAAATAATTTTTTTAAGAGAGATTTAAGATAAAATTTAATAACTAAAGTTTATAGCCAATATAGATCCATCTTAAGCACAAATGTAACATGAGCCAAGAGGGATCAAATTTCTTTAGGTGTAAACTTATTTTAGAGTGCAAAAAACAATGTGCAAGTTTTCATTATTTAAATATTTTGGAAAATATAAGGCTTGAACATCTTACTCACATGTTTTTTTTTTAAATTTTAATTACTTTACATTAAATTATATTAAGTCATATGGACAACTACTTAAACATGCATAAGATATTTTTTTTTGTTTTTTTATTATAAGTTACATTTTTAGTATTTAGAGAATATTTTCTTTTTCATTTTAAAAAAAAGTGTAAACTCCAATTTGAGCATGAACATACTTTTTTTTTTCTTTTTTTATTATCACTTACATTTCTTTTTTATTTCTTTTAAGGGGGAGTAAGTAGATTAACTATTAAATTTTATTAATATAAATTTGATGTAGTTAACCGGAAAAAACACTCATTAGAGTTTATACTATTGATGATGTAATTAATTGGAAAAAAACCTAATTAAAAATTAAATTATTTTGTATTTAATAAATTTGGTATTTATATACCTGTGATTGGCTCATTGTAATTAAAACGAAGAAGAGAAAACCCTGTAAGAATCCTGCTCTGCCTTTCCAACGAATCAAGCCCTTGAAATCCCGAAACTGCGTGATAACAGAGCCAACGTAGGTATATCTTATGGTTTTTCTGGGTCACTTATTATTATTGTTTGTGTTTATTGTCTGAAAATCTGTGTTTGCAGAGACACAAAACAACGTGAGACAGAATGCACTGATGAGTCCGCTGTTAGAACCAGCGTGCATGCTGAAGCTGTACAAGGACATGTTATGCTCCTATACCAATAGGTGTCATATTTCATGATTGACTTGATTAGCTCTGCAATATGTACATACATTTTCTTGTTGCAAAGGTTTTCCATATTCTCAAAAATCAAAAATTTAAAAAATGTAAAGAGGGTATATCCTAAAAGAAAAATCAAAAGGTGAAAAGATAAATGGTCAAAAGAAAAATGAAAAGAAATGAACCCCAAATAAAAAGGACCAGGAAAGTGTGCAAGTCCAAATGCCACTGCTATTTCATTTTCAGTAAATAAAGCATCATGTACAGCTTGTTGAACCTTTTACCACAGTTAATGAATGGCCAAAAAGCTTAATATTGGCTAGTTCATGTTTGAATTTCCTGTTTTAGAGATAGAGAATAGAAATCTGTCCAAACTGTTTAAACTTGGCAGATAAGTAGATAGGTAGAGAAGCAAAGGAGCTTAACTGTTTAAACTGAGTCCCTGGAAGAAATAAGTGCAGATTTAGATAGGCTTATCATGTAAAGGAAGAAAATTGATGAGGGTTTGCTAGTCCAAGTGCACCCAAAAAGAAAGGAGAAAAAATGTTAGGTACAGTAGTAGGCTAGGTAGGCAGTTTTGATGTTGTAGAAAGAGACTTGTGATTGATTTTGTCTCTCAAAATAATAATCTTACCTCTATCACAGGTATTATTGCAGTTTTATGTTTTTGGAGCAACTCAAGCAAAGCATGACTAATTCCCCCTCGTCCCTTTCCCATATTACTTACTAATCTCCCCCCCAGAGATTTTGAGATCTGCCTAATATCACCAAATCACTCTATCCCATTTCATAAAAAGCCTAAGTAAAACCCTTTTTACTTGGGAAGTTGTACAAAATCACATAGAAACTTTTTTTTTTCCTTAAGCCTAAGTTTTTAAACTTTATAACTTAGCGCCTTTTTTTATATCATTTTTCATAGTAACTATTAACATTATTGTATAAACTCCCTATACTTATTCCCCTTTCCCGTATTCTATCAATATATGCAAAATCCCAAAACTTTATTATTCCCGCCCCCGGCTAAACTATAGCCATATATCGTTGTTTTACATGGAATTATAGGTTTAATTGAAACCTTATAATAACCATTCCCCGCACACATGAGGGATTAATTAACCCCACGTTAATTAATAACCTAACAAAGACACCCCGCCAACCAATCAACACAGCCTCGATATGATTTGTTAATATTTATTACAT
Source organism: Pinus tabuliformis (assembly GCA_031772625.1). Lineage (NCBI taxonomy): Eukaryota > Viridiplantae > Streptophyta > Pinopsida > Pinales > Pinaceae > Pinus > Pinus tabuliformis. The sequence goes on along the minus strand of CM062810.1, from coordinate 31,773,893 downwards.
CGGGCCCCTACGCCGTAACCATTTGTCACCTTCGTTAAGTGCCAACCATCAGATCAACGGTCCCAGATCCAACGGCTATAGGTCATTTCGCAACCCCCTCCGCCGATTCACTTTAACATCTGGGGAATTGGCGATATCACCGCCCGTACTAGGACGCGTATCGACCGCCCGCGCTGCTTGCGGCCCTCCCGACCGAAACCACTTAAGCCCATAAGTGGTGCGGGCCAAAACAACTTACCGCCCTCCCCCTGGACCTCGCTGACGTCACTGCCACGTCACCGTCCCGTACCCCCCGCTAAACGATAAGGTGTCCCGTCATGCTGCCGTCATCTACTCAATAAATGCCAAAAATTACCTGCCAACCCGAATTTCGTTAAAAAGCGACGAAATATCATTTTCGCTATAAATCTCTCTGTTCACGCTCCCATGCAAAACAACGACCGGAGCCGCTATACCAGCTTTTCAATTGCCACCCGGCCGAAGAGACAACAGCAGCATGCTCTGCCCTCCGTCATTCAGCCTACTGTTACTCAATTTGCCTCCATAGTCCAAGTATTTATCCATTTTACCAGTAACCCTACAAATTTTGCTTTTTCACTGAAAGTTCTACCTGTGAAAACCAAATTCGAGTCAAGAACAGTCTGTTTAGCCCATAAAAAGACTCCTAGGCCTGCTATTCAGTCCAATTTTCCACAACAATCCCAAATTCTAGTTTGAGAACACAAGAACCAAATATGGAAGCCCCCGCAGCCCTGAATATCGCGCTTGTAAATGCACCTCACAAAGACTTGAATTATCTGCCTCTTGCAGACAAAGATTTTCAAATAAAGGATTTAACCACTGATTATAATAATCTTCAGGCCTTTTGCCAAATTAAGGATAGTTATCTAAGCAATTCTGATATTTTTGGACTGTGGGAATCAAACCTTCCCATGTACTTCCTCCCCTTAGTCCATGTTTTCCCAGACATCATTCACCAATGCTGTGCCAACTATGACCCTGTCCATAGAGCAGTTATGTCTTCTTCCCAAGATGTCCTTTTTTCCGTAACTGCTGAATCCATCAACGAGATGATACATTTTCATTCCACTGAGCCTCTTGCTCCTCTTTCCACGGGATTTTTGCTGAAAAAAGCTTCTCAATTGCCTAGCTCAGAGTTAACCCGTATTGCTTAGATGTTCATGTCACCAAAGCACCAACCTACAGGCCCTCCTCCTTATCTGCACGCCTTTTTCACTGAAACTGGTAAACTCATTCTTGACATGATATCCTCGGTCTTGGGATTTAGGTCCAGTGAATATGTAGATGATATCACCCTGGTTCTATTATCAATATTTACTCCAGGACAGCCCCCTGCTGTCAAGTATGACTATGCCACTTTCATTGCCAACAAAATCTATGCTCAATTCATGAATTTGGAGAGGGAAGGAGTCTTCAAATACACATATTTTAGATACCATCTTGTTAAGTTATGGTATGTTCTATGCTTATAACAGTTTACTTCTTTTTCTTATTATATTCCACCGATTAGCAATCACATGTACATAAAGTAAAGTGCAGATAGAACATTAAACGATCGACAGAAAACAAGCCAAGACAAGAGACACAAGATGTGGCGGCTAGCCAGGGACAAACCCCACAATGTGTGGGGAAACCCTTTGATCAAATCTTCTTTTATCTTCAATAATTCAGCAGAGAGAAATAGTACAATAAATCTGATTCATATCAGCAGTAGCAAACCCTAGATCAGTAGCATCAGCATTAGCGGCTTCATTATCAAACTAGGGCAGACCATATCTCACAAACTGACAGTCGGATTGACTTCATTCCACCACCAAAAGTTTCGGCTTCCAGAGGAGGTTCAGATGAACCTACAGTGCAGTTCAGATGAGGAGATCTTCTAGGCCATTCAAGTCAATCTTTACTTCTGCAGTTGCAGCTTCAGTTTCAGCAGTTTCCGGCTTCAAACTAGGGCAGTCGATATCTTGCAAACCGTTCGTCGAATTGACTTCATTCCACCACCAAAAGTTGCGGCTTTCAAAGGAGGTTCAGATGAATCTACAGCGCAGTTCCAAAGATGAGATCTTCTAGGCCACGCAAGTCAATCTTTACTTCTGTAGTTGCAGCTTCAGTTTTAGCAGCTTCCAGTTTCACATGTGTGAGAGAGAGAGACCCATTTCAACGTAGTAGAGAAGAGACTCATATCTGCGCAGTAGAGAGAGAGATGTGATGAGATGAGTGAGTCTAAATGAGGAAAATTCCTCTTATATTTATACACAATGTTGGTGGGTGAATAGATGCGACTGTTGGGCTTCTGAGCCTACATGAGTTGTAGGTCGGCTTGATAATAATTCCATAATCAAAATAAATTCATATCTCCATGAATACTTATCGGAATTGGATGATCTTTATATCAATCCTACACCTCTCGACGAGAGGAATCTAATAAAAATATTATTAGCCATGAATAAGATGACCCACATGAAGTTTTGCCCTGGTTGCCAATTTTAACACATCTGTTGTTATATTATCAGCCAGATAGCTTTCCATTTCCCATCAGGAAGTTATTTTCAAAAGGAAATCGGAGGTATGTGATCTTTTGGAGCTCAGTCTTCCATGATACTTATGAGTGCCCTTATACTTATAGTGAATTCATTGACTTGTTTGTACACCCAGCCTCCACTCTATTGATAGGAGCCCCTCCTCCTAGGATCATTGGTGACATGAAGAAGATTTTGCAGCTTTCCAAAAACAACAGAATAGGTGACTGGTACCTCTACCAGAATTACACAGAGATCAGAATGTATGGGTGTGAACTCTGCCTCTTTAAGTTGCCTAAATATGTGCCCATGAGGTTATTTGCATTAGAATATTTCAGGCAGATCATCCATGAAGATTTAACCCACTTTTGTAATGTAAAGAAGAAAGCTCAGCTGAGAATCAAAAACCAGTTAGGCCCTTATGTTATCCATGATAGGGATGCGTGGAAAGATGCTGAAAATATCCTAGAAGACCATCTTAGATTGAAGCAGAGTTTTGGGTGGACCCATAAGTGACAGAAGGGTAAGGTACAGGCTATCAGTGTATGTACATCATAGGATCCCAGAAATTGAACAATATGCAAATCATGAAGAGTGGGTAGAAGGGACCTTAATAGAAGAAATTAGTGAGCAAGAAAAAATGGAAAAGGCTATGAAAGATCTTGAAGAAACCCTTGACCTGGGCTCTTTTGGACAGGTATCTTTCAAGCTGCCTCAACAATCAAGAGTTGGAACATCCTCTACTGGAACTTCTCAGCAGCCTGCACAAAGAACCAACGCATCAGTCACAGGGACCTCAAAGGGCAAAGAGGTAGAAACTACAGAGCAGCCAATCATGACTGATCAGCGAGGGGGTCCAAAGAATAGGAACAAGTACAAATTCCTCCTGCCCAATCTAAAGCAGCAGAAATTCCAACATTACAAACTCCTCTAAATGAGAAAAGAAGCAAGAAGAGAGACAGAGAAGAGGCCACACCTATCAGTGGACCTGCTGAGCAACCAGGTGCAAAGAGGCAAAGATTGAATCATCTGTCAGAAGAAGAAATCATTGAAGAAACAACAAACAGCCTAAGAGGTGAGAGGTTAGTCAGCCAGCAGACTTCCCCAGTGGTAGATACATCAACTAGCTCACATAGGCAGGAGCTAGAAAGGCAGCACAATGTTGAAGTATCATCTACCAGGCCACAAAGCAAACAACCCTCTGACATCAAACAGACTTTTATAGAAATTAAGGCAAAAAATGATCCTGTGAGAATTCAAATGTAAATCAATACATGAAGATGGCCCCCTCAAACCAGCAGAGGTTAATGTCTACCTATGACATTAAAGAAGGCAAAATGATTATGAGTTATTTTAAGCCAAAGGTACAGCAATCCCGGTCTGCAACAGATTACATCAGAACAAACTTAGAGGTCCTAGCCATAGACATTCATCCAATGGACCAGATTGAACTCCACAAGTAGACTGGGGATATGGTTTATTCTATAGTGGTTGACAAAGCAATGTTGGCCCACCAGTTACAAAGTTCCTCAGACAACACAACAGATCAGTTAGATTGGGAAAAAGCTTTTTCTCTGGCCAAAGATAATAGAATCAAATCATTGGAAGATATCATCATGGAACTGGGACATGACCCCAAAGATGCTAAAGGCATAAAGGCACTAATCAAGAAGAAAGAAGAGGACATTACTGCCCTGAGGAAACAGTTGAAGCTACCTCCTTCAAGGCACCCTCAGACTGCAGAAATTATAGAGCAGAAATTAGAAGAAGACATGATGGACCTGCTCATGAAACTCAATGAAATATTAACTGATACAGAGCAAGCACTCGAAAAAGCATTAAAAGAGAAGCAGGGAGAGTCGACCTCCCAGCCACCTGAGGTAATCCCTACAGTTACAAGTGCAATCCCCTCAACAACTGGATCAGCATTGGCCCCAAATGTCCCAGCAGTCACAACAACAGTAATTACAGGTACAGAAACCACAGCAACAGCAGCACCAGGCAGCAGTACAGGTATGAGCATAGAAGAATTGATAAAAGCCATGGAAGAATTGAAACTCCAAGTGTCAGAGCTAAAGCAAGTAAAGGAAAAATTGGCAAAAGTAGAACAGAGTTATGATAAATCCAAAATAAGTGTGACAGAGATAATAAGAGAGGTTAAAGCATTACAGAAAAAAGTCAGAACATTAGAGAAGGATCTCACTATGGACAAGCCTCTAGCAGAAATCAAAGGAATCCTTTGGACCAACATCAATCAATCCCTAAGTAATGTTTGGCCATCTATCCAAGCTATTTATGAGCAGATTGACTTGGTGAATGCAGCACATGGTGAAATTCAAAAAGCAAGAGCTTTACTAGGACAAATGCCTTATCAAGCCAACCGGCTCATACACTTTTTGAATAGCAAAAACATGGAACAACTGGAGCAACTCGACATCTCAGACAGGACAGGCACCATTTTGGATATCAAAAGAGTTCTAACAAAGAGAACTTTAATGCAGGATTTGGAAAAAAGATGCTAGGATATGCAAGTGGAAATTAATTCTTTCATGCAAAGATTTACAGTTTTGTAGGATAAAGGGCTACCAAGTCTTTTAGGAAATAACGACCGGCTTATGAAACATACAGATTATGTACACAAGTTGAACACATATGAAGTTGATCAAGTTAATTCATCAACAAGTGCTTCAGGAGTAAAAGCACTCCCCACAGGCCAAACTCTCTATGAGAACCTAGAAAATTTATTTTATATTGAGCATGAGGTAAAACATCTGTTTCAGCGCCAGCCTAATTTTTTTAGTTTTACAGAAACTGATGAAACACTAAGGAAACTTCAGAGGCATAAGTTGCCAGATCAACAATGGTGGGAAGACATGTTGGGGATTTTGTAAATTTCTCTCGGATAAAGCAGAGATTTCAGGCTATTTTTCGTGATAAGATAAACAGAGATAAATGAGGCTCAAGTAGGTCAAAGCATATCTGATCAGGATCAAAAAACATCTGACTAAAGACGGAGTAGCCATCACAGAATACCAGTGGAAAACAGTTGTAAACCGACTCACAGAACCTACCTCTGGTACATCCCATAAAGATGGAACAACCAGCGCAACATCAATTTATTGTTCCCCTGTTTACAAGACTGTTTGTCTCTATATTTTGTAAAAAGGCGTTAGTCATCACCAGATGTTATTTCTATCAGTTATTTTGTAAGATATTTTGATATTTTTGTATAAATACCCCCCTAGACGAAGTATTTGGGGTTGGTGAGTATTCTCAGACTTTGCTATAATACAAAATTTTGGAATAAAAAAGGCTGTTGGAACCATTTATTGTCTGGCCTACTGGATGAGGAATTGATGCTAAGGACTTGTTACAGAATTCTTGAATCAACTTATGGATCAATAAGTCCCTTCTAACTTGTGTTTTACAGTTTTCTATGTTTATTATATCATCTATGTTTCATGATCTCAATAATAAAGAAAAAGAATAATCCAGAATTTGCTTGACTGCACTCTGTTTTCAGTCTTTATTATTTTATGTGTTTTCCTCAGAATTAGAATAAACATTGAATTCTTGATTGCCCCTGTTTCCCCTGATTCTTTCTTGTTGAGTATTTGCTAAGGAATTCTTAATTGCTCCTTAACAATAATCATCCATTTTCCCTTTGTCAATATGATGAAGGATTCTTAACTGTTCTTCACCCATTTGACTCCATTCCATCTAATTCCAGCCTTTAAATTGTTCCATGTTTGAGTACCTTGCTTTGTGATACCATTCTCTGTAAAGAAACCTAATCCAGGAAGCTACCTCCTTTGACTCCATCATGCCCAATGGACTGAACTATTAAGTTTGCCTCACTGCTCTATTGAATTCCACCATCCAAAACCAAAAAAAAACCCTTGGGCTTCATAACTGGTCTAACACCTTTCAAAACAAAGTTAAATCATAAAGAGAGAGCCTTCTCTGGATGCAGATTGGCTAGAATCTGTATCTAAAAGATTGGTCTATGGTTACCTCGGCCGTATTCCCTTTCTTACAACTTTGGGGAACAACCTGAGTGATAACATCATTGACGACTCCACTGGGGATGCTGAATAATTGTTTCTTACTATTGTTTATTTCATAAGCTACAGATGGAGCCTAAAATTTTCCAGGTAGCCTTTGAAACTGCTTTGCTTTACAATTGCAGAAGTAAATAAATGCTGCTTCAGTCTATCTCCAGTCTAGTTTATGTATTGAAAAATTGTCTCAAATACTTGATCAGTCCCTTGTTTCAATAGATCTTTAGGAAAGTTCATAATCTCCTCATCTAAAATTTCCTAGAAGATACTATTAAAGTTGTATTGTTAAAACTATTCCAAGAAAAAACCAAAAACATACTCAGAAACTGGCTCCAAAGAAGAAGATCCATTACACTAGATTAAACCCGGATCCAAATCCCCCACCTGTTTTTGAAAATCCTAATTTGATTCCTAGGATCCTTAGAAGCCAGGAGAGCCAAGAACATTCTGCTAGTTCACACCTTGACAAAAATTTACAGAACCCTATCTAATCTGACCTTACCTCTGGAAAAACACCAATCCTTTCTGTCATTACTACAGCGTCTTCAAGTTCTCCATCATCACCTCAAACTATCCTTCCCACTCCTCCATCTACAACATACATTTCCACTGTTATCCCTGCTCTTCCAGCTGTCACACTTATCTCTGCAATTATGGCAAACCGATATGCTCCCCTGCAATTACCTGCAAATCCAGGGGCCATGCCTCAAGATTATCAAAGTAAAATCACCTATTTTGATGGTACTGGCACTTACACAGCTCAACAACACACCAAGAAAATGACATATTATTTTGAAAATTATGAGATTGATGATGATGATGTCAGAATGAAAGTCTTTGTTCAAAGTTTAACTGGAGATGTTAGGACTTGGTTTAGAGCACTCCCTGCAAACACCATCAACGATCCAGGAGCTCTTTATTAGACTTTCTTGAACAGATGGGAAAAGAAGAAGGATTCTCTCCACATTTTGTCAGAATATGAAGGCTTAAAGAGAGATGCCCAAGAAACTGTTCAAGATCACTGTACCAGAATTAATAATGTATACAATGCTATTCCTCATAATCTCAGACCTCCTCCAGATTTGGCCTTAATCAAATTCCTTGATGCATTTGACTCTGATATGGGATACCAGCTTAGGGAAAGAACTCCTCCTAACTTAGAAGAGATGCAGAGTATAGTTGTCAGCGTTGAGGCCAACCTGATTTCTAAACGAGCTCGAGCTAGAGCTGAAAGGAGAACACCTTTCAATGAACAACCTTATGCATTTGAACAAAAATTAGATGCTATTATTAAAGGAATGGATAGACTTGGTGATAGAGTAGAAACAATTGAGAGGAAATCCCTTGGAATGGTCAACCGAGTAATACTGGGAGAAATCCAAATTTCAGAAAAAACCAAAACCCTAATACTGGAAAGGCCGGGCCTAACCAAAACATTAGACTCCCATTCCAGAAAAATTATGCTGAAGCCCCAATTTTTGATCAAGCAACAGAGGACACTCAAATTAACTTAACGGGCCTTAATGATGAACAACAAGTTTTCTTGACCCAAGAAGACCAAGAAGCTCACACTCTTAAACAATTCCACACTCAACCAGGTGAATCATTCGATTTTAGAGAAGGACATGATACAGCCATTTATGAAGTCCACAAGCAATACAATTTGAGGAGCAGAAGAATAGATGTCCCTGAGGCCAATAAACCAAGCAACCTAACAAAGCTAAGATCAAGAACCCCCATGTACAAACCCTTCCTAGAATAGGTCTTAACCCAAATAATCCAATAGTTAAAGATGTATTAGACAATCAACAACCTAATAGACAACCTTCCACTTCTTCTCCTCTCAAAGAAAAGGTGGAAGAACTTCCAGAAATTGACTTGGAAGCAACTTCAGTGTTGTGGGGAAAAGTATCCGATGCGGATGACACTAACCCTTTCTAAAGGTGACAGACTTTAGCAACAACTGAATGACAAAGTTTTCATGTTCATCTTTATGAAAGCACAGAGAGAATAGAAAGAGGATCAACCAACCTGGTGTCTTGCGCTTAGTCGATCCTTGTCCTTCTCGCTTTGTATCCCGTTCCCAGCTCTTTACTCTCCAAGCCGATCCAGCTACACACAGAATCTGCACAACAAAAGGGAGCAAACTACGAGATACAAGCAATCATAATTGAAGCATGGATTAGGTTGCATCAAATATACATGTAAACACAAAAGCATCTATGTAAAACAAGTATATAGAAGAACATGCAAACTTTATTGATAGAAAGTAACAGGGTTCCAGAGGAAGTTACAACCAATGATGTTGGCCCCAATCCAGCAGCACCTCCTCGGCAGCAAGAACTCTCTTCTTCACCTCTAGTAAAACAATCACCCAATAATCCTGGCAGTATACCAACAGCACCTCCTTGCTTATACAAAATTCCAGCCTCCTTAGACCTCATAGAAGAGCTCTATATATAGGAGAGAAGAAGAGAGGATGAGTCAGCTTGAGGCTGGCATAGAGCTGACTAGTGTCCTCTCCCTCTTCAGTTAATCTTCAGTTCTTGAGTCCACTTGGAGATCCTTGGTTACACATGGTGATCAAGTACCTCTTACTCATCACAAGGCGAATCTGATGAACCAAGTGTCAGTTTGGAAGCTTCCTGGGCAATTGACACCTTGCAGGAGGACTGTGCCACTTGGCCAATCTCGCCCAGCGCAGGTAGCCTTCATTGTTTTTGACTTCCAGCGCAGGTACAGAGTGGGACAGTTGCAATACAGCACAGAAGCTCAGTTAAGTAGCTGACATGATCCAAAATAAGCCTGTTCTGAAGTGTTTTCAGGTGGAGAACTGATTGGAAGTGCTGTTGATTGATGACCTTGTTCTTTTAGGGGTAAGAACAACATGTTTAGGGACTGAGGATCCCTGTAATTATCGACATTTCCTGCTCCTTGACGCGAGGCACAAAAATGTCTATAACAGTTGCCCCCTAAAGTATGAGGCCGTTAATCGGGTGAAATGCTTTAGCTAGAGGGTCCGAAGTTCGTTCCAGTGCTGAGGAGAGTGCCCTGTAATACAATACAATACAATACATTATCTTTCATTCATCATTATTCTCATGATCTAGCTGAGGCGGGTATTCCCATGCTCAGCTTTCTATAAATACATTTTGGTACATATGACAGACGATCGTCTGAAGACAGACTGATAATCTTCCGCTAAAATTATCATCCTTTGAGGAGGATGATCATCTGCTGCAATGATGTACATGGCAAATGCTTTTATATTTCCTGAATATATATCGCAGCCCGGATGGATGAAACTAGATCCGGGGTCTTCAAACTCGTTCGATCTTCACTCTAAGTACAAGTCGATCCATGTGAGAATTACGCTGAAGTCGAACATGGAAAGACATCGCTTGATTACCGGTCAATAATGAAAACCGTTAACAAGCGCGAGAGGAATCACCAATAATGACGATGACCCTCAAGGTACGGCAGTACAATTCACGTGGCGTGAATAAAGGACTTGGCGTCGAACGCCACGCAAAATCTTCTGGTCGAAGGTCATTGATGTATACCTGTCGCCGGAAGTGAGAAACTTGCCATTGAGACATGCAAGCTTCAAAGTACTGATGGGGGTGTTCCTAGATCGACTTCTTGGATAATGAGCTGAAGTCGACAAGAAGTGATCCGTCAAAGGAGGGCCTTGATGAATCCCACATCAATGACACGGAACGGAGCTAATGATTTAGTGGAGGTGAAACAAACTGTGACATATGATTCAGGGTGGCGATCATGAAATGGATGAAGGAAAATGTATGGTAGTGGATGGGACACGGTTGACACTTTCTGAATGACCCCTCTTGAACATATAACGACACTGATGTGATGGATCGGTAGCATTACCCCGAATGGATGGTGTGGCGAGGACCATGGTGATGAAACCGGTGAATGAGACAACCCAACCCGATGTGATACGGAAGAAAAGTGTCATGTTCAAGAGCGACTTGCTACCTCTAAACTTTGATGTTCTCCCAATTTTTCCCCAGTCATTTCTGACCAGTACCTCTTTATTTTTGTCAAGCTTGAGGAGGATAACATATGCTTGTTCTATAACCTGCCCTTCGGGCAAGCCCATCGCTAAGATTTAACGAGCCTAGCGATAGGGAAACTCGTTCGCTAAGATTTAACGAGCCTAGCGATAGGGAAACTCGTTCTCGTCTAAAGACAAGTTTGTCGCTATTTAATCATTTTAACGAGTCTAACGACAAAGAAAACTCGGTCCTTTTCATTTTTAGAGAGTCTAAAAAGGTACAGAAAGTCAACTCTATAATTCCTTTTTCGTCAGCTAATCCCTTAAGTCCGAAAAAGTATAAAACAATACAGAAGGGATGGCTGTTCGGTATTTTTAACGAGCTGAACCAGGCAAGCGCTCGATCCTTTTGTGCAATAATCCCTCAAGTCCAAAAAGATTAAAATTTAGAGGAGGGATAGCGTTCCGGTCATTTTAACGAGCTGGAAGGCCAAAACTCGGCAAACTTTTCATATTTTACGAGTCAGTGAAAAGAGCTGAAAGAAGACTCGTCTTTTGAGGAACGAGTGATAAACAGGGATAGCTACAGATTCCAGGTATAGGTTGGAATTTCCAATCACGGCAGTGTCACAAGGATGGCTAGGTGAAATCACTCTTCGCAGCTGTTTCTCAAAAGAGGTAAACACACAAATGGAAGTGAATGATCGGCCAAATGAACGGTGGAGGTGGTGGATGAAAACACGATCAAGGTTCTTATGGCTAATGAATTTACGATCTCAAAAGGTTATTTACCGGTTCATTTTTTCATGAGCTTGAACTCTGGGGAAAACATTTGCTCACACTTTTCTATTTTTTAACGAGCATAAATTCAGGCCTAAAACTGCTCGAATTTCGCGTTTATTTTTTAACGAGCATGAACTATATGCTAAAACTGCTCGATATACCAGTCATAAGAACGCCTCCTATAAGGACCAATTTTTATAGAGCTTATGCCTTACTACAGCTATGCTCTTATTTTGGCAAATTTTACTTCTGCCCCACAGGCTTTCTTTCATGCAAGTTTGGAAACGGCTAATCTTAAAACCAGATAAATAACCGCCCCTAGCTTGCACTCCAGAAAGTTTGCATGCCCCCAGGTATAGGATAGAATTTCGAGGTTGCCCCTCCTCTCTCCTACTTCTGCTTTTCTTTGGGTGTTCACAGTTATTTGTCATCTTGCTAATCTAATGCTAACGATACTTGTCTTCTCGTTATTTTAAGGGGTCTTACGCAGTACTCAGACTTCCTGTCGGCCCACTTTTAACAAACAGCTATTGTGACAATAGAAGAACACTACTCAAAGATAAAACATTGGTATTATCGAGGGAGGCTAGTTTGTTGTGGGGAAAAGTATCCGATGCGGATGACACTAACCCTTTCTAAAGGTGACAGACTTTAGCAACAACTGAATGACAAAGTTTTCATGTTCATCTTTATGAAAGCACAGAGAGAATAGAAAGAGGATCAACCAACCTGGTGTCTTGCGCTTAGTCGATCCTTGTCCTTCTCGCTTTGTATCCCGTTCCCAGCTCTTTACTCTCCAAGCCGATCCAGCTACACACAGAATCTGCACAACAAAAGGGAGCAAACTACGAGATACAAGCAATCATAATTGAAGCATGGATTAGGTTGCATCAAATATACATGTAAACACAAAAGCATCTATGTAAAACAAGTATATAGAAGAACATGCAAACTTTATTGATAGAAAGTAACAGGGTTCCAGAGGAAGTTACAACCAATGATGTTGGCCCCAATCCAGCAGCACCTCCTCGGCAGCAAGAACTCTCTTCTTCACCTCTAGTAAAACAATCACCCAATAATCCTGGCAGTATACCAACAACACCTCCTTGCTTATACAAAATTCCAGCCCCTCGCCCATCGAAACATATGTTTTGAAGGATAAGCAGGGGCAGTAAACTAAGAAGGAGACCGTATTGTTGTGACAGAGGGTAACCATCTTTGGACAACCCAATGATAGACACCGCCGAAGAAAGAGATTGATTTGCGGCAGCGAATAGAACCACTCTTCGGATAATAAGAAAGAGGCAAGCCTCCCTCGATAATACCAATGTTTTATCGAGGGAGGCTTGCCTCTTTCTTATTATCCGAAGAGTGGTTCTATTCGCTGCCGCAAATCAATCTCTTTCTTCGGCGGTGTCTATCATTGGGTTGTCCAAAGATGGTTACCCTCTGTCACAACAATACGGTCTCCTTCTTAGTTTACTGCCCCTGCTTATCCTTCAAAACATATGTTTCGATGGGCGAGGCTTGAATTTAAAGATGGTGACTACTTGTTACAATAAGGGAATTCCTACTTGGGCATTGCCCACTTTTTTAGACAAAGGTGAATGATTCCCAAACACATAACTTTAACAAAAGATCATTATTCCAGAACAACCCCACTTCCTTCGGACGGGGTACGGACTAGTCATGTTCTCCTGCGGAAATTCTTCCTTATACCCGGAGTTTCTTCTGCCCGAAGCAGACCAGGGTGCATGCCCCCTGGGTCCTAGTCTTTCTTTCCGAATTACTCGCGCTCATCGGGAAGGAGGACTGGGGGCGGAGGCGAATCTTGAGTGAACAGACCATTTAGGATTGGTATTTGACTATTTGCGATGCGAGATCCCGGAAATGAAAGCTGGTCTACGAGCTTGACCACCCTTCCTTCGTGTGGAAAACACATTACTCTAAAGAGTGAGGAGACTATCGCTCCCATGCAATAAATATAGTCGCGTCCAAGGAGTAGGTTATAATCCAAGGGTCCTTGAACTACCAACACGTTCATCCTGACGGTCTTCCCCTTCAATGTAACAGGTACATCGGGGAGGATTCCTAATGGTCGACTGGTTCCTTTATCAAAACCTGAGAGATTTCTCAACTCAGGTAAAAGCGCTGGGGAACCCAGTGCTTTCCAAGCAATAGAGGAAAGGATACTCACAGACGCCCCTTCATCAATGATAGTACTAGCCATAACCATTCTATAGATCTGGACAATGATTCTAAATGGTGTACTGGCTGGTAACCGGGGTCTGCCTAGTTGATTCCAATCAAAGGATACAACCAGGTTGCTTGGTGGTGGGACCGAATATACGGCCGGATACGACTCAGATGATGTTCCTTCCTGCGATAAAGGAATGGGCGCATTGCCAGGATGCTCGTCGGAGTCGGTGCTGATAAAGAGAACCTGGATGGTGTCATCCTTGTTCTCATCAGTGAGGGTGTCACATGAAGACGACACTTCGGTGACGGTGTCATTTGAAGACGGGTCTTCAATGACGGAGTCATTGGACGATAGAACCTTTGAAGGAAGAACCGGGTCAACTGCCGTTTCGACCTTTAGACTTTCGTCTGGTCTAGATTCGGTAGGTTCATTCTCAATGACTGACAGATCAGCTGACCACTTGAGTGGTTCAACTGGATTTTCAACTATCGAGGGATTAGGCGCGAGTTTTCGGTATCCAGGCGGAAGTTGCACCGGTGACACCGGGCGATCTTCCAAAACTCTCTTTGCCTCATCTAAGAATGGACATTTGTGGATGGCATGGTGACCTTCACACAATAGACAGGGTGATCTTGGTCCCCTTCTTCGTCCTTCACTCTCGCTAGTTGAGGGAATGCAATCAACTTGACAACCAGAGGTTGATGCTACCGGATTGTGCAACCTCGGGGACCAGTCCCTTAGTATCCGGGGAATACAAGGACAATCACGATGGAAATGGATCCCTTTGCAAATGACACATGGCGATTTAGGCCCGGTCGGTGCAGTGTGTGGGTTTTTGTCAGTTTTCTTCTGCTTGCCCCCAGTCGCCTTCGCCAGAGGCTCCTTCTGCTTCTTCCCTTTCTTCTTCTTTTCCTTCTTCTCTTTGGGAGGCTGACTTTTGCCGGCTCTACCCTGCGAAGATGAAGGATCAGAGGAAGTATCACAAGAGGTAGAAGGCTGGTGGGTAGTTCTAGATTGTTCTGACAGTTGATTCCACTGCTCAGGATTAGTGGCGATTTGGACAACATTAGTTGAAAAGAGCCAAACAGGAAGGCCGATTGTCAATCCTGGAAGTGACAATGTAGCCATATGAGGCGCACCAACATCTCCCCAAGAGGAGAAGGGATTTGGACTTCCGCCAAGGTTACTTCCTTGGTTGGTGGGCTCCATACTTTTCAACTGAAAGATCAACGTGGGAATAACAGGTGATTATGTTCCGCTTTAAAATAAGTTTTATTTACGACGCTTTTAGACACAAACTTGCTTTTTCATGTTTTAAGAGTCGAGAAAAAGCTAAAGATGACTCTAGTCGCCTTCGATGTATTAACGAGCCCGAAGTGACAAATGCTCGGTTGGACCTTTTCAGTTATAGAGTTTGAAAAGGGCCAAAAGAAACTGCTCTGGAGATCTAGGCAGAGGGTGTGCCAAACCTTTCGCGAAACCACAGAATACGTTTTACGGTACGGGTGGTCGATCTTCGTGAATGCTGTGTTCACTGCATCGCGATCAGTAGGGCGGCCGACACGGTTTCCTAAGGATAAAGGATAAAAGCCTATAGGGGTCTCCCAATATACGCGACGGTACGCGGGAGCTCAAATCCGTGTTAGTGCCACCGACTCTCAGGAGGAATCACCCACCTTCGTAGAGATCGACAGTCACTATGTTTAACGACGCCGGAACACGTCTCTACCTAGACCTCTAGATGTTTGCGTTAAATTCCAAAGCGTTGTTATGTAAATTGAGTTTATTTTAATGTTGATCTTCCTTAACAGTTTGCCTTTCAGGTTCGCCACGAGATGTATATATACAACTTCCTATATGCAATCTAAGAATGAGAAGCAAAATCTTTTCAATCTTTCAACTTTGAAAACCTTAATCTACTTGAGGAAAGAGCAAGACACAACTTTTTCCACAGATCAAAGAACACACACTAAAATGCACATTTTCCTAAATCGTCAAGCATACAGTCAAATGCAAAATGCACAATGCATGTATTTCTTTTCGTTATCCTTAATGTTGATGCTTAACAAAAGGAAACTGTTGTATGATTTTTGAATCAACTTTTAAGTAGAAATAAACAAGCTTGTCCACAATCAAAAGAACACCTTATGAAAGACTTGTTTTAAATACAGGAAAAGTATAGATTCAAACCATAAAGTGAGAAGCAAACCAATCCAAAACAGCTATGAACAGCAATAACACTAACTCATAAGATCGCAATCTAAGAGGCCACAGCTACTAGGTTCGCTTTTCACAATGGGAAATTGTAACTGAAACAAGAAATACTGAAAGAACGTTTACAATTTCATCACACAACTGAGGCGGAATAATGTCAAGGAGAAGTGGTCTACAGCAAATACAATAACCAGCAAGCAATCAGTCAAAAACAAGTGCAAACAAGGCCAAGACACAAAGGAAGAGCTGAGCTAGACTAAGGCCAACTGGACCAGTGCAGGCACTGGTCTGCCAATCCCACTCTCAGCGTAGTTCCCGAAGGGAGCACCTGCGCTGTAATGCAGACTGCCTGTGGACAGCCTGCACTGACTTACGAGAGTTACGTCTGCTAAGAATTCCGGGTCATAAAAAGCTCAAAAATGTACTGTTTTGACTGAAATAAAATGCTATGGGTTAAGTACAGGCTAAGGGATGATCAAGAGGATAAAGATCTATCACAAAGAGTAAGGATTCATCTGTAGATTAGCTCTTTAAATCTTGAATTTGCTCAGCAAAGGAGCAAGAGTAGCAAAAACCCTCTACTTCGCTTTTGATAGAGTCAAAAGCTTTTCGATTCGGTACTCCTTTCTTCAAGAAATGAATAGCAAAATACTACAACAACAAGATACTAGGATCTCCCCAGCGGAGTCGCCAGTTTGTTGTGGGGAAAAGTATCCGATGCGGATGACACTAACCCTTTCTAAAGGTGACAGACTTTAGCAACAACTGAATGACAAAGTTTTCATGTTCATCTTTATGAAAGCACAGAGAGAATAGAAAGAGGATCAACCAACCTGGTGTCTTGCGCTTAGTCGATCCTTGTCCTTCTCACTTTGTATCCCGTTCCCAGCTCTTTACTCTCCAAGCCGATCCAGCTACACACAGAATCTGCACAACAAAAGGGAGCAAACTACGAGATACAAGCAATCATAATTGAAGCATGGATTAGGTTGCATCAAATATACATGTAAACACAAAAGAATCTATGTAAAACAAGTATATAGAAGAACATGCAAACTTTATTGATAGAAAGTAACAGGGTTCCAGAGGAAGTTACAACCAATGATGTTGGCCCCAATCCAGCAGCACCTCCTCGGCAGCAAGAACTCTCTTCTTCACCTCTAGTAAAACAATCACCCAATAATCCTGGCAGTATACCAACAGCACCTCCTTGCTTATACAAAATTCCAGCCTCCTTAGACCTCATAGAAGAGCTCTATATATAGGAGAGAAGAAGAGAGGATGAGTCAGCTTGAGGCTGGCATAGAGCTGACTAGTGTCCTCTCCCTCTTCAGTTAATCTTCAGTTCTTGAGTCCACTTGGAGATCCTTGGTTACACATGGTGATCAAGTACCTCTTACTCATCACAAGGCGAATCTGATGAACCAAGTGTCAGTTTGGAAGCTTCCTGGGCAATTGACACCTTGCAGGAGGACTGTGCCACTTGGCCAATCTCGCCCAGCGCAGGTAGCCTTCATTGTTTTTGACTTCCAGCGCAGGTACAGAGTGGGACAGTTGCAATACAGCACAGAAGCTCAGTTAAGCAGCTGACATGATCCAAAATAAGCCTGTTCTGAAGTGTTTTCAGGTGGAGAACTGATTGGAAGTGCTGTTGATTGATGACCTTGTTCTTTTAGGGGTAAGAACAACATGTTTAGGGACTGAGGATCCCTGTAATTATCGACATTTCCTGCTCCTTGACGCGAGGCACAAAAATGTCTATAACATTCAGCCCATAACACTACTCTTGAAAAAGAAAAAAGCACTGATAATATAGCAGAAAAATACAATCTCATAGTCCCAAATACAAAAATTCAAACTGAAAAACCTTTCAATCTTGAGACTGAAATAGGAAAATTAAAGATAGCCATTCCATTGATAGAATTGGCTAAACATGATGTCTATAGAGGACAAATTAGCAGATCACTTCAAATTTCAGAGAACATAGATTCACTAAATCTCTTTGATGACCAGCCTGAATTGATTTTTGGCCTTGAGGTAAACGAAAAATTAATAGATGGAGGGGTTCCTTCTTTCTATGTAAGTCTGAACATACATGATAAAATACTTCATAATTCCATGTTTGATTATGGTGCTTCTCATAACCTAATGCCTAAATCTGTAATGGAGAAGTTGGACCTAGATATTACCAGGCCATGCAAAGACTTGTTCTTTTTTGACTCAAGCCAGGTCAGATATCTAGGACTAATCAACGATTTATGTGTATTATTAGTCCAATACCCTGCCAAGACCATTTTAATGGACATAGTGGTAGCTGATATTCCACCAAAATACGACATGTTGTTGTCTAGATCTTGGGGTGCAAAGCTCCAAGGATCTTTACAGTTAGACATGTCCTATGCTACTATTTCCGTATTTGGTCATCCCAAGAGATTGTATCGAGAAACTTTAATGAAATACGTGGTAAGCAGTGACAAGAAGCCCCAAAATTTTCCCATCTACTCCATACACTCTGACATGGATTCCTTCATCCTATACAATGTTGAAATTAATCCTCCAACTAATGTCAAGGTGTTAGCACTTGAACAAGAAGAAATTGTAAATCAAAAGTCTAATATTCAAATGCAAGAAATTTCTGGGAACAATGATATAGCAGACACTCAAGAGAAGCCACATGAAACCAAAAAGCCAGATTTCCCTAGTGAACAAATTTCAGAGACTCCTGAGACTAACTATGAACATGATATCCTATGGTACTTAGAATTTGATGGTTCAGTTAATAAATTAGGGGTAGGAGTAGGGATTTGGGTACACAATCTAGAAAATGATCATGCTAAAGGGCATGCTTACAGATTAAACTTTAAATGTACCAATAATATGGCTGAGTATGAAGCCCTGTTGTTAGGACTTAAATTGATCAAAAGTTTAGGGGCAACCAGGGTATCAGTTTTGTGAGACTCTAATTTAGTCATTCAACAGATAAAAAGAAACTTCCTCACAAATGATCCCATATTAATATCTTACAGAGGGGCAAAAATTGAGATCCTCAATACATTTCTAGAAATACAGCTGGCCAAAATTCTAAGAAAACATAATTTGCATGCTCACAGTTTGGCAACATTTGCCAACACTTGTAAGTTACCATTTGAACCCAATCATCAGTTTACAGCTGAGATTAAACATAGGCCAACCATACCTGACAATGTAAAGAATTGGCAAGTGATTGACAATGATATTCAAATTAACAATTTTTTGACCATAAATGAAGAATTTTCCAGCACTAATATAGACACGGACACTGTTAATGAGGTTGATCAGAGAGATAAAATTGAAACAGACATTACAACAGAAAACGCAGCTCAAATACTTCACCCAACCAAATTTACCAAGAAAAAGTTGCAAGATCTTAAAGAAGTAGACATCGATGAGATTATTGGAGGAGATTATTCGACGCATCAGAGCTCATTCATTCACATCGATTTTGGAGCTTTGACATCCCACAACACATCCAAGACTCTTCAACACATATGACTCAACTATTCATTAGTAAGTGGCCTCAACTTTTCTTTTTTAGCATTTCTGTTGCTTTTTGTGTATTTGCTTGTGTGAGTGTTGTTTGCTTGATTTCTTTGAACGCTTGCTGTCGTTTGCATGTATACTAGCTTGTCTTAGCTTTGTTTCAGTTTTCATTTCTACCTCATTGTTATTGGATGCATGAAACTGTTTTTCACGAACATTCGCCCAACCGGCGAACTACCTCACCCACATGCATGTTGATCTATTTGTTGAATACTTCATTCATGTTTTGCATGCACTGTCAATCACTTCTACTATCCCTTAGTGTCACCATACATTCATTGTCTTAATTGCTTTCATATGCCCGTCGGCGAGTTAGGCCAACCTTGGCCCGATCTTTGCCTTCACCAAGGCTACATTGCATAATCCGGGGAAGGAAGGCTCACCTTCCTCTCTAGAAATGTGCATTCCTGCCCATTACTAGCCTCCAGGACTATTTTTTTCATTTGTAGAAGACAGTGGCTGCTTGGCCCAAGAAATTGCACAAATCTGTCCCTAGACGAATAGTCCTTCCCAGCTGGAATTGCGCATTACACAATCCCAGCAGCCAACTTCCTAACTAGGTTATGCATTTCACATTTCCAACAACTAGTCCTGCCTCCCAGACAGCTGAAACTACCTTTTAGGCAGTTCTGGTAGCTAGTCACCCAGCCTCCCAGTAAAATTTGTGCAATCTTGCTCATCAGTTTCCCAGGTATGTGCTGTGTCCTTCCCTGGATTTACTTTATTTCCACTGACATATTTCTTGCCATGCATGCTGCTTGTTTCTATATCTTTCAGGTGTTTATTTGTCTCAATGGCTTCCAAGAGAATAGGATCACAAGACATTGATGGAGTTGCAGTTGGCATTGTTGGAGCAATGAGCACTTTTAAATATTTTTAGAGCATTAGTTAATCTTCAATTATCATTAATGTTTATGCAGTAACAACAGTGAATAAAAGAACACAGGAGGCACAAAAATTTTAGGTGGAAAACCCCCTCCAGGTCAAAAACCACCGAACTCTTTTCTAATAATTCTTTAATCTTCAACTCCAATTGAAAAGAAAGCTCCAACTTCCTATAATCTAGAAAATAATTCTTCTCCAGCTCCCACTGGATGGACACTCCAACGCCTGAGATTATTCAGTAGTCAACTAAATGGATGCCCCAACACCCAATGAGCTACAACTCACCCTAGCACCACCCTACCACCCTGAAGTTTTCACAGGCTTGAACCTGTTGGTGACTTCATGCACTAGCCTAGCACCACCCTACCACCCTATAGAAGAATAAAAGAAGAATGGACTCCCGTACCAGGGAAAATGGTCCACTTTACAATGATATAGAAGCTAATGATGATCCTAGACCTCCCAACGCTATCTCTTCAACTCTTGGCAGATAGAAACTTGTACAACATTTACAAATATGCTTTTACAATGACTTTATATATTGATACTTTTACAATGTCTGTATGCAGTGCTGCCCACTTGAAGGCTTCATGTGGTGAACTTCTTATTGTTTTTCTTCACCTTGATTGCTGCTCTTGTCATGCTACCCTTTCTCATTCTTCAGAACATTAGATTATGCATTGAGTCTTCTCTTGATGAATATATAATACCTGCAAAAAGTCTTCAAGGAAATACCCATGACATGATAATAGCAAAACTTACCTCATCCTGCAGAGCATATGTCAGTGCTAAACAAAAACAACAAATTAGAATACAAAGAACCTAATGCAATTAAGGGACAAACATGCATATACATAAGATGCTTACCTGTAGCTTACCTCTGCTTCATCATTTTTCTGCACCTTGCTCTTCGCTACCCTAGAAATTCTGGTCCTTTGCACCCCTTGACAACACTTGATCTAGTTTTTCTTGCCTTTTAGGAGCACGATATTTAATCTGATTTATCTCTGTGATTTCAGATCCCCAACATGTGATCTTTGGTTCTGTAGAAGCCCTCTGAGTCTTATTTCCAATGCCACAGTTCTAACCCAATTTGGACTCTTCAAGACAAAGTTATGCCCAATCTCTCACAATGACCTAATTATGGACTAGTTCAATAGAGGGAAATTGTACGATGTGCAACATGTCACTGCTTCCTCCTTCGACTTTGAAATTGATACATAGAAAACTAACGTCAGTGTACTATCTTCCACTTTTTACAGAATTCCAATCCTCTTCTCAGAGAGAGAGAGTTATAACAATTTTCCCAAGGTCACTTCTTTGAGATGAAACTAGGCAACTTGCAAAATCCCTAACTTCCACAGATCGTATCTCCGAAAATATAGCGAACCAAGATCTAAAATTCGGTCATGATGTTCATCAGGATTACGAATCAAATGGATTTTAATTTCAGAATCTAAGATTTCACAGATAAATAAGTTATAGCAAAAATGCCACGATCACTTCCTTTGGAGGATATATGAGATCTCTTTTTATAGAGTTGAGAGGGGCTTCTATAGAGAATGTTGGGGGGATTTTTGGAGCTTAAAAAATTATTTATTAATGACTATTCAATGACCAAAACCAATTATGAGTGCCATGCCACAACCCCATAGGGTTTTAGCCCACTAACTGGGGTTACTAAATTCAAACATGAATATCTCTCAAACTGTGAAGAATTACTTGGCATGCCATATATCAACGGAAACATCTCGACGAGTAGAATCTATCTAGAAGATCCTTGATTCAAAATAGATTAACTTGTCAAGTCAAAATTCCCTTGCAAGATCAGGGTAGACCCTGGTGCTCCTTGGGTTGACATCAATGACAACCTCAGATCATCTTTAGATCAATAGGAGCAGCAGTTGAGCACATGTCCTCTAGCCTGCCAATCTACGAAGATACAAATATGTATCTAGACAAGGACATCAAACTGAAGTGGAAAGAGGTTAACGAAACATTCACAGGAA
This sequence comes from Pinus tabuliformis, assembly GCA_031772625.1. NCBI lineage: Eukaryota > Viridiplantae > Streptophyta > Pinopsida > Pinales > Pinaceae > Pinus > Pinus tabuliformis. The sequence goes on along the minus strand of CM062810.1, from coordinate 31,751,604 downwards.
CTTTTGGGGAAGACCTCGAAGACTGTCTGGTGTACATGAACATTCACAAGTCCAGCTTGTACCAAATTGCATGCAGATACCCCGAGTTCCCATGCGCGGACATGATTCACTAGATTGTCTCTCACACTGATCGTGAGGTGATGACCTTGAGCAGTGTCAGTGGGACAAAGCTTGGAACCTTCTGGGCATAAGATTATGATGAGATGTATCAGATGTCAAAGCCTGTGACTATCATGAGTCCTCTATTCAACTTTCCCAACATCAGAGCTAACTCTAGAGACATTCTGAAGGATTGGGTAAAGGATCCAGCTCATTTTAGGATGACACCCAACCAAATCCACAAGAAAAATATATTGAGAAAGGCGTACCAGTACTTGGTCATATTCGCATGTCGACTGAGTGGCTAAGCAAGCACTAAAACCTTTCCTCAGAGTTGGGTGAATGCATTGGACCAACTGGCTAGAGAGGGAAGACCATGCAACTGGTCTAGCATACTGGCTCATCAGCTAAAGGAACAAGTCACGAAGGCTTGACAATCATCTGAGGGTATGCATGCAGAGATTTATATGTCCGCCTACCTCCAATATGTAGTTTGTGCCCAACATGAGTTCCTGGGCTTGGAGTGGGCATGGTCACCGACGAAGATTTTTATGAACACATATTTCAAGTTGTTGTCCGAATGCAGTGTTAGAGGAGTAATCATACGGTTGTCTGACCATTTTGTCACCCCAGTATACAGGATGATATTTGAACAGGATCCACCCTAAATGTGAGAGGAAGCAATTGAGACATTGTTAGGCATTGCATATTGGTATGCCTCACTGTTCATCACTTTCATCCGAATTTCCAGTGCGGAGAAGCCTCCCTATGTTATGCCAAAGTTTGCCTTGGACGTATTTGTCATGTAGGAAGTAGTGTATCACAAATTGGCAAGATTGGCAGCTAGAATGCAGCGGAAGGAGAAGGTACCTTGGCCCACTGTTTCATTGCAGATTGGGTTATATGAGATCCAGAGTATCAAGCAAGCAGACGTCAAAGTAGAATAGATGAAGAAGTGCATGTTCGACCTTCGAAGCTTCAACCCGTATGACCCACATTGCATTGTGAAGGATCTCTGCATGAGATTTCAGTTCAACTGGATCCATGGGGCATTTCATTGGGTCGAGGAAGACTCATGGAGGTATTGCTACAATTCCTCCACACCCAATGAACAAGTCGGCTTCATCGTAGAGTGGTTAGCAAAGCAGCATCATGGAGAGCACCAATGGTAGTAGCAACAGCAGAGGCAGCAAAGCCAAGCATACATGTGCACGACAAAGGGAAGAGGAATATTTTCGACCGCATGGAGGAGGAGCAAAGCTGTAAGTTTCAAGGAGATCCACTTGTAGAACAAGAAGCTATGGCTATTAAGGTAAAGAGGCAGTAGCACAACAAGCGAATCGTGCGAAGGCAGAGGGATAAGAAGAGAATGGAAGAAGTAGAGAAGCAGTTTCATGAGTTGAGGTAGCAACTCCGGAAAGAACAAGAGTTGCACCAACAGGAGAAGGGAGCGCAACAACAATAGATACAGCAGGGGGCGCATCAGGTACAGACAAACAAATTAATGCCCGTACAAGTAGTTGATTCCTTTGAACAGTTGGCATCAGGCGAATAGGATGAATCATCTCAAGGGAAAGACTTTTCTCATGAGATAGAATAGTGCTTGAACAGTTGGATGCAGACATGGAGGAGTAGGAGTTGAAACAAGACATTGACCTCATGCCTCACCATAAAGAGGTCAACTCACCTACTTCAATGCATCCATATGATGAGCAAGTCTCAAATGACCAAAGAGGCACTGAGATTCTTGGTGGTCAACCAGAAGCAGAGATGCACAACATCTCCTTTGATGAATCCCATCACAGAGTTGTGCAGTCTCACAGAATACTGACTCTGGAGGATCAAACATCTCCTGCGCAAGTTGAAGAACAAGTGATCATCACCGATGTGCACAAGCATCCAATGTCTTTGGCTGATGCAAATAGAGTGTATGCTGAAGCCACTAGCTCAAGTGTTCAATTCCTCATAGCTGAGAATGAGCGAAGGAACTACAGGTGGCCAAGCAAGGAGGAGACTTGGTGACAATGTCTGTCCGAGCTGAATTGAAGAAGGCAATAATAGATGAAGTATTGTCCCTTGACACAGTTATGTGAGCATTTTACTCCAACTTTGGTACAATGCACCAACCAGTCGTCCATCTACACAGATGGCAGTAGCGATGTACGAGAAGAGCACGCATCTTGAAGAACATACATGCTTCTGTTGATAACATGCAAGCATGAATGATGAATTACAAGGGAGCCCCACTTCACTTGCCAAAGAGAATGAGGGCCAATGCGGTCGAGGTGCAAGCACGTATCTAGAGTCAGATTTAGAACTATGAAGGCCTACAACAACTCATCACTAGCATACAGGGTTCCCATGCACGAGTACTTAAGATCATGGATGTTATAGTGCACACACATGCGATCCCATCACTTGGGAATCTCAACCAGGCAAAGAAAAAGAAGTAGGTACGATAGGAGCTTGACTCGTACTTCGATGAGTTGATGCCCACCGCCACCAGCCTAGACTTGTCTATCAGTGCAAACATCATGCCCAAGTATGTTGCTCATCCAGCCATATTGAAGACAATGATGCACATGTTTTCAGACGAGTTGGACAGAGGAGCCCGAGCAATGTACCCAGATGTTATGGAGGCAGGGTTCAGGTTTCAGACAAATTACACAGCAGAACACACGGGGATTATCAAGGACTACCAATCTTGGCATCAATATGTTACTGTTGATCAACATGAGAATGTCGAGCAATTGGAATTTTATAGTTGTCTAAGTTAGAATGATTTCTAGTTGACTTGTTCAAGCCATTGTTCACATGGGTACATATGCATTGTAATGTTGAGTCATGTCAAGTGTAAGTCAAGTCTCAATAGTGGATGTAACAATCATAGAGTAGCTGAAGAGTCATGAGGGTAGTTGAATGGTCAAAAAGGGGAATATGAAGGGTCACCTCACCCTTTGCTATAAATAGTCCCTCATAACTCATTGTATAGGCTTTTGGTCAGCCAGGCTTCTATTAAGAATACCTTGAAGAAAGCTTGGACAGTATTGTAACGCGCCTTGGCTTCTCCACTGCATGAAGCTAGTACATCTCTTTGGAGGAGTAGGCGGATGTGGCTGTAATGTTTCATTGATGGGGCTAGCAGGTTTACATGGATGTATTGTTGATTAGAACTTACATTTATTTATATAATAAGAGCCATCACATTTTCATGCATATGTTGTTATTGTAGTTGCACTGTTTCGGTTGCCTTCATGATATATGTTGTTTAACTTATGTACTTGTGTATGAACTGATTCGTATGAAATTATAAGAATCTTGTTGCAAATGTGTTGTTGGTTTAACCATCACTTTGGATTGTCCACTACTCTGCTTTCTAGCTTGTGATGCATCTTCGCTCGTGTGTTCCCTTCCCAGTTGAGTACTGATACAAGTTGTCAAGGGGTGCACTCATCCCACCCCCTTTGTGTTAGAATCTCTCATTCACCTTCCTTGACTCACTACAGTGGTCACACCCTTGCTATTGACAGAGTTATCTTACTTGCCTCTGTGCGACATCGCAGTCAAATCATTACCCTACAACCCACTACTAGGACTCCTACACCAAATGGTTTGAGGTCTAATCGGGACTTCTTACTAGGGAGATCACATTGACATGTTGTCAGGTCCAGCACCGTCAACATTTCTCGCGCTAGAAGGAGGCCTAATGACAAGTTGTGTCCTCTCATCCAATTTTGAACCTTTTCACATCTTTCATGGAGTCTTGCACTCTTCTTCCCTCGTAGTGTTTTTGGAATCGTGAAGATGTCTCCATCACGGGGAAGCTTTTCAATCTCTTGTCCACTCACACGTATGATGGTGAAGGGGAAGTGGCCTAGCCTAAGCACTTACATAACTTTATTTCCATGCTTCATGAGGAAGATAATTTTTCTGAGGAACAAGTTAGTTTTTTGCTTGAATACACACTTTTTGAATCTCCATTTCATTGGGTGCTCAGCCTACCAGCTGACACCGTGCACTCGTTTGAGCACTTATGTGATCTTATTGAAGACATGTTCTATGATTTTGATCCATACCATCTTGACCGGAAACTTTTACAGAAACAGAGGGCTCTGCATGAATCAATTATTGATTTTTGGCAGCACTTCCGTAACTTGTAGTTTCAAACTCCGAGGAGTCAGATGAAATTTTCTTATCTTTGGGATCGGTTCGAGTATTGCCTTAATAAATTTGCCCGTCCCAAGAGAAAGCTTGAAATCAAGCCTCGCTCAACGTTCTTCATTGATGGAACTGCGCAATCTCATGTGGATGCGGACATCGTCTCAACTGAGCATCTGCCTCCCTCTCATTCAACAACTCCACCACTGGTAAGTGATGCTGAAGAGCATGCTCACACACTTGTTCATATTTCACACTCTCCCAACATCACTTGACTCAATTTTCACGCAGATTTGTTTGTGAGTCCTTCGAGTTCTCATATGCATTCTTGTCCACGACCTTCGTCTTCGCACTCAGGTGTTCCTCCAAATGATGTTGTCTTGTGTTTGTCCATTCTGGACTCTTCACTTGTTGTGAACAAGGAGCAACCCATTGACAGAGTTGGTGTTGCACAACCAACATGCATTGTCATTCATGAACAGTATGAGTGGGATCTTGAACATCAACACTCAGCGAAGGATGACTCCCTTCCATCTGAGCCCCTTATGTTATTTCTTAACCTCTTTGGTGAACCTGCCATCCATGATTTTTCATGTGTGTCTTCATCCATGGATGCACCCATTGTTGATCACTCGCAGGATTCACCGGATGTTAGTCCATCATTTGAAAATGATGGAGATAAGTTATTCATTGAAAATCCACTTGATCCTTCATTTGTCTTTTCCAGAGACACAAAGGATGAGTTTGTTTGTTTTTCATCTACCCCTTTGTTTGATTCGTCTGATCATGAGGATGCCGAAGAATTCATTTATTTTTCTGATCATGGCGGTCGTGATCCATTTACTTCCATTTTTTATCACGATCATGACTATATCGCAGTTGATCTTGTGAAGCCACCGGTTTATGATGATCTATTTGATGATGAAGTTGAAACACCCAACATCGTCGAGGCACTTCAGCCTGAGCTGATGGTTATGCCAGGTCCTCACTCTCTTGGGGTTAGTCTTACTTCTGATCATGAAATTGTTCAATCACCCAAGGCTCCTCATCACTCATATGTATGCATTGAAGATCCATCTCACACACAAATCACACGTCCTCCACTTGAGCTGCACGATCCCATTACTCATGCATTGTAGGAGTCTTACATTGCAAGCACTTGTTCGTGGCGCAAGTTATATTTATTTCTTTCATTTGCTTACATGTCATAGTCAAGAGTGTGCTTGTGCTTCAATTTTGAACATAGTGTCACACAACACCATGATAAGTCCACGGACTGCCCATCATACACATGCACTCACTTATGTCCCATGGGCACTTTGAAACATGAAGTGTGGCTGTCTTCATTATTATATCTTTCTTACTTCCTGGTTTGCACAAACGGGTTGCTCGTGGACGAAGCCTTTACCAACATGGGTATACCAATGCCACAGTGGCTGCATTGGAAACATCACTTTACGTGATCAGGCCCATGCACCGTTAGTGTAGTAGGAGTAGTGTTTTATTTTAGTTGTTTGCTTGCATGCTTGTTTGCTTACATACTTTATTTGCTGGTTTGTTTGCTTATTTGCTTTGCTTTCACTTTCACTTTGCTTTGTTGTTTGTCAGCCACTTTTTTCATTCGTAGGTTAGTTCTGCATGAAACCATGTATGACTCTTGAAGCGAGCTGGGTAAAGTACAAGAGGGCTTGTACATCTATCACTACTTGGTTATTTGTCATCTTTCATCTGTATGATGAGCTTGTTACTTTTAGTCCATGATACGCCGAAGGAAAATATGTACTATTCGAAGTGAACCTTGGTGATAACACAACACTTGTGCACTAACTAGTGTCACTTTCTTTAGTTAGTTGTTTTTGGGTTAACCCTTATCAGCTCAGTCAAATAGAGTAAGGTGAGGGAGAAAACCTTAACAGGCACGTCAGAGACACAATAAACTACTTCTCTGCTCGAACAACCTCTTCTACTGTCAATAAGTTAGGATCCCTCTTCCACCTCTGAAATGAATAACTGCTATGCACAGTGAAAGATGAAAAAAATGAAAAGTCAAAAAATTCAAAATGAAAAATGAATAAGGGCGAAAGAAGAGAAATAATTCCTAGGCAGGGAGGTGATGCAAGTAACTCTGCCGAGGTATTGACTAGGCTTGCTGGCAGTGGAGCCATGCTTGTGTTCCTATGTGACTCCACCGGGGTACTTTCTAGGCCTACTAGAAGTGGAGCAACACCAGAGATGAATCTAGGACTCTAACGACTATACTTCTTGTGCACTTATATACCCCTCAACTCCAATTGAAACAACTATGTTTCCTTGGATTGGAATGTGTGTCAATCAACCAAGGTTTTGGCAGATGCTACATCTCATAATCAAGCTAGTGTGAAGCCAAAATGAGCTGAGGGTTGTGTTAGAGTCGGTCTAGTTATCCCTCCGTCAGAGATCAAAGCTCTTTTTTGCATTTCATGTTTAGGTGTCCCATCGGTTTCGATTGGTTGCATTTCGTTAGGCATGCCATAACTCTGACGGAATGGTTTGTGTTACTTATTCCCCTCTTGCTTGGCACTGCTGGTTCAGGTCTATTCATAAAAACAAGTCTTCAAAGGTCATGTACAGTCCTGTTTCAAATTTTTGGGTCATAACAATGGTTCTTGGTCATTAGGTCTTGGGTTTGAGTCAGTCTTGTTTTGCAAAGTCTAAGAAGACCAGCAGGCCAGAGGGATGTCTTCGATAGGTGGTTACTTCAATAATTGTTATCATTATACAGATAAATTAGGATTTTTCTTCAAAAATCTGTTTTGAAGATAAGTCGTCATCTCATTTTTGTAAAAATCTTCAAAAATTTTAGTTCTTGAAATGTCCAAGCGCAGCCTTGGTCTCCTTTGCCAAATCATATCACATCTATCCCTGCAAAAAATTGCAAAGAAAATCATCATTTCAATCAAATTTAAGGAGGAAAACAAAAAGGTCAGAAGTCTATTAATCCTGAAAAAGTGTCAACGACAAAACATTACAAAATGGGTCATGGACCAAGCAAAAATCAAAAGGGAGTCTTTATAAAGATATTTCATGACATTTTCAACTCATTTTGCATTCCAAGAGTGAAGAGCATCGTTCCAAATCGAAATTGTGAATTTGTAAGGAAGTTGGAGCAGTTTCAGGGGCGTGCGGCGCATCAGGAGCGCGCGGCGCATCAGGCAGGAAATTGCAGTGTAAAAATACACGTGTGCGGCGCATCAGAGGTGCGCGACACGTTGGGTTAGGCGCGCGGCGCACTGGGGTTTTGAGCCCGAAATTTGATTAGAAGCACATGAACTCGCCTCCTTTCCGCACAAAATTGCAGGTAGGCTCGCATCTATCACTTGTGCTTGGTTTTTGAAAGATAAATGTAATGTTTCATGATATGTTTGCCTTTGAAATCCAAGTGGAGAGCCCTCCTTGTCAACGAAATTGCTGTAGGGTTTTAGTGTAAAAATTGCTGTAAGGGTTTCAAAAAACAGAGTGTAACCAAGGTTGTCATTATTTCTCCCTTTCCCTTTATTTCCCATTCCCAAATTCACCCTCATTCTCCCCATTAATTCCCTCCTTCATCCTACATTATAATCCCTCAAAATCCTAGTCCCTCGCCTCTATTACAAAACACATTTCCTTATCATTTCCCTTCCCTTTTCTAAGTCCCTTGTTTTTATTTCCAAATTCCTAATTCCCTAATGCTTCCCCTGTCCTAATATTCCCTTGTGCATTTGTGTCCCCTTGGTCACAACATTCTTAGAGCAAAAGAACAGTTTACAAGCAATTGTACACACAGTTTATACATCAGCATATATATTCCAGCTATCTTGTTTTCAAAGACATGTCAGAGACCGAGTCAGCTTATGAGCAGGATTATGATAGTGATTCTACACCGGAGGTAAATGTGCCAAGGAGGTATCACAAAGGTGGCAAAGGTGGTCAGCATGTCAGGGAGGAGCCTACTTCTTTGGCTCAATTGCAAGCTTGTCCACTTGCAATGGACTGTTTTCGGTATCAATCATGTTTTGAATACTGTGAGCGGATCTCACAAATCCAGCATCATCGGGAACTAGTCCGTTTCTTTGTTCTGCATTTACAGGATGGTCATGTAAACCTTGCCGGAGTGAATTTCACCTTGTCACCCGAGACTATTGCTCAGGCCACTGGGATACCAAATGTAGGGGAGGAATGGAGTAAACGCCAGCAGTTAGACAGATTCTACTATGAGCCATATATCAAGCCCGGGTATATAAGACATTTGAGTGCAGTTTTTCCTTTCAGATTCCTACGAGATGAGTATGCACCATTGATGAAACTCATCATCCGATATTTCAGTTGCGAGGGCATATTCTCACGTCTATATGCATACCATGTTCGTTTGTTGATGCATTTCACAAGGGTACGTATGATGAACATTTTGTTTTTCATGTGTCGCAACATAGAGAGGATGGTGCCTTTAGTACAAAGGAAGAGCCCAGCACATCAGCATAAGAGCATCTATCATTATGCATTGATTAAAATCGTAGTGATGCATCAGTTGGCACAACAGGGCATTACTTGGGAAGATTTCATCTCCCGTGATTACTTTGCAGCATTACAGCCACCTCCCGAGATAGTTCATGATGAGGGAGGACCTTCACACCAGCCAGGCATTCCCGAGACTGAGCATATAAGTGCTCCTCCATATGTGACATACCAGCGAGGCTACAGGGCCTTATTTGCATCTACACGATGAGTACTATCTCCACCCAGGGTGGAAGGGGTCTCGTTGACTTCATCAGCACAGCGAGTGTTATCTCCACCTCGTGTGGAAGGGGCCTCGCTTTCGACAGCAGCACCGCAGGTACAGGATAAGGGCAAGAAGCCCAAGCATGAGGAGAGGCTTTCAGGTGAGCCATCAGGTTTTGTTACTATTCATGATGATGAGACAGCTTCAGAATCAGAGAAGACCCAATATATCAGGTATCTAGAGCAGCGGAATAAACAGCTTGAGGACCAGCACGTGATCATAGAGCTACAGAACATCCGTGAGAATCGCCAAGCTGCCCAACATAGAGAAATTGAGTTCACCTCTCTAGAGCAACAGATAAATGAGGATCGAGAGGCTAATCTTGAGAGGGTCAACATCTACTTGGAGGAATGGCTGAAAAAGGCCAATAGAGACAATGCATTAATGAAACACATGGCTATGCATTACAAGGTCTGGAACCTAGTTTGCAAGGCGCGAATTAGGAGTCTCAAGGCAAAATTAAAGAAAGCAGTCAAGAAGCAAAAAAGACAAAAGGAGCTCGATCGTCTTCGGATTTTGGCCGAAGCCTCTTTGGCTGAGCATGGTACTTGATTGGGGACCCCCAACCCAAATTTCAAGGAATTTGGAGGAAATTTTGTCAATTTTGAATTTTTGGCTCTAAAAACAGGTTTTTTGGCTCAACGCGTAGCGCGCGGCGCGCGACCCATAAGATTGGGAGGTCCAAATCACAAATGGTTTGCATTTTTGGATTTGTCATGATGAAATATACCTGCTCAGCTATTGCCAAGGCATTTCATCAAGGTTTGGGTCCCCAAAAGGTCAAAAAACATGCAAAAAATGACCTCACTGCCCCTTTTTGGACACACAGGAAGCAGCCTTGGGAGAATGCACTTTTGGAGGGGCAAATGGGCATCAAATTGGAAAATTCCACTTGGGTTGGAAAGTAGACATCTAGGGCTTTCCAACAAGCCAACCTGAGCTCAATTTGGATGCCGGGAAGTACCCCAAATGCAAGTGGAAAGGCGCGCGGCGCATAGGGCTCAGGCGCGCGGCGCATCAGGGTGTTTTGGCACAATTTTCATCTTCAGCTCAGGAAACGTAGCCAGTTTGACCAGTTTTGACTTGTGATGTTATTTTTCACTCCTCTTGATGTAATTAATGAAACATGATGTAATTTTGACACTTTATTACTTGTTCTAGAAGATTCATTCACTAAAAAGTGAAAATTAAATGAATGAATCAGTTTCCTACCTTATAGAGGCAAGTTGTTTTGACTGCCTAGATTGTAGTGCTTTGTTTAGAATTGGTTGAAACAGCTCCTAGGATGATGAGCTCGACCCCTAGAGGCAAGGGAATGAGTTAGCTTGCCATTATTATGTATTTTCTTAGTCATTTTCAGGGTTGGACTCTTTGGGAACAGGCTTTGAGACTTTATTGTACATTTTACTTCAGCATTTTGGCAAAGGAAAGACCAGGGTTTTGCAGCACTTTTTGGAATTCTTGTGGCTTTATGTCTTGATGGTGTGCTTCTTTCAGTACTTGTAAGTTTGTTATGTGTATCATTTTCCCTCTCTCATCTTCTGCAATTGAACAAATGAAGTGTTAAGGTAGAATTCATAATCTGTAATGCTCTGCCTTTAAGTTTGTTTGATATCCTATGTTTTCATCTATTTAAGGAGAACTCTTGAGGTTTTCTTGCTCTCCTTAGCTCCTCACCTGTCTGATCTATTCACCTCATTGCTTTTAAAGCATCAAAACAATTGCCTACCTTGCTCCAATCAGACCTCTGCAGAAACTGTGTCTCATTCCCGCACCCAAAATTGCTTTTCCCTTTGATTCAACGAAAACCCCAAAAAATCACCTTTAAACCTCTGCACTTAATACCTAGCCTAAGATTAGTTACAATTTCAGTCATCTCGAGCCTCATTAATTATATTTTTCTGAAATTGACCCAGAGAGAGCCCTCTCCTGTCCTCGTAGGGCTAGCTACGAGGCTGAGCGTGGTTTGATGTTGCCTTGAGTTTTGCCTCCCTCAGCCTGGGGAAAATTTGAGCGTTAACAAGTTGAAAAATACTTCCGGAGGTGTTAAACTTGCTTTTCACGAACAAGGTCCATTCAGAGAGCTAGAGTTCTACTAGTGTGTTTCCAAGTGTTGTAGCGCTACAACCACCCTCCAAAATTTTTCCTTAGCTTGTTTTGGAGCCTCCCTACCAACCTTTCACAACACTTTATCTTTCTTGGTCAAGTACTCAAGCTTCAGTGCTTTCCTAGCACAAAGACAGCCTGTCGGTCACAGTTGATCTACTCCCCTCACAGGTTGTGCATCCGGACTTGGTGCAGCTGCAAGCAGAGCAGCTTCCCCTTAAAAATTATGCATTTATGGAGGGCAACCAGCCTTCCCTCCATAAATTGTGCAATCCTCTCTAGCAGCCTGCTGGGCTTTAAGATTGCGCAATCCTGCCAGCCAACGCTCCCAACATGATTTGCGAAAATTTCCCCTGCAGGGTGGCTCAGCCTAGGATTTGTGCAAATCTGGGTAGCAATCAGCTACTCTGCCCAGAAATTGCGCAACTCTCCTGGGCAGTCAGCCCAACTCCCAACCAAGAATGCACATTTCTCCCAAGTAGTTGAGCAACTACATGCATGAGCAGTCTGTTTGACCAGTTCCACCCGGGACCAGGGAAACTTGACTTGCATGCATGCATGACTTGATCTTCGCAGAATAGTACGAGATAACATGCAAAGGCATCTCATGATTCAGGGAGCTATTTTTAGTAGCTCGGGGTTACATGAAAAGTTGTTTAAACATTTCCCTCCAAGTGTCGCTTTTTCCTAGATTTGTGGCATGCGCGTCATGAGACCAAACTTATTTATTCGACACATCGGAGCTCATTAATTCACATTGATCTTTGAGCTTTAACATCCCACAACACATTCAAGACTCTTCGACAAATCCGACTCAGCTATTCACAGGTAAGTGGCCTCAACTTGTCTTTTTCAACATTTTTGTCGCTTTTTGTGTATTCGCTTGTGTGAGTGTTTTTTGCCTGATTTCTTTGAATGCTTGATGTCGTTTACATGTATACTAGCGTGTCCTAGATCTATTTTAATTTTCATTGCTATCTCACTACTATCGCATGCATGAAACTGTTTTGCACAAACGTTCGCCCAACTGACGAATTTCCTCACCCACATGCATGTTGATCTGTTTGTTGAATCTTTCATTCATGTTTGGCATGCATTGTCAATAACTTCTACTATCACTTAGTGTCGCCATGCATTCACAGTCTTAGTTGCTTTCAGTTTCCCATCGGCGAGTCACGCCAAACTTGGCCTGGACTTTGCCTTCACCAAGGCTGCATTGCACAATCTGGGGAAGGAAGGCTCACCTTCCTCTCCAGAAATGTGCATTCCTGCACAGTACATGTTAATCAAGGTTGTCGTTGATGTCAATGTGGCATTAGATGAGGTGTCAATATTCTTGAGATGCCTAGTTCCAGACGATGATACCATGAATCTTAGTGGTTGGTTGACTAGGATAACGTCAATGAAGATGTCAAGTCACGAAGAAGTCAAACCACTAATTAAGGAAGCCCTAAGAGGTACTTGATAAAATTTTGGATGCACCTGATGATCTAGATTTTAACCCTTGATGACATATGGAGGACCACATGTGATAATGCCATACCCTTGAATGATCACATGGTTGGAAGATTAGATGGATGATCTCACTTGATGATTGGAATGAAAAATTAATGGAGGCTGCACTATAACATATCACTGCACCATTATGTGATGACATGGATGATACACTCATTGTTGGACACTATCATGATGACATGGATGTCCTACATGATCCTATGATGATGAAGAAGCCAAATAATGGAGAAGATAAACAATAGAGAAACGAAACAAAGAAACCATACTGTCCTAATCATTTTCTGCACTAAATAATTTAAGGACATTCACATTAAAAATGATTTTTCACCATCTTAGAGGCATAATTCTTCCATGAGACGTACACCATCTTTTAGAGCATAATTTTTCCTTTCTAATGAGCTATTACACAACCCAAAACTCCAAGTGGTTTGAAAGTTGTGAATTTTTGAAGTTAATTTATTAAATCTGGACATGGAGCCGACCTGAGCAGCCTACATAAGTCGGCCTCCAAATAGGGATGTGACTATTCGTTTAGGGATGACAAAAGTGTATATATAAGAGGTTTTTCGACCTCTCTTTTGGATTAGATTTCGATGATCAATTCAGAGAAGAAGACACAAAATTCAGACAAAAGGCAAAGAAGCAGGATAGAGGCCGAGGAGGACTAAAAGAGCATTGTTTGGGGTAGATTTTCTTTATCTTTCTAGTTTGAACTATTGTAGCTCTGTGGTAGCAACCTGTGGAGACTTGTTTCAGGGCTCAGATTTGAAGGAAAGTCACCTATTGGAGGCTAACTCAAGCTCAAACTGTGATCAGTCCCTTGGAGGCACAATTTTGGAGCTTAGGACAGTCACCTTACCTCAGACTTTAGTTCAGATTGCGGTCTTGTAGCTTATCATTGTTGTCGACTATCACAAAAAATAATGAATAGAAAGGCTTGGACTACAGCAGTGGACAAGTGTGAGTTTCCTGTGGGTGTTTTGGACCTGTTGTAGGGTGGTGCAGTGGTAGGAAGAAGGCCAAGCTGCTACATCTTGTTGGGAAATGGTTGAAAGGCCTTGAAACAAGGTTGTAGGGTCTTCTAGGAGCAGTGAGTAGAAACAACATCATCTTGGAGCAAGGTTGTAGCTATGGAAGGACTGGTTGGGTAGATTTAAGAGGGTTTTAGCAGTGGGTTACTAACTCTAACAAACAACTACAATTATAGCAATACAACAGACCTACAAGCCTACTTTGTGAGAAAATCTATTCAGATTTGGAGCAGACTTAATTGACCTCTTGTGAAGCAGATTTGTTGACACTTTTGAGCATATTTTTGAGGGGATTCTTAAAGAAGCTTATTGAAGAATTGATGTGCAGACTTGAGAGTGGCATTTGAGCATTGGAGCAGTTATTAAACTTGTAGTAGTCCTCTTGAAGAAGACTTTGAAGAATTGATTAAAGGCCTTGTTGAGTCACATTGAAGATCTAATATTGTGGAGAGTTCTTGGGGCAGCCTGTGGAAAACCTTCTTGAAGCATAGCTTGAAGATTTTTAAATGCAACTTGACTATTTGAGAATATTTTGAAGCAGTGAAGACACCTTGTAGTAGTTGATCTTGAAAGCATTGTTGGAGACATTGTTGACCTAGTGATGTATGACTGAAGTCATCATGAGGTGACCTTAGATATCTTTGCTTGGCTATGATGAAGAGCAGTGGTGACACCTTCTAAAGAGATCAAGGTTGTCATTAATGACGTTATGTGAAGACTAAACAAAGATTAAGAGAAGATTGAGAAGGCATAGTAAAGAAGACCTTGGGAGCCGTGAAGTATAACCAAACATACCTTGACAAAGTGAAGCTATAGGGTTGGATTCCTTGGGGTTTCTGCCTCAAAATTGACAAGGTTGGTGCCTTGGAAAGTCCAAGTTGGTGCTTGGAAAATATAGGATTGGTGTCATTGGAGTTGGTGCTCCTAAACTCAAGGTTGCTGCCTTGGATAAGATAGGGTTGGAGCCCTAGAGGATTGAATTCCTCAAGAAACAAGATTGGAGTCTGTACCAGAGAAGAGTTGGCGCCCTAGGGGTTGGAGCCTTTAAACACAAGGTAGATGCCTTGAGAAGATAGGGTCGGTGCCCTAGAGGTTGAAGCCTCACAAAAGTCCAAGTTGGTGCTTAGCAATAGGTTGGAGCTCGGAAGTTTGAAGACCAGTGTCTTCATATAGGGTTGGAGCCCTATATACATTGTACTTGATTCATTGTAAAGATTATATTAATAAAATCATTTATTCCTATTGTTAATTTTGTGTTCTAAATATAAGTAATCTAACTAATAAAAGTAACAATTGAAAAGAAATATTGATTCACTCCCCGCTCTCAGTATTTCCAAAAATTGGTATCAAAGCCAGTACCTTCAATCAAATCCTAACAACTTGAAGGTTGATCATTAGAACACAAATGGTGAAGCCAAGAAAGAAAGTCTCCAATCCTCCTAAAGATGTGTCTCCCTCAACCACCGAAATTGAAGTCAATCAATTTGTGAAGGCTCCATTATTCAATGGAAACTTTGATATATGGGAAGCAAGAATGACAAATTTCTTAAAGACTCAAGGCATTGAAGTCTAGAAATCAGTGATTACTAATAGCGTGATGGATGAAGAATCCAAGGAACATAATACAAGAGAAATGAAATCAATCTTGAATGGGCTACCAAATTCTATGAAGGGAAAATTTGAAAAAATTTCGTCAGCAAAAGGCATATGGGATAAACTTCATGATCTTCACTCAAAAGGAGAATTGATGATATCTAGTCAAGAAAATGATAGAAAACAAGAAGGAAATCCAGAGCCCGTCAAGGAAGGTGAAGATAAGAGTGATAACATCAAGGCTAAAGAAGACCTGGAGGACGAGACAAGGAAGGAAGTTGACCTTATCAAGCTTCAAGTACAAGAAAGAGATGAGGAGGTCACCAAGATTAAGGAAGAATTTCATAAAAATGAGAGAAAGAATCATGAAGAATTCATATCCATGACAAATCAATTAGATAAGGTGAAGAAATGGGAAGATACCTTGTCAAGCCACCTTGAACAAAGGCACAAAATCTTGAACAATCTTGAAGCAGAGATTGGTCAATACAAGGAAGAGGTCTCCTCCCTTAGATCTCAACTAGAAGAAAAGGATGATGACATCACTAAGTTAAAATTAGAAATCACTTATCTTAAGGCCCAATCATGTGAAGAAACCAAGATGAAAGAAGAAATGGAGATCATTCTATCAAAAAAGGATGAAGAATGTGAGAAAATGAAGGAGGGAATTATCTCTCTTAAAAATGAAGTTGACTTGCAGAGTAAGAACTTGAAAAGTTTTCAAACCCTAGATGACATCCTAAGTCATCAAAGGTCTCCCCTCGATAAATTAGGTCTTGGTTGTGCATGTGAATCCTCAAGCAAGAATGATGCAAACCCTAATGCTTCAAACAACAAGGATGTGAGGAAGCCTGTAAGAAATGTTGATGTTCCCAATTCCAGCGAAGGTAAGGAGAAGAGTCAAGACAACTATGGAAGAAAACCTCATCCAAGAATAAATGCAGATGGTGTCAAGGATGCAAGAAGCAATGGTTATCATCAAAGGATTCCAAGGAAAAATGACTTCAGAAGTACATCAAGGAAACCTTATTCTCCCAGGTACCAAATTATATTTCTTGGTTATTGCTATTCTTGTACAAACTTTGGGCACATGGAAAAAGATTGTAGGGCATATCACAAAGAAAAATATAATGGTTGCCGTCAATCTCCGAGAAGCAATTTTGTAAGAAGTCATGAATTCTTATTCATGAACAACATAGACTGCTTCAAGTGTCATAACATTGGACATATGGCACGTAATTGTAACTTGACTTGGGCACCTACTCAAGCTAGAAATATGCCAAAAAATAAAGTTACACAAGTATGGAGAAGGAAGCAAATACAATCCAAAAATATCTTGAGCTCTCCAGCCAACAACACGTGTTGTTAACCTGACCCTCAATAATCTAAGTATTTGATGGGGAGACTCTATCAAAAAAAAAAAACACCATACAGTTAGGGGGAGCTTATGATGACTAAGCATTCTTTCAGAGGCTAGTCATGGATGGATCCTATGAGAACCTTGATGAGTCACACGTGGACCACATTGCCATAAGGAAGAGCACCATGACAGGGGGAGTAATATACCATGGAAAACTACTATTGATGAAGAAAAGAAGCAGCTTGATAGGGGGAGTACTTGGGCACCCCATTTTCCATTGATGTCAAAGGGGAAGAGAATGTTGGAAAGGAAAGAATATTGCCATCAATGACAAAGGGGGAGATTGTTAAACAAGGATGTCATTGATGTCAATATGGCATTGACTGAGATGTCAATATTCTTGAGATGCCTAGTTCCAGACGATGATACCATGACTCTTGGTGGTTGGTTGACTAGGATAACATCAATGAGCATCACCCGATGCAATGAGTGCTAAGTGAACTATTCAAAAATCATGAGAAATTAGTCACTTACGACTACCTCTCATGGAAATGTTCATACGTGAATGACTTACTTAACGCAGTTGAATCCCAAAATGATATCTAACAAATCAATGAAGATGTCAAGTCATGAAGAAGTCAAACCACTAATTAAGGAAGCCCTAAGAGGTACTTGATTTAATGTTGGATGCACTTGATGATCTAGACTTTATCCCTTGATGACATATGGAGGACCACATGTGATAATTCCATACCCTTGAATGATCACATGGTTAGAAGATTAGATGGATGATCTCACTTGATGATTTGAATGACAATTAATGGAGGTTGCACTATAACATATCACTACATCATTATGTGATGACATGGATGATACACTCTTTGTTGGACACTTTCATGATGACGTGGATGTCCTACATGATTCTATGATGATGAAGAAGCCAAATAATGGAGAAGATAAACAATAGAGAAACCAAACAAAGAAACCATATTGTCCTAATCATTCTCTACACTAAATAATTTAAGGACATTCACATTAAAAATGATTTTTCACCATCTTAGGGGCATAATTCTTCCATGATATGTACACCATCTTTTAGAGCATATTTTTTCCTTTCTAATGAGCTATTACACGGCCCAGAACTCCAAGCGGTTTGAAAGTTGTGAATTTTTGAAGTTAATTTATTAAATCTGGACATGGAGCCGACCTGAGCAACCTACATAAGTCGACCTCCAAATAGGGATGTGACTGTTCGTTTAGGGATGACAAAAGTGTCTATATAAGAGGTTTTTCGACCTCTCTGTTGGATCAGATTTCGGTGATCAATTCAGAGAAGAAGACACAGAATTTAGACAAAAGGCAGAGAAGCAGGACAGAGGCCAAGGAGGACTAAAAGAGTATTGTTTGGGGTAGATTTTCTTTATCTTTCTAGCTTGGACTATTGCAGCTCTGTGGCAGAAACCTGTGGAGACTTGTTTCAGGGCTCGGATTTGAAGGAAAGTCACCTATTGGAGGCTAACTCAAGCTTGGACTGTGATCAGTCTCTTGGAGGCATAGTTTTGGAGCTCAGGACAGTCACCTTACCTCAGACTTCAGTTTAGATTACAGTCTTGTAGCTTATCTTTGTTGTCGACTATCACAAAAAACAGGGAACAATAGGTCTTGGACTACAGTAGTGGAAAGGCCTTGAAACAAGGTTGTAGAGTCTTCTAGGAGTGGTGAATAGAAATAACATCATCTTGGAGCAAGGTTGCAGTTGTGGAAGGACTGGTTGGGAAGGTTTAAGAGGGTTATAGCAGTGGGTTACTAGCTCTAACAAACAACAACAATTACAAAAATAAAACAAACCTACAAGCCTACCTTGTGAGTAGATCTATTCAGATTTGGAGCAGACTTAATTGACCTCTTGTGAAGCAGATTTGTTGACAATTTTGAGCATATTTTTGAGGGGATTCTTAAAGCATCTTATTGAAGAATTGATGTGCAGACTTGAGAGTAGAATTTGAACATTGGAGTAGTTATTAAACTTGTAGTAGTCCTCTTGAAAAATATCTTCCTCCACCTCCTCCTCCCAAGGAAGAGAATCATGACTGGGATATTCTGGATGGTTCGTTTATGCTTGAGTCTGATATGGTTGATGAGCCCATAGAGCATATGGTTCTGTTAGATCCTCCTCCAAGTGATCCTCCCTCTAAAAAGAGACAACTTTGGCTCTGTGATACTTTACAGGATATTGAAATAAATGTCCCAATTCGCAAATCATTGAGAGAAAGGAAACAACCATGCAGCTATCAGGGATATGTTGCTACTATGAGTTCTATGATTCAAGTTGAACCGTTCACATTTGAAGAAGTTTTAAAAGAACTAGTTTGGAAGGATGTTATGGCTAAAGAATATGAATCAATTATGAAAATGTATGGGATGCTGTACCTAGGCCAAAAGGGAAATCTGTTGTGACTTCAAAATGGTTAGTCAAAATCAAACATGGAATTGATGGCAGCATTGAGAATAAAAAGCAAGGTTCGTAGCCTGATGCTTCTCTTAGGAAGAGGGAAAAGATTATGATGACATATTTTCTCTCGTAGCTTGATATACAACCATTTGTTCGATAGTTTCCCTACTACGAGTCAAGGGTGGACTCTTCATAAAATGGATGTAAAGATTGTATTCCTTCATGGCATGTTATAGTAAGAGGTATATGTTGAACAACCATAGGGATTTGAAGTGGAAGATCGAAGAACTCATGTTTTCAAGTTGAAGAAAGCATTGTATGGTTTGAAGCAATCTCCTCGAGCTTGGTATGCACGCATTAACAGTTACTTAGTGAAGCTGGGATTCTCAAGAAGTAGTGTCGATCCCAACCTCTACTTCAAGATAGTTCAAGGTATGCCATTGATTTTGGTTTTATATGTTGATGATCTATTCTTGATAGGTAATGGACATCTGATGATCGAGTGTAAGAGGAAGCTAGCCTCTGAATTTGAGATGAGAGACCTGGTTTCATGCACTACCTTTTGGGCCTTGAGGTGTGGCAAAGGCTTGGTGATATTTTCCTTTCACAAGGAAAATACGTTGTAAAATAGTTGGAAAGATTTGGAATGATTGAATGCAAATCCATGGTTACACCAATGGAAATGAACTTCAAGAAGTTATGTGGAGATACTATAGGACCAGCCTTAGAAAATTCATCCAAGTATAGACAATTGATTGGGGCTCTGATGTTCCTTGTGAACACCCATCCAGACATATGCTATGCAGTAAACACATTGAGTCAATTCATGATCGAGTCCCTCCACTTACTTTGGATAACTGCTAGACACATATTGAGATATTTGCAGGGGTTGATCACTCTTGGCCTTATATATTAGGTCGGAAGTGTTAAACTTCATGGATACACTGATGTTGATTGGGCCAGAAATGTTATAGACAAAAAGAGTACATATGGATGTTTCTTTAGCCTTGGATCTGCATGATATCTTGGATGAGCAGGAAACAAAAGTATGTAGCATTGAGCACAACCAAAGCAAAACGCATTGCTGCTAACATGGCTAGCTGTGAAGTAGTCTCGTTGAGAAATCTCTTTGGAGAGCTACTTGAGCAAGTCCTAGATACTAGAGTGATATAATGTGACAACAAGAGTGGGATCTGTTTGGAAAAAAATCTTGTGTTTCATGACAAGTCCAAGCATATTGAGATTCGATATCACTTCATTCGAGACATGGTGCAAAGAGGAGTTGTCAAGCTCCATCACATATCGATAGATGAATAGATTGATGATAATCTCACCAAGGCATTCCAAAAAGGAAAGTTCTTGGTCTTTAGAGAGCAACTTGGACTAATGGATGTGGCCCCTCCGGATAAGGGGCAATGCTGATCGAGAAAACTGAGCCAACTCTTCCCCCCTGTTTGAGCTCCAGGGTGAGGAATTAGAATTGGTGGACATTAAATACAGGGAATTAGAATTGGTGGACATGACTCTGATGGTAGAAGGAATAAAGGACAATCTTGTCCCATTCATAGCTAATATCAATCATGCTCAGGAAATGTATGAAGCCTTGTTGAAATTATTTACTATTAAGAACATTAGCCAAGTAGCAAGTTTGAAGAATGAGCTAAGGACCACAAAGATGACTAAAGAAGACACTGTGACAACTTTCTTTGTGAAGATAGCTAGACTTAGGGATGATCTCTTGGCCATTAATGAAACTGTTCCAAACAAAGAACTTGTGATCACTGCCCTATTAGGATTGCCACCCTCTTGGGGTGCATTTACTGCAGGTCTCAACAATTGGAAGGTAGCTCCCACCTTTGAAGAATTATGGACCACCTGTAGTCAAGAAGAACTAAGGATCTCAATGGTTGCCAATACTGAAGGAGTATCAAATGCTTATGTTACTCAACATAAAGGAAAGAGAACGAAGGGACTAAGGAAGAAAGTTGACATGTCCAAGATAGAATGTTATCAATGTCATAAAAAGTGTCACTACAAGAGTGGTTGTCCTGACAATCCAAAGAAAAAGAAGGGAGGAAGGGATCAAGTCAACTTTGTTAAAGAAGGAGACTCAAAGAAATTCAAGCCCGAAGAATCCAGCATTAGGGACTTACACTACTAAGTCCTTTACTTGAAGCTTTATATATCTTGTTTTATATGTTTTAGAATTTATAGGTTTTTAACATATTTTGGAAAAGACATTTTTGTTGTTTTTATAAGTTTGCAGGTATCCCTCAAGCTTTGAAGGGAACCCCCAACAAATCCTAAAGATAAGTATCTCATTTCCCTTCATTTTGGGATTCATGAATTCATCTAGTTTTTACTATATTAAATACTAATCACCATTCTCCCTCTATTGTCTTGATTAGGGAAAACATATGCAAGGAGTATAAAAGAGGATCTCTCAAGACAAGGTTGGTCAAGGAATAAAGGTATTATGCTTTAAATGCATTGATTGAAAGGATTATTCATTTGATAATCTATTACTAAAATTTTAATGTCTAACTATATTGAATCATAGTGATTCTTGTGTTGGGTGATTCATCTCTTGATAAATCTACCCACCTCTCTCATATTCTTGACTGATTTTGTAGAACCCTAGACAGGTTTTGGAAAAACCTAATTGAAGGGTATGCTAATGTGAATGTCTGAAACCCTAAGCTGATTAGGGATATTGTGAAATGTTGGTTGAAGTTTTATTGATGATGTCATGTTTGGGATTTTGGTAGGATCAGGAAAACCTATCTTAGGGTTGGATGATAATATCTAAAATCCCAAACCTTTGAAGTTTTGGTAATGTTGGTTTTGCTATGTTTCTACATTGAAACCCTAGCTCATTAGGGTTTAGTGGAATGTGTGAGCAATAACCTTATGTTGTCTTAGAAATGTTTTCCTTAGTATGGGTGTGTTTGTCTGATCAAACCCTAGTGTAATCAAGATTGTTGTGTGTCTAACTCTTATTGATATTTGTGAAGTTGGGTTTGACTAACACATGATATGAAATGTCTTTGCTTGATGATGAAATAGATATGTCCTTTTGGTTGAAACCCTTGCGTGGTCTAGCTCAAATGTATTAATGTTGTTGGACATATGATATGCTTATGAATGATTATGAATTACTAGATATGTGTGAGTGACCTAGTTATTGATGGTCATAAGTCTTAGGACTTAATGGAAGTCCTTGTCTGAGATTCTAGGATGATGGTATTTGGAAATCTAGTGTTTTAAAACTAAACCCTAGTAGTAGTTACTTTGTCTAATATGTGTGATAAAACAATCTGAGATCTATTTATTTAATGATTGTTGAGATTGTGAAAATGGAATTCTAGGGTTTTGGAGTTAAACCTTAGTAAAATCTCTGATGTATGAAAATTTGAGATTTGTGTAAGATTGTTGAAAATTTGAGTTTTGGTTGGATTTGATGGTTAATTAGAAATCTAGGATTTGCAACTAACCCTAGTGGAAGTTGGTCATGTTAATGACTAAGTTATGATTGACTTTGAGTGATTGTTTTGTATGAAATCTAGGATTTGTATGAATCCTTAGTGAGAATTATAACATATGAATTTTGAAAAGGTTTTTAGATGCTTTGTGGATCTATATTTGTCTGAATTGTTTCTAGGGTTTGATATATGTTGTAGTAAGGTATGTCATACCTTTAGAAGACACATTGAAACCCTAGATGGAATGAAAGTTATTATGAAGTAGTCTAGGGTGTATGACAAAGTCCCTAGCAAGATGATGAAGAGTACATGTCTCTTGTTTGTATTTAAGCCTGGGTATCTGATATGTATAAATTTAAAATGCTTCTGTGATTCTGATATGGCTAACTTCATGCTTCTATAGATTTGGTTGTACTTTCTATCTAAGTTGTGCATGTACATAATCTTCAATATGGTGAAGATGTTCATTGATGTGATAATCATGATGAGGATGATGATAACTCTGATGAAATGGTTGGAAGCCACAAAATATTCTCTGATGATGAAAATAAGAAGTTGATCTCCCTAAGGAAGCATGATTAGAAGAGATATCTCTAATATTAAGAGGGAGTCTGGATAATAAGATGCTCCATGATTAAGAGGGAGGGTATAGCTTGGTTTTGATTGAAGAATGAATTTCAGAGGATATGTTGCTGCATAAGAAGTAGAAAAGCATATGATTGAGGAATCTTCTGTCAAAGATTTGGTTGATAGTCCTACTTATTTGAGAAGCAACATTAAGTTGTCTGGAAGACCACAGAGGTTTTTATTTGATTATGTACATATGAAAGTATATTTTTGATTAGGGTTGTGTTTGTATAGGTAAATCTCTTGAAGGATTTGATAGCATGATGGTTACTAATCAGTTTGCTTGAGAGATATTGGTCACTCTTGGTCTGCTAGATCAAGGGGTGTTGAGGCTTTGTGAGTGAAGCATTTCCTGGGAGGACATTTGGCCGGCATTTTGTGTTGATGTCTAAGTCTTGAAGTTGAAAAGGTGGTGTTGGTTATTGAGCTATGTTTTGGATACACACCTAGATTTCTGGGTTGATGGTTAGCAAGTAACCCTGGGGTTGAAAGCTTGAGTCCATCTTAGTCCCACTTGGATAGATTACCTTGGTCAAGAATATAGTCCATGGTGTTGGGTGCCTAAACTGTTGAGAGACCACTTGGATAGATTTCCTTGGTCAAGAATCTAGTCCATGACATTGTGGTGCATAAAGTTCTTCATGGTTCATATAGTTTGAGTTTTTCCATTGTATTTGTACATTATGAATACCTCCCTAGTTAAGATGGAGTGTTGGAAAATGTAACTATGTTTGGTCTTCATTAATGTACTTGAGTCATCATGTAATGTACTCAATGTCAAAAGAATAAAGAAAATAATTTGTATTATTGTTATTGTGACTTATTAAAGCATGAGTTTCATGCTTTGGTCACCATGTTTTAGGTCAAAGTCCTCATTGAGGACTTCTAGGATTTATTCTGTGTAGTGCCCACTTTAGTTTCCTGACCCTAATACGACATTATCTTAGACACTATATTCTTCGAGGACCTCAGATTGAGGATCTGGACCCATGACACTATTATTAGCGATTGAGATATTCATGGTTGTGATGTTTATGAATGCTTTCCATTGATATTATGGTAGCATGAATGGTTATGTATCTTATCTATCAGTATTCTGATGATTGCAATATTAATTAGTTAAGTTGGTCTCTATTTGAAATTATGATGAGGGTAGTAAAGAATATGTATGCGCTCTACTAAAAGCATAATGAGGATAAATTTTATGGATAGGTATATTTCTACGATGTTACGATGTTGATAGCTTAATGAATATGTATGTTTCCATTGATGATTATTGATGATAGCCATGAGGGATGTGTCCCCTATGTTACCTACTTCCTTTAGTTCAGACTTACAATGGACAATGATGTGAATGACAAGGAATTGTTAATGATGCTATTATGATAATTGACTAACATTGAGAAACCTTGTTACTGATGATTATTGAGTATGGCAGGAAACCATCAGAGACACTCGCATATGACATGTTGATGACACCTGGTTTGATGAAAATTTATATTACTTTATCTTTGAAAGTCTAAGTCGATCTTGGAATCTGCCATATATGTTTAACTATATTCTGATGATATATTAATGGTTGCAGGCACAGATTAGTTGCTTGACCGGATGACTCACATATGGGTGATGGGGTTGTATAAGTGGATGGAACTACATGGGAGGGGTGGGACAGAGTCCCTGATCTCACCCACTAGCACTCCCGCCGTGACTTGGCTGGAAGGGTTGAAACACCTTCACCTTGAAGATCACGATGCCATGAGGGCAGGTTCCAAAGTTGGGTCGCTCATGAGGACTTTACCGGGGGGCACGCATCAAGGCGGATTCCTTGATCCCCGACACCATTAGTCTCACTATAGCAGGAAACATAAGAGATGATAGTGGTCTATGACGTTGCACTATACTTTCCCCTCGTAATCATTGGATGCTTGAAGGGCAAGTGGTGTGGCACCCTTGGAACTTCAGGGGAATTTCTTGAAGGGCACGACCAACTTGGCACCCTTGGCATCACAAATAAACTATTAGGTGTGGCACCCTTGGAACTTCTAGGGAAGTTCTTGAAGGGCACAACCAAACTGGCACCCTTGACATCACAAATAAGCTATTAGGTGTGGCACCCTTGGAACTTCTAGGGAATTTCTTGAAGGGCACAACTAAACTTGGCATCTTTGGAATCATTAAAAATAAATAATAATAAATAAATATAAGCAAGGAATGAAAACTAGGTAAATTTACATCAAGGGTAAATGATGATTAGAAACCAATGTAATTAAATCAAAAATAAAACTTGGAATAAGGAGGATCATAGGAAGAATTAAAATAGAGTACCTTAAAAACTCTACCCTTCCATTTTGGAAAATACTAGGAAGATTATGTGGTTTAATTAGGAAAAAGGGGAAAGACAAACATAATGGTAAGGATAAAGATTAATCCTAAACTAATTTAAACCTAATTAAGAAAAGAGGAAGGTGAATTAAAATGAGAATAATAAATTAAATTTAGAGAAATGTAGAGAAGCTCCATGTGTCAACAACCAACATAAGAATATCCATCTAGGAGATAACCTGAGTTAAATTAGGGAGTAGATTGGGGATAAAATTTTGACTCATTAATTGACTTCAAGTAATGAACACAAATTAAGGAATAAAAGGGGGGAATAAAGAGACAACTAGGAGAAGAAATAGGAATCTTGTTGAGGTGAGGAAAATATTAGTTTTAAATAAAAATTTAAGTAAATAATTTTGGGAGACCCTTGATGTGAGAATGACACATGGGTGGGTGAATAATCAAGCTATTGAATTATAAAAAAATAATTAATTATGCATGACATGACAAGTGTCACCTATGAGGACTCCTATAAAAGAAGGGGCAAGCCATGGGAGAAGGGACTTTTGGGAACCCTATGGTTGGGTGGATGAGATGATGTCAGAGCAGTGATTACGAAGCTATAGTGAGTTTGGTGAGGTAGAGGATTTTAGAGAGGGGACTCTTGAGCCAAGGTGTGCTCTCCTCTACCAGCTAGTGTTTTCCTCCATTGTACAACCCCATTGCAGCTCGGGGGTCCGCGGGGAAGAAGAGTACCCAAGGAGTAGGCTGGGAGGTTAACCGGTGGGTCTTCGCATTCGGATCAAGTGCGTCATCATTCACTCGCGGAGGTGACCGGCTACAAGGGAATACCAATAACAACAGAGCAAGCGGAGTCTCGCCTTCTAGTGAACGGTACACATGTATTTCATTACTATTGATCTTAGTTAAACATATGTAAATGTTATGATATGTTTTCCTGAAATGAGTGTCAGGAATGTGTGTGCTAAATAAATTTGAAATTTCAATGCGTTTCTTTTCTGGTTGTATTTGCTGTTAACAAAAAAAATAAAAAATGTAATTAGTCTGAATCGTGGTCCTTACACTTGGTATCAAAGCTTAGGTTGCAGCACTGAGCCTACATGGGCTAGAGACAGAGCACATGTGCAAAAATTTTGGAATGGTTGCCAGCTGCTTGATAGTTATCAAATAGGGAACATGGAGCTTCTAGGTCAATTGCATTGTTCATTCACAAACAGGGGACAACACTTTGACCCAATCCGTTTTAAATTAGCAATATTCAGCTTTATAGGGTAGTTTCAGTGGTTGGCATAGCCCTTAGGTAGGGTTTCCAGAAATTACAAGTATGGGCTTCTGTTTCGACAAGAGCTGTTCAGAATATTGGGGACTTGATGATAATACAAGGAGATCGGGGCACTTCCTGCCAATTGTAGAGTGTAACTTCATTCCACTAGATCTACATAACACACTTCTATTGAATGCACGTAGCTTCTCATATCGATCATAATGTTTTCTGCCTGCATTGATATTGCAACATTGCGATTATCAACCTCGTCTACGTCTGTGTGAGTTTTCGAGTAATCCATGGCTTCTTTTATCAGTCTTCTTCTGTGTGGCCTACTATGGAAGTGACATTTTGTCACAATATCAAAATTCAGAGACATGTTTACGTTTATATGTTCTTCACTACCTTCGCTGTTTCTGTTCCTGTTTTTAAAGCTGATGAAGCAAAGATACATATGATTTCCTTTTCCAGGCATGTACACAGATCAAATCCCTTGGACAGCTCCATGCTGACATTTTTGCAAATGGACACAGCCAGAACATGTTTTTAACAACCAAACTCGTGGGTATGTATGCTGTATTTGGCTTTTTCAAGGATGCATGTAAAGTGTTTGACAAAACACGTCAACGAAATATATTCGTATAGAATGAAATGAGGGCTATGCCTGCGATGGATCATGTGAGGAGGCTCTTTCGCTCTATTTCCAATTGCAGCAGGCAGGCGTACAGCCCAACAGCTTCATGATTCCTTTTGTTTTCAAGGCCTGCGCAGACCTTATGGCTCTACAGTGGGGTATGGAGATCCATGTGGAAATAACTAGAAGGAGATTGGACTCGAATGGTTGTGTAGGGAACGCCCTGGTGGATATGTATGCTAAATGCCAGAGAATGGATATTGCATGCAACCTACTTATCCAAAATTTCTGAGAGAGATGTGGTCTCGTGGACGATGATGATCTCTGGGTATGGTTAGGATGGGCATGCCAACGACGCCTTGAAGCTGTCCGTCAAATGAAATCGAGTGGCATGATGTTGAATTTCAATTGAGTTACCATTCTGAGTATAGTCCCGGCATACGCTGAGTTGGGCGATCTACAGGAAGACAAAGAAGATATTCTACATCAACATTGCCACATTATTTTCCAAATATAAAAGCAAAAGTATATCAATTAGTTTGGTACTTTTTAAAGCAAACAGTTTGCTTTACAGATCACTTGCGAGCCAGACTTCCACAATCGGAAATTGGTATTAACTTCTCTTCATGGAAACTCTGTGGGCCGTCTGTATGTAGTCTGGGACATGTATGTATCCAAGTAAATAGTATCTGAAACAAAATCTCCGTTTCATGGTATAAGTGCTTACAGTTGTACAAAATTTTACTATGGGAAGCTTTTATATTATGTTCCATGCATTCCCAAATTATTGAAACTTGTCAGATCCAAATTACATGTTCCCTCGATACACAGAGAGGAGGGAAACCTTGAGGGATCAAAGTGAGTGTTGGTAGAAATTTGAAAACATCAAAGGGTGTGATGGAGAGGATGAAGCGGTTAACAGGACTGAAAACAGTGAGAAGAGGGTGAAGGGCTAGACCTATAACTCTACTAGTTTTATTATTTGGGACTGTTTTTATGCTCTTATTATTTCAAT
Source organism: Pinus tabuliformis (assembly GCA_031772625.1). Taxonomy (NCBI): domain Eukaryota; kingdom Viridiplantae; phylum Streptophyta; class Pinopsida; order Pinales; family Pinaceae; genus Pinus; species Pinus tabuliformis. The sequence continues at coordinate 31,723,130 of CM062810.1, read as the reverse complement.
GGTTATACTCCATCCCACCTCCCAAGTTCAGCCCATAAACGTGCCCATCATGCAGATATAGCAAGGAAGGATATGTTTTGAAAGAGGAGTCAATTTGTACAGAAACTTATGGAAGAGTTTTTTTCCCTCGTATGAATTTCGGTCATTCTCAAGTCACAATTTGTGATGGTCAACCTCAATTTTATTCGGAGATGCCCAAGAAAATGCGTTTTCATATGGATGAACCTAGGAAAAAGGTTCCCGTGAGAGGTGGGTTTTGCCCTGGATGGGATCCTGATAATTAGAGGCCCCTAGAAAAGACAAACCAGGGACAAGTGGGTATCCGAAAATAAAGCATGCTTGGTGGATTCATGGATTGCAAATGGTAGCAGATCTCACTTTGATGCCTCATGGGAATGCTGGACCCAATCCACATCATGAGTCTGAGAAGGTCATCCCTGCCATTCTCATGTCTCAGCTATACTCACTGAAAAATTCTACCTTTTGCTGGTTTACAGACCCCTATGACCCAACATCCATTAGCATGTGGCCTAAGGGCCTGCTTAAGGTTTTGCATCGCAAATGGAGGTGGAGTATCTTCATCCCATGGTTGCAGATGAATTTCCAATCTGCTTTAAGGATCCATAACCTTTGCTGGATTGACTAATGCTGCCTACATTCCTAATGAAGTTGCCCATGATTGGTTGAGACAGAAAGTCTTGGCACACTGTAAAAACTCCTTGTATGAATGCTAGAAGGCCTTTGTTGGATGTTATCATATGCAATCGACCTAATTCTCCAAGAAATATAGCTAATTTTAAAGAAATGCAGGAGTTGCTTGAAAAAGAAATGCATCTAGCAGTAAAAGTAATTGAACCTGGACCACTCGAGGTCTGTCAGCAAGTTAGGCTGGTAGCAGAGGCAGATGTTCTGTTAACTCCTCATGGGTCCCAAAATGCTGCAGTTTTGTTTTCATGTCCTAGCTCTAATTTTAGAGGCTTCCCTCTTCCCGATTACATTGATTGGCTTGGAAATTTGTTGCATGCTGGAAAAGTGTATCACTATGAACTTTATGGGACATGGACAACTGAAAGGTTGGGAATGCCTTTTCAAATGCGCCTATATGCAGTTATTTTGGGTTGGAAGAGATGCTTTTCTGTGAGGGGATGCATGAATTATGGAAAGAGAAGATTTTTGTGGATTTAGATCAATTAGAAGAGATTTTACACACCTTTACATACAACTGTCGTCTAGCAGTCCATGGATCAAGATGTCAGAGCATATGAAACACAATTAATTTTGCCTCTTGAACATTAATATTCTTTTAAAGTTTTCATTCCTCATTATTTGTTTCAGTATATTTGTCCTAGATGATCTCGAGAATTTCATATAAACTTTGCACATTGTGCTTTGTGAACTTGAGGTGGCTTTTGAATTGGTGAGCCTTCCAGAATTTTGAGGGCATCTGAATATATGCTGCATTCATCTTACCCTTAGATATTAAAAACGGTTTTGTTCTGCTTTAAATCCTTCTCGCTTTTGCTCACATGGTTTTGTTTTTAAGGATGTTCTTGTCGATGAACTCCAATAGGTTTGGAGGACAAGGTTATAGCTTTACTTCCATGGTCTAGCACATGACATTCAACACGTTTTCTGAGAAGAGAGAACATTATGAATTCGTTATTTAAAAAAAAAAAACTCGAGGGTTTGGAGAAAATAAGAGCTAGGGTTCTATGCCCCGTGCTATCAAAAAAAAATGTTATGTTCCTTCCAGAAATTAAAATCACAGAGGATTTGAGGCAATCACGATACTTTCTGAAACTTTACACAGAACATTTAGCTACACATCTATTATATGTTTTATTTTTGCATGCGTGTGTGCTTCAGCTCGTGCTGTAGAAGAATTTTGTCCATCTGTGATATCCATCAAGCTCCATGCAATTATGGACATTTTCTACCCATTCAATAGTGCAGATATACATTTCATAAATGAGCATTTTGGGCCATTTAATGGTATACATATATTGTATTTCATAAGCCACACACGTAATATAGATATTGCATTCCAGTTAGAGGGTTATGCTTTAAAACTTAGCATGGACGATTCCTTGCTCTCAAATTTGTCGCATGAAATTTGTACTTAATTAAAATAGTGATTTAACCATATGCTGTTTTGTTGACGAACACATGCCGAACATCTATTAGACTATTTCTATATAACCTCTGTTCACAGAAAATATTATACAGGTATTTGCATGTAGGAGGGCTCTTGCACTGAACTAATGTATCATCTCCCACATCTTTCTTTTGGCTTATTTGCCATAAGGTTCAGACGTATAATATGTCGAATTCACATTCATGTCTGTAGGAGAGCTATTGCACTGAACCAATACATCATCTCCCACGTCTTTCTTTTGGCCTATTTTGCAATAAGGTTCAAACATATAATATGTCGGTATCACAACTAGAGATTTATACTCATGCAACATACAGTGCTATCTCGTAAGGGGGATTATTTTATTTTATTTTTGTTTTTAATTTTTACGCATATACATTTGTTCCCTGGGTCATGAGGACTGTACCTTGTTACATTATGGTTTGTTCAGACCTCCCGAGCCATCGACAGAACACGGGCACCTAACGAGTGTGTGGTTATGATTGGGCCCTAAGTCTAATCAGCTCTGAATCGGAGCAGTAAATGTTCTTACTACTGCATGGTAAGTTGTATGTATAAGATGGTCTCCTCTGTAAATTCTCCCTTCATTGGCTGGCTTTACTTATCTTCCTGTGGGCACCCTGCTCTGCACTATCTAGGGTTAAGAGCAAAAGCCTATTTCTATGGTATGTTGTGGTCTGCAAGTGGAGCATATTATCATTTCCAACTTGGATAAATCCCAGATAGAAAAGAACACTTTGTTACTGACATGAAAAACAAGGGAAAACATCAGCTGCAAATAAAATAAGCAATCACAAAGTTCTATGTACTTTCTGATTCAGAAACATTAGTTGCATGATTTATTATTGTTCACCAATTACTTTAACCCTGGTCTCAAAAGCATCAGCTGCAATAGTTGGGTTGCATTCTTAGAACAATAAACAATTTATTTTCATTCTTGCGAGAATTTGCAATACTGATCACTTGATCCTATTCGTGTTCCCATTATTGTCTGCTAACCAAAAATATAACATCTGATGGAAAATCCCAGAGCTTGTTGCTTATAAGTTAACATCAGGTTCATACTAAATTATGGAATATATCTTTTAGCTTTGGCCATTTTTAGTGGGGTATTTTATTAGTATGGCAGGAAAACAAATTTTGGCAAATGCTGTTTAATCCCATGTTTCTGACTGTAGAGATTCTATGTCTGTTTGTCCTAAACACGTTTTTTTCTTAGAATGTCTTTATGTATGAGGAGATTACAAGCTTTTACTTTTGAATGGTCTTTGATGCATTTCACCTTAAGACTTCTATTGCGATGCCATCTCTATCTTCATCAAGGGAAACATTCTTGAGGACTGGAGTTTAATGCCATCTCTATCTTCATCAAGGAAAACATTCTTGAGGACTGGAGCTTAATGAGACAATAGCTTGTCACATTGTTTGGAGGCATATGCAAAGATCAAGCCTCTGAGGGGGAAGAGGCTCCTCATTGTCTATAATCCATTTCATGTCTCATTGGAATTCCTTGACCCAATCCATTGAAGCCTAATGTGCATATGGCTATGTAAGTTAAAAAGACAGCTTGCAAGATTGCTAAAAATGACAACCCTGTTGAACAAAATGATTCAACTTCATTCTCATTCTGTCAAAAGGTCGACGTGGCTGGAAATCTGGGCATCAAATCTTGATAGGAAAGCTTCATCTAAGAATATTTCTAGCTACTTTTGGAACCACAGCAGCTGGGCTTTGGTTCTATGCTCCAGGTTGTTAATGAATTGATGCGGCTGCAATTGATCATCCAACCTTAAAGGCTTCAATCCATATAGTTTTTAGTTTTGCTTGGAATCAAGCAAAGACTGGTAAATGATGTCTGCCTGCCATCTTTGGTCACTAGTGAAACTTGCTATATGCTTTGTCTTCCATTAGCTTGGATGGCCAAACTGCGAGAATATGCATTCCTCATCACCAGGAAATTAAGAGCCTTAATAGTCACAACACCTTTAAAGATTGCAACAGTATTGCACTCCTTATCATTAGATTCAGTAGGATTAAATGAAGATAGACCCCAGATAGCCTCACTCGCTTACCTTAGCGAAAGGAAGTAGGGTAGCTGGGTTTGAAGGGATGAAGGTTTGGACTACTCATTCATTGCAAGTGATGATTGCGTTCTATGTAGTTAACATTTTTTTTTATCTCTAGATAGTGTGTACCATCAGGTATCCAATAGAAAGGAGTGGTATGCATTTATTTTAAAGTGCTAATGGTAGTTGTACAACATTGAACTTTCAGAACATGGATCATGAAGGTAAATCAAGTCTCTATGAAGGTGTAGTAGGCATTGTTAGGTCCCCCTAGCAAGCAGTGGCATATGTTTATTTTCAAAGTACTGATTTTAGTTCCTAACAAAATTGAAGATTTAGAACATGGTAAACAAAGGTGGATTACGTCATAGGTGAAATATCAAACAATAATTAACACAATTATTATTGACCATTACAAATATTGAAGTCCAAGCTTAAGGTGGGTAGTTCCTCCTATGAAAAAGGCATAGGCATCCCCTATGAATTTGAGTTAATACAAAATTATTGCTATCTTAATTGCATGATTGAATGAATAAAACTAGAGAGATTTCTCCTAAATTAGTCAATTTGTCATTTGAAGGACGGTGGGTGTTATTAATTGTTGCTTTAATTAGTTGTGATTTTGATTATGATGATTTTGTTGGAAAAGTTTATGTATGACGCTTCCTTTAACTATTAATTTTAATAATATCTATAATGTATGTTTTGTACATTTATACAAAAAGTGGGTTGCAATGTTCCCCAGATATAGTCCTTCAGTTATAACGGAATTCATGTTATAGATACCTTGGGAAAATTTTAACCTGCCCACCAGAAGGTTGGCAAGAGTTTCAGGAAGGGTTCCTAAGATTATGTGTCGCCATTTCTCCTTTATGTTCTAAGGACTTCGGGACGAAGTCCATTGTTAAGAGGGGGTGTATGTAGTGCCCACTCTAGTTTCCTAACCCTAATACGACATTATCTTAGACACTCTATTCTTCAAGGACCTCAGATTGAGGATCTGGACCCATGACACTATTATTAGCGATTGAGATATTCATGGTTGTGATGTTTATGAATGCTTTCCATTGATATTATGGTAGCATGAATGGTTATGTATCTTATCTATCAGTATTCTGATGATTGCAATATCAATTAGTTAAGTTGGTCTCTATTTGAAATTATGATGAGGGTAGTAAAGAATATGTATGCGCTCTACTAAAAGCATAATGAGGATAAATTTTATAGATAGGTATATTTCTACGATGTTACGATGTTGATAGCTTAATGAATATGTATGTTTCCATTGATGATTATTGATGATAGCCATGAGGGATGTGTCCCCTATGTTACCTACTTCCTTTAGTTCAGACTTACAATGGACAATGATGTGAATGACCAGGAATTGTTAATGATGCTATTATGATAATTGACTAACATTGAGAAACCTTGTTACTGATGATTATTGAGTATGGCAGGAAACCATCAGAGGCACTCGCATATGACATGTTGATGACACCTGGTTTGATGAAAATTTATATTACTTTATCTTTGAAAGTCTAAGTCGATCTTGGAATCTGCCATATATGTTTAACTATATTCTGATGATATATTAATGGTTGCAAGCACAGATTAGTTGCTTGACCGAATGACTCACATATGGGTGATGGGGTTGTACAAGTGGATGGAACTACATGGGAGGGGTGGGACAGAGTCCCTGATCTCACCCACTAGCACTCCCGCCGTGACTTGGGCTGGAAGGGTTGAAACACCTTCGCCTTGAAGATCACGATGCCATGAGGGCAGGTTCCAAAGTTGGGTCGCTCATGAGGACTTTACCGGGGGGCGCGCATCAAGGCGGATTCCTTGATCCCCGACACCATTAGTCTCACTATAGCAGGCAACATAAGAGATGATAGTGGTCTATGACGTTGCACTATACTTTCCCCTCGTAATCACTGGATGCTTGAAGGGCAAGTGGTGTGGCACCCTTGGAACTTCAGGGGAATTTCTTGAAGGGCACGACCAACTTGGCACCCTTGGCATCACAAATAAACTATTAGGTGTGGCACCCTTGGAACTTCTAGGGAAGTTCTTGAAGGGCACAACTAAACTGGCACCCTTGACATCACAAATAAGCTATTAGGTGTGGCACCCTTGGAACTTCTAGGGAAGTTCTTGAAGGGCACAACCAAACTTGGCATCCTTGGAATCATTAAAAATAAATAATAAGAAATAAATATAAGCAAGGAATGAAAACTAGATAAATTTACATCAAGGGTAAATGATGATTAGAAACCAATGTAATTAAATCAAAAATAAAACTTGGAATAAGGAGGATCATAGGAAAAATTAAAATAGAGTACCTTAAAAACTCTACCCTTCCCATTTTGGAAAATCTAGGAAAATTATGTGGTTTAATTAGGAAAAATGGGAAAGACACACATAATGGTAAGGATAAAGATTAATCCTAAAATAATTTAAACCTAATTAAGAAAAGAGGAAGGTGAATTAAAATTAGAATAATAAATTAAATTTAGAGAAATGTAGAGAAGCTCCATGTGTCAACAACCAACATAAGAATATCCATCTAGGAGATAACCTAAGTTAAATTAGGGAGTAGATTGGGGATAAAATCTTGACTCATTAATTGACTTCAAGTAATGAACACAAATTAAGGAATAAAAGGGGGGAATAAAGAGACAACTAGGAGAAGAAATAGGAATCTTGTTGAGGTGAGGAAAATATTAGTTTTAAATAAAAATTTAAGTAAATAATTTTTGGAGACCCTTGATGTGAGAATGACACATGGGTGGGTGAATAATCAAGCTATTGAATTATAAAAAATTAATTAATTATGCATGACATGACAAGTGTCACCTATGAGGACTCCTATAAAAGAAGGGGCAAGCCATGGGAGAAGGGACTTTTGGGAACCCTATGGTTGGGTGGATGAGATGATGTCAGAGCAGTGATTACGAAGCTATAGTGAGTTTGGTGAGGTAGAGGATTTTAGAGAGGGGACTCTTGAGCCAAGGTGTGCTCTCCTCTATCAGCTAGTGCTTTCCTCCATTGTACAACCCCATTGCAGCTCGGGGGTTCGCGGGGAAGAAGAGTACCCAAGGAGTAGGATGGGAGGTTAACCGGTGGGTCTTCGCATTCGGATCAAGTGCGTCATCATTCACTCGCGGAGGTGACCGGCTACAAGGGAATACCAGTAACAGTAGAGCAAGCGGAGTCTCGCCTTCTGGTGAACGGTACACATGTATTTCATTACTATTGATCTTAGTTAAACATATGTAAATGTTATGATATGTTTTCCTGAAATGAGTGTCAGGAATGTGTGTGCTAAATAAATTTGAAATTTCAATGCGTTTCTTTTCTGGTTGTATTTTCTGTTAACAAAAAAAATAAAAAAAAATGTAATTAGTCTGAATCGTGGTCCTTACATTCTGAGTCAATAGAGCCATTGTAATTTTAAAGAGACCCTTCTTGGGATTCTGAATCATGTAAAAAGGTTAACTATTGAGTCAAATATGAATTATGTAACCTCCACACCATGTTGGCCTAGAAGAAGATCAAGTCAGCCTAAGGACCCTATTCAAGCTCACATGGAGCCTATAAATACAATCTCACCGAATTCATTTGGTGCATCATTCTCACACACAAGTTTGATTTCTATTGTAGTTGGGAAGAAGTGAAAAATTCTATTGTAGCTGGGAAGAAGTGTGAAATTTTCTTGTAGCTGGGAAGAAGTGCGAAGTTCTCTTGTAGCTAGAAAAAGGTGTGAAGTATGTTGCTGGGAAGCTGAAGTGAATGTGAGTTTGGGGAGTTCTAAGGAGAAAAGGAAAATTGAAATTTTGGTGTTTCTCTCTCTCTGTTTCGTGCTCTTGATTGGGAGATCGAAGTCTTCCAAGTTTTTATGTTGTCGGAAGTTGTTGCCTAGTCAAAGTTGCTGGAAAGGGGTCGAAATTCTGGGAGGCTGACTTGGTGTGGGTGAAAGGTCTTGTCTTGTTCTAGGGTGAAGAGTCTCAAAGAATACTATTGAAAGGAAGAATTCCTTGACTGGGTTTTCCCCTCGAGGGGGGTTTTTCCCTGGCACTGTGCCTACATCTGGTGTCTATTGTTTTATGTGTTGTTGTTTTGGTAATTGCTTAATGAACTAAAATAAAGCCTAATATAAAGAATCATAATAATAAGAAACATCACAAGTAATTATCAAGAATCATAAAATCTTTCTACCTTTTTTATTTTCTAACATTTAGCTTCATTCTTGCTCTTGACCTAGCAAGTACCCCTCTAGGATCCTTGCTAGTTTGAGCGGTAGAATTTTGGCGTCATTGTCGGGGACATGAGACATGTGTTTTTTTCCCATACAACATATCGACATATCACTATTGGCGACTACATTGGAAGAATGAAGCCCTAGTTATTCATCGAACTTCAAAATCAATGCTTGTAGGGTGAAGCAAGCATTTGTTAAGGCAATTTTATTCACTTTGGTGACTCCCATGTCATTAAGGACACAACAACATGTTGACCACATATATTCCCGCCATAGATATGATAGGGATCCCAAGATATCCCAATGTTATGCCAATGTTCAATGGGGATCCACATTTTGCAACCAACTACGTGTTAACGTTCATGAGGTATCTTTCAAAGAAAAATATAACTCAACCTTGTGACAAAATGGAATTGTTTGTCCTATCCATTGCCCCAAATACTGATTGTACTGAGTCATGTAAACCTAAAAGCGTTCATTCTCTTCCAATGTTGACTATGCACTTTTTGTTGCATGAAGGGCTGAGTTTCCAATCTCATGAAGACATATCCCAAATGTTAGATACAACCCTTCGAGAGGAGGAAATTATTGAATATGGTTATATGATTGAGGAAGAGTGTCCTTCTCCAAATCATCAGGATCAAGTAATTGAGGATTGCGCTGAAATTGAGGCTCATGAATTGAAAAACATGTCCTTTAAGGATAATGAAGAGGATCTTTATCCTGAGAACCTTCAAGTATTGCAAGTGTTGAAAATAACAACAAGAAATGATAAAAATAGAATCTAGAATATTCCAATTTTAATTTGTCCTTGAATTAAAATTGTGAATTAAAATTCGAATTTAGTCTCACCAGTGGCTTTGAATTAATTAATTAATTAATTATAGATTAATTAGTTGGAGAAATTCAAGTTAGAAGTCTTTCTGAAGTCATGCAATAGTTATCCCTTAAATTAAGGATATTATCCCTTAATTAAGGAGATAAGATTGAGTTATATTTGAGCTGTAATTAGTTAGCTCAGTTTACTGAGTTAAGTCTAGTTAAATTAGTTCCAAACTATTTGAGGAACTAATTGTGAGTTATCATTCAGTTGATGCATGCATGCACTCAACCAGTGTACTCTAGATAACTGAAGATTCCCTCATTAGAAACTCATGCATGTCTATTCTGAGAAAGACCCAGTTGAACTAAATGTCAAGAACAATGTACTATTAATTGCATGTGTTTTCCTATAAAGGAAACTCATGCATGCAGTCAAGGGAAGGTTCCTTGAAGATTGCGCAGTTTTGACAGTGTGTTAGAGTAGCTTGTGAGAGCAGTGTTACATTGGGTGAAGGAGATCGTCCCAGAGGTAACTACATAAGGAAATAAGATCTTGGAGGGTAGAGGAGAAGGCTTGTGCAAAGCTTTGTTTTCTTGTGAGCATCCAGGAGGATTGTACTGAGAGCTAGCTAGCTGTGAGAGCTAAGGCTTTGTATAATTCTGATGTATTTCCACCTTATATGATAATACAGATAGTGGATTTTTAGCTGAGGCTTTCCCCTGAGTATTTTTTGTTTTTCATGTGCATTGATTTTTCTTTTTATGGTTATATGTGTTCAGCTCTGATTCAGCTCGATCTTTAAGCTTCCATAATTTTGATAGTAGAAGTAAATTATAGTATTTTGCTTTGGTATATTTCATTATCGAGTTAATCTACAGTAAGATTTTCTATATGGTCTCAGAGCGAGTTTTGTAAAGAATTTGTAGGAAATTTCTACATGGTATCAAAGCCTAGTTTATCGGAGTTATGAATAGTATACAGAGAAGAGAATTTGAAGTTTGAAGTTCGGGGTTGCTGGTGCAAATCGAATTCATATCATACTTCAAGGTTGGCCAATGACGTTTTATGGCTTGAGACATGAGTATGCCTTGGAAGGTAGCTCGAATTACATAGCATGGAAAGATAGAATGGAGGTTGTATTAAAAGACAATGGCTTGAAGGAATTCATTGATCAAGAAATCCCAAAGCTAGCTTCAACTAATGCACAAGAGTTGGCTGAGTGGAAGAAGTGTGTGGCGAAGGCGAGATGGATCATCCTTGAGGGAGTTTGAGACCATATTGTATCAGTTCTCCGTGGGAAGGATACTCCATATTCAATGTGGAAGACATTGAAGGACCTCTACCAGACATTAGCGACCAGAGGAAATTGGTTCTCAAGGATAAGCTTCAAAGAATCAAGATGGAGAATGGTGATACTATTTCCACATATCTGAACAAGCTCACCACCTATAGAGATGAGATTGGAAGTGTGGGAATAACTATTGCCGATGATGATATGGTGAGCCTAGATCTCCTTGGCCTTCCAAAGAGCTGGAATAGCTATCAGGACTCTATGAATGGAAGGGAGAAACTGCCAGATTAGGAATGACTGTGGTCGGATCTCATGTTGGAGGAGATCAAGAGGAGCACAGGAGATGGTTCTTAATCTGAGGATGATGATGAAGAAAATCCGTCCTTAGCAAGTAAGGCAAGGAAAGGGAAGGCGAAGGCATCCCATTCCAAATCGCATTCTTCTCATGGAGGGAAGAAGGTTGACAAGTCTAAAGTGAGATGCTTTAATTGTCACGAGATGGGTCATTATGCGACTAATTTACCATCGAAGAAGTCCAAAAAGGGATCGTCAAAAGGATTGGAAGGTGAGGCATTAGCCTCTCAGTTCGAGATGGACTTCACCCTCATCACATGCATGGTGTCATCGATGATGGGTTGTGGTTGGTATCTTGAAAGTGAAGCCTCATTCCACATGACCAACGATAAAATTTTATTCAGTACGTTGGAGGAGAAAGACCTCAATATGCGCATAGAGATGGGTGATGACAAAAGGTTTAGTGTTTCAGGAGTGGGCACTATTGCTTTTCAAAGGGAGCGTGGAGCTTCTATCACCTTGGCAGATGTGAAGTATATGTCTGGACTGAAGAAGAACTTTGTTTTAGTCGCGATGTTGGAGGATAAAGGCTATGATGTTGTCTTTAGTAAGGGAAAGGTTTTCCTTAGAAACATCACCATGAGACAAGTGAAATAGATCAGTTCATGAGTGAAGAACCTGTATTCTCTTGAGGTTCAAGATGCATGAAAAGCCTTGAGGAGCAAGGCAAACGTTAGAGACTTGGTGGTTGAGAGGGAGAGTAATTTACCTCTCAACATGCAGTCCTAGAAAAAGTCTTAGACAATTGTGGAGGAGCCACAATTAGAGAAGTGGGAAGAGGGATCACATGCAGCCATACCTCCAAGTGTGAGGTGGGGTGATGTGAAGTGATAGTCTCAAGAAGGCTGAAATTGGGCAAGGTCCATTGAGAGGTTTTATCTCATGGATCATACCTTGCTACGGGAGCCCAAAGTACATAGTAGCAGGAGGAATCAGTGGGATTGATGCAGTCAGAGACCAAAGTGATAGAGGCTAGAGCAGTTAGATACTGGAGAGCATAGAGAAGGATTCACAACAGTGCAAAAAGGTTGAGTCAGCAGAAGTGCAAAGTTTTTAGTTGACAGAGGCAATAGCAGTCAGAGACTTTGATGACAGATGCATCACACTGATTTAGGTTGGATGTTTTTTCTTTTGTTTCTGGAGTTTCTGGAGAAACAACACTAGAGAGAAGTGTTGTATGCATAACATTTCAAAGGTTCACAATCAGGATCAAGTTGAATTCCTTTCTTGTTGAGAGGGAGTGTTGAAAATAGCAACAAGAAATGATAAAAATAGAATCTAGAATATTCAATTTTAATTTGTCCTTGAATTAAAGTTGTGAATTAAAATTCGAATTTAGTCTCACCAGCTACTTGGAATTAATTAATTAATTCATTATGGATTAATTAGTTCGAAAAATTCAAGTTATAAGTCTTTCAGAAGTCATGCAACAGTTATCCCTTAAATTAAGCAGATTATCCCTTAGTTAAAGAGATCATCCCTTAATTAAGGAGATAATATTGAGTTATATTTGAGTTGTAATTAGTTAGCTCAGTTTACTGTGTTAAGTCCAGTTAAATTAGTTCCAAACTATTTGAAGAACTAATTATGATTTATCGGTCAGTTGATGCATGCATGCACTCAACCAGTGTACTCCAGATAACTGAAGATTCCCTCATCAGAAACTCATGCATGTCTATTCTGAGAAAAACTTAGTTGAGCTAAATGTCAAGGACAGTGTATTATTAGTTGCATGTGATTTCCTATAAAGGAAACTCATGCATGCAGTCAAGGGAAGGTTCGTTGAGGATTGCACAGTTCTGATAGTGTATTAGAGCAGTGTGTGAGAGCAGTGTTACACTGGGTGAAGGAGATCATCCCAGAGGTAATTGCGCAAGGAAATAGGAGCTTGGAGGGTAGAGGAGAACGCTTGTGAGAAGCTTTTTCTTCCTGTGAGCATCCAAGAGGATTGTACTAATAGATGGCTAGCTGTGAGAGCTAAGGCTTTGTATAATTCTGATGTATTTCCACCTTGTATGATAATATAGATAGTGGGGTTTTCGCTGAGGCTTTCCCCTAAGTAATTTTTATGTTTCATGTGCATTGATTCTTCTTCTTATGGTTATATGTGTTCAACTTTGATTCAACTCAATCTTTAAGCTTATACAAGTTTGATAGTCGAAGTAGATTATAGTATTTTGCTTTGGTATATTGCATTATCAAGTTAATCTACAGTCAGATTTTCTATATGGTCTTAGAGCGAGATTTGTAGAGAATTTGGAGGAAATTTCTACAGCAAGAACCAGTGATGGAATATGAAGAGTCTTGGAAGCAATTGATGGCTACATATAACTCCAAAGATATTTTCTCCCACTATTGTGAGAAATGAGAAAGGCTTCGTAACATGAAGTATGAATATAAAAAGAGTCCTACTGATGACCTTCTTCTTGAATAATTCTATCAAAATCATATAGTAAATAACTTAGAAAACATTCTTCGAGAAAGAATTAAGGAGGAAAATTCATCCCTACCTACCAAAGAAGAAAATGAATTACAACTTAGCCAACATCAAATATATAGTGAAGAATGGGACGATTTTGAGGAATATCACAATAGTCAAATAAATGAAGAATATATGAGACCTGAGTGATTTTTGGGTTGTTGATTAGGGAATTGCGTATGACTATAAAAATGAAGACCCCGTATTTTCTAAAATCCATAAGATTGAGCTCAGGAAAGAATAAAATGCAATGCCCCTTTTGAATAACAATGTTGGCCTTTATGAAGCCCTTCCTAGTGATTGGAAGGGTCTCTTCTTTATGTTCCAAGATGATTCAATCAAATAAGAGCCTTCCAAAATTTTGGTCAATTCTTGTAGTGCCCACTATAGTTTCCTAACCCTCATACGACATTATCTTAGACACTCTATTCTTCGAGGACCTCAGATTGAGGATCTGGACCCATGACACTATTATTAGCGATTGAGATATTCATGGTTGTGATGTTTATGAATGCTTTCCATTGATATTATGGTAGCATGAATGGTTATGTATCTTATCTATCAGTATTCTGATGATTGCAATATTAATAGTTAAGTTGGTCTCTATTTGAAATTATGATGAGGGTAGTAAAGAATATGTATGCGCTCTACTAAAAGCATAATGAGGATAAATTTTATGGATAGGTATATTTCTACGATGTTACGATGTTGATAGCTTAATGAATTTGTATGTTTCCATTGATGATTATTGATGATAGCCATGAGGGATGTGTCCCCTATGTTACCTACTTCCTTTAGTTCAGACTTACAATGGACAATGATGTGAATGACCAGGAATTGTTAATGATGCTATTATGATAATTGACTAACATTGAGAAACCGTGTTACTGATGATTATTGAGTATGGCAGGAAACCATCAAAGGCACTCGCATATGACATGTCGATGACACCTGGTTTGATGAAAATTTATACTACCTTATCTTTGAAATTCTAAGTCGATCTTGGAATCTGCCATATATGTTTAACTATATTAAGATGATATATTAATGGTTGCAGGCACAGATTAGTTGCTTGACCGAATGACTCACATATGGGTGATGGGGTTGTACATTAGTCCAAGTTTGGTTGTTGCACTCCTTATCATTAGATTCAGTAGGATTAAATGAAGATAGGCCCCAGATAGCCTCACTCGCTTACCCTACCGAAAGGAAGTAGGGTAGCTGGGTTTGAAGGGATGAAGGTTTGGACAACCCATTCATTTCAAGTGATGATTACGTTCTATGTAGTTAACATCTTTTTATCTCTAGATAGTGTGTACCATTAGGTATCCACTAGAAAGGAGTGGTATGCATTTATTTTAAAGTGCAAATGGTAGTTGTACAACATTGAACTTTCAGAACATGGATCATGAAGGTAAATCAAGTCTCTATGAAGGTGTAGTAGGCATTGTTAGGTCCCCCTAGCAAGAAGTGGCATATGTTTATTTTCAAAGTACTGATTGTAGTTCCCAACAAAAATTGAAGATTTAGAACATGGTAAACAAAGGTGGATTACGTCATAGGTGAAATATCAAACAATAATTAACACAATTATTATTGACCATTACAAATATTGAAGTCCAAGCTTAAGGTGTGTAGTTCCTCCTATGAAAAAGGCATAGGCATCCCCTATGAATTTGAGTTAATACAAAATTATTGCTATCTTAATTGCATGATTGAATGAATAAAACTAGAGAGATTTCTCCTAAATTTGTCAATTTGTAAATTGAAGGAAGGTGGGTGTTATTAATTGTTGCTTTAATTAGTTGTGATTTTGATTATGATGATTTTGTTGGAAAAGTTTATGTATGACGCTTCCTTTAACTATTAATTTTAATAATATCTATAATGTATGTTTTGTACATTTATACAAAAAGTGGGTTGCAATGTTCCCCATATATAGTCCTTCAGTTATAACGGAATGCGTGTTATAGATACCTTGGGAAAATTTTAACCTGCCCACCAGAAGGTTGGCAAGAGTTTCAGGAAGGGTTCCTAAGATTATGTGTCGTCGTTTCTCCTTTATGTTCTAAGGACTTCGGGACGAAGTCCATTGTTAAGAGGGGGTGTATGTAGTGCCCACTCTAGTTTCCTAACCCTGATACGACATTATCTTAGACACTCTATTCTTCGAGGACCTCAGATTGAGGATCTGGACCCATGACACTACTATTAGCGATTGAGATATTCGTGGTTGTGATGTTTATGAATGCTTTCCATTCATATTATGGTAGCATGAATGGTTATGTATCTTATCTATCAGTATTCTGATCATTGCAATATTAATAGTTAAGTTGGTCTCTATTTGAAATTATGATGAGGGTAGTAAAGAATATGTATGCGCTCTACTAAAAGCATAATGAGGATAAATTTTATGGATAGGTATATTTCTACGATGTTACGATGTTGATAGCTTAATGAATATGTATGTTTCCATTGATGATTATTGATGATAGCCATGAGGGATGTGTCCCCTATGTTACCTACTTCCTTTAGTTCAGACTTACAATGGACAATGATGTGAATGACCAGGAATTGTTAATGATGCTATTATGATAATTGACTAACATTGAGAAACCGTGTTACTGATGATTATTGAGTATGGCAGGAAACCATCAGAGGCACTCGCATATGACATGTCGATGACCCCTGGTTTGATGAAAATTTATACTACCTTATCTTTGAAATTCTAAGTCGATCTTGGAATCTGCCATATATGTTTAACTATATTCTGATGATATATTAATGGTTGCAGGCACAGATTAGTTGCTTGACCGAATGACTCACATATGGGTGATGGGGTTGTACAAGTGGATGGAACTACATGGGAGGCGTGGGACAGAGTCCCTGATCTCACCCACTAGCACTCCCGCCGTGACTTGGGCTGGAAGGGTTGAAGCACCTTCGCCTTGAAGATCACGATGCCATGAGGGCAGGTTCCAAAGTTGGGTCGCTCATGAGGACTTTACCGGGGTGCGCGCATCAAGGCGGATTCCTTTATCCCCGACACCATTAGTCTCACTATAGCAGGCAACATAAGAGATGATAGTGGTCTATGACGTTGCACTATATTTTCCCCTCGTAATCACTGGATGCTTGAAGGGAAAGTGGTGTGGCACCCTTGGAACTTCAGGGGAATTTCTTGAAGGGCACGACCAACTTGGCACCTTTGGCATCACAAATAAACTATTAGGTGTGGCACCCTTGGAACTTCTAGGGAAGTTCTTGAAGGGCACAACCAAACTGGCACCCTTGACATCACAAATAAACTATTAGGTGTGGCACCCTTGGAACTTCTAGGGAAGTTCTTGAAGGGCACAACCAAACTGGCCCCCTTGACATTACAAATAAGCTATTAGGTGTGGCACCCTTGGAACTTATAGGGAAGTTCTTGAAGGGCACAACCAAACTTGGCATCCTTGAATCATTAAAAATAAATAATAATAAATAAATATAAGCAAGGAATGAAAACTAGGTAAAAAAAAAATAAAAAAAATGTGCAATTTAGGAACACTTTTAAGAGCTCTATATTGTATTATCATCCAAATTCATGGACAGAAATGGAGTGGATTTATGTCACAGATCAGAAATAGAGACATCAAGCCAATAACCTCAGAAATCTGGGTCTCAAGTGCTTTCGAGCCTTTAGAGTTTCCGAATAAGTCTATAGTTGTTAGGTAACTTACGCAGGTTTTTTTTTTGATTTAGAACCATGGAAAGGGATGTGTTATTCTGCGGCATCAGATTGGTGGGATGAAGTTGATGAATCCCAGAAGTGGCAGGACGACATTTATCGATATGTATCGATAAGATGGTTTTATCGATACATATCGATGGAATGGGTGAGGAACATAGTTTTATCGATACATATCGATGGAATGGGCATTTCAAGCAGGCTAGCTAACGATTACAAACGGATTCCGTTTATTCAAATTCTCTGTCCATGCTTTCTGATTGCCCTAACAGTTCCGGCGAAGGGATTTTGTCACTTTTCGATTTCCGATTGCCCTAACAGTTCCGGCGAAGGGATTTTGTCACTTTTCGGTTCCACTATGCATGCTTTCCGAACCCCCTGAGCTGCACCCTATGAACATTTCAATGGAAACTAGTTCAAAGAATGAGTTTTAACTATTGCAAGCAACCTACGAGAAATAAATCATGGTGGAACCCAGGAGCAACGACCAGTTTCAGCAACACAGAATTCTGATGGTATCTGATTTCTTTTACCCCAATTTTGGAGGAGTTGAAAATCACATTTATTATATTTCATAGTGCCTGCTCAAATTTGGGCACAAGGTAGTTGTCATGACACATGCGTATGGAAAACGCAGTGGTGTATGGTATATGACAAATGGTTTAAAATTATATTATATTCCATGACGTCCTTTCTTGATGCAAAATAGCCTGCCTACTATCTATGGAATTTTCCCCATTTTTAGGACAATTTTGATTCGGGAGCGAATTACATTAGTCCATGGACATCAGGCTTTTCCCACTCTTTGTCATGAAGCGTTGTTACATGCAAGAACAATGGGGTACAAAGTGGTCTTTACTGATCATTCCCTATATGGATTTGCTGACCTAGGCAGCATTCATATGAATAAGGTGTTGCAGTTTACCTTGGCAGATGTGAATCAAGCTATTTGTATTTCACATACAAGCAAGGAAAACACTGTTCTGCGGTCCGGTTTGCCGCCAAGCAAGGTATTTGTAATACCAAATGCAGTGGACACAGCCATGTTCAAGCCTAGTCATAACTGCCGCCCATGTAATGAAATTGTTATTGTTGTTATAAGTAGGCTGGTTTATCGGAAAGGCGCAGATCTGCTGGTGGAGATTATTCCAGAAGTTTGCTGCCGATATCCAAAAGTATGATTCATAGTTGTGGGAGATGGACCCAAGAGAGTACGGTTAGAGGAGATGAGAGAAAAGCATTCTCTTCAAGAGAGAGTTGAAATGTTGGGGGCTGTTCCACATGCACAAGTTCAGTCAGTTTTGGTCCGCGGTCACATATTTCTGAACAGCTCGCTTACAGAGGCATTCTGTATTGCCATATTAGAGGCAGCTAGCTGTGGCTTGATAACCGTCAGCACAAGAGTTGGTGGAGTTCTAGAGGTTTTGCCTCCCGACATGATTGTACTTGCAAAACCAGTACCTGAAGATATGATATCAGCCATTGGTAAAGCAATAAAGCTTCTTCCGAAGATTGACACTTACACTATGCATGTTCGGATGAAGGATTTATACAGCTGGAGTGATGTTGCACTGAGGACAGTAGTGGTATATGATCGTGCTCTAATTTCTGATAATGTGAATCTCTTACAACGCCTTTCAAGTTATTATGGATGTGGTGCCTGGGCAGGGAAATTGTTTTGCTTGGTGATGATCCTGGATTTCATATTGTGGTGCCTCCTTGAATGGTGGCAGAATTAGATTCTGGGAACTATCTACATATAGAAGAGAATTTGAAACTATCTACATATGGAAGAGAATTTGAAGGTAAATACCTGCGAATTTGAGGAGAAATCCCTGCGTTTTTTTTTAATAGTGATAAAAAAAATTAATTACTTTCACACTTATATTCAGCCTCACATTTTTATTTTTGAAAAAGGAATTGTAATTTCTGTGAGTTGAGTAGATTTGGTATTATTATTATTATTATTTAATAGTGATAAAACATATATATTTAGTCTGAATTGTGGTTCATTCCTCATTATTTGTTTCAGTATATTTGTCCTAGATGATCTCGAGAATTTCATATAAACTTTGCACATTGTGCTTTGTGAACTTGAGGTGACTTTTGAATTGGTGAGCCTTCCAGAATTTTGAGGGCATCTGAATATATGCTGCATTCATCTACCCTTAGATATTAAAAACGGTTTTGTTCTGCTTTAAATCCTTCTCGCTTTTGCTCACATGGTTTTGTTTTTAAGGATGTTCTTGTCGATGAACTCCAATAGGTTTGGAGGACAAGGTTATAGCTTTACTTCCATGGTCTAGCACATGACATTCAACACGTTTTCTGAGAAGAGAGAACATTATGAATTCGTTATTTACAACAAAGCGCTGTCTAGCTTTGTTTGTTAAGTGTTTGATTTGACTCAATGCTCAAGATCTATGCAAATTTGTTTTGGACAAATGGAGAAAAACGTTCAGTGCTTTAGGGCCCAATGAGGGTAAGAAGTTGGTAGATCTGGCAGTCATTAATTTCGAGGGAGGTGATTGTATTTGTCATGACTTAAAGTGAGATTTTTGTACATAAAAATGGTAGTCAGTGACAGTCTTCTTCCTCACGCATAATTGCTTCGTGTAGCATGGGATCAAATGGTTTTCCAACAGTATTGACCACATTAACATTAAATCCTTTCATGATTTCTACGAACTGTTTATAAACACTCCAGGCAAATCAGGAGCATTATTAGCGTCTAATGGAAGCCAATTTGTAAAGTAAATTGGAATGATAGGATTGACGACTCCTTCACTTCTAAATTGTTTTCGTGCCTACATTGCTAAACTATTTTCATATAGGGGTTCATAAAAGTAATAATAAGCATTATAAAAACATTTGATAAAAGAGTTTAAGGCATATCTTAAACAGTTTAAGAAAATAACAGGGGTTCAAGGCATATCTTAAACAGTTTCTATATTTTCAATTCAATTTTCCAATTGCCTGACATTAGCCATCTTACTGGCTTTCTTTTTAAGGAATTCTTGAACATATATCTCTTTGTATTCTGGGTTTACTAGTTATATGGTGACGTAGAACTCTCAGTTGTCACAATTAATTCCTACATATATTGTTTCTCTGCTTTATTGGCAAAGAAAAATAAAGTTGTTGAAGAGTATTCAGAAGCCTTTTCCATTCATTAAAACATGGAACATGTAATCATATACATTCGACATTTTCCATTCATTAAAATTGGGTAAATCTAGAATATTTAAAATATCTTTCTTCGATATTTGTATTTCAATTTTCTTTGCAACGATTTTCCATTTCAATTGCATTTACAATTTTATGGATTCTGTGCGGTTGGTCGAGTATTTTGGTCTGTAAATTATTTGATATTTTAATGTTTTCGAGCAGGTTGTTTTGCCATGGAGAATTTAAGTGAGATATATTGAAGGTATTATTTTTAATTGAAATAAAATTTCCAATAAAAATTTACAGTGTAATTCTAATTATTTTAGTTTCTATTAAGTATTCAACTTTCTTGACTTATTGTGATTTTTCTCTTGATGTTTAGCTTGCTCATTTTGGTTCCCTATAAATTGATACAATAAAAAGTAATCTAATATATAAACTTAAATCATAATAGTAGTAATAGAACTATATTTATTCTTGAAACTTCTATAAAGAATTTATCAAATTTATAATGGAATAAACCCTTGCTGGTAGATGAAGTTTGATTCCAAGAGTTCAGCCTTATTTAAGATTTATTTTATCCAACAACAAAGAATGATCCAGCAAAGAGTGATTATGTACATGCAATGTCTAAATAGGTCTTATTGTTTATCAATGGTAAAGGATTAACTGAGACTAATTCCAATTAGAGTAATAGAGGGAACTTGAAACCTCTCATTCGTGCAACTTCTCATCACGGCCCGCCCACAAAGGAGCAATTGAAAATGGACCAGAACAACAAGAAGCAACATAGGAGCATATTACAATCATGATAATATTATACATTGTAATATTTATGATTTATATCTTAATCTGTGTTTTGGCTCTTTCAAAATTGTCCACCATAGGCAACAGATTTTCAATTACATCACCTTGAATGTTAGATGCCAAACTTAGTCGTTCTTTCTCTGCTCTCTTCCTGTAATCTCACAGGGAGTTTGAGCTTCTCTTTGTTTGATTTGATTGACTTCTTTGTTCAATGTTTTGTAATGTAACAAGAAAACTTTGCCTTTATGACTTTTTGGATTCTTTGCTAGTTCTTAATGCATAAATAGAGCTATAGTATTGGTTTATGGTTATCTGAAGCACCATACTTATACCAATGCCATTCGATACAGTCAATGATCATTTTAGACATGGGTTTCTCTCTATTGTTTTACATTCTGTGCATATCTTTGGCGTTAATCCATATAATTTTTAGTTCTTCTTGGAATCAAGCAAAGACTGGTAAATGATGTCTGCTTGCCATCTTTGGTCACTAGTGAAACTTGCGATATGCTTTGTCTTCCATTAGCTTGGATGGCCAAACTGCGAGAATATGCATTCCTCATCACCAGGAAATTAAGAGCCTTAATAGTCACAACACCTTTAAAGAGTGCAACAATATTGCACTCCTTATCATTAGATTCAGTAGGATTAAATGAAGATAGGCCCTAGATAGCCTCACTCGCTTACCCTAGTGAAAGGAAGTAGGGTAGCTGGGTTTGAAGGGATGAAGGTTTGGACAACCCATTCATTTCAAGTGATGATTACGTTCTATGTAGTTAACATCTTTTTATCTCTAGATAGTGTGTACCATTAGATATCCACTAGAAAGGAGTGGTATGCATTTATTTTAAAGTGCAAATGGTAGTTGTACAACATTGAACTTTCAGAACATGGATCATGAAGGTAAATCAAGTCTCTATGAAGGTGTAGTAGGCATTGTTAGGTCCCCCTAGCAAGCAGTGGCATATGTTTATTTTCAAAGTACTGATTGTAGTTCCCAACAAAAATTGAAGATTTAGAACATGGTAAACAAAGGTGGATTACGTCATAGGTGAAATATCAAACAATAATTAACACAATTATTATTGACCATTACAAATATTGAAGTCCAAGCTTAAGGTGGGTAGTTCCTCCTATGAAAAAGGCATAGGCATCCCCTATGAATTTGAGTTAATACAAAATTATTGCTATCTTAATTGCATGATTGAATGAATAAAACTAGAGAGATTTCTCCTAAATTTGTCAATTTGTAAATTGAAGGAAGGTGGGTGTTATTAATTGTTGCTTTAATTAGTTGTGATTTTGATTATGATGATTTTGTTGGAAAAGTTTATGTATGACGCTTCCTTTAACTATTAATTTTAATCATATCTATAATGTATGTTTTGTACATTTATACAAAAAGTGGGTTGCAATGTTCCCTAGATATAGTCCTTCAGTTATAACGGAATGCGTGTTATAGATACCTTGGGAAAATTTTAACCTGCCCACCAGAAGGTTGGCAAGAGTTTCAGGAAGGGTTCCTAAGATTATGTGTCACCATTTCTCCTTTATGTTCTAAGGACTTCGGGACGAAGTCCATTGTTAAGAGGGGGTGTATGTAGTGCCCACTCTAGTTTCCTAACCCTGATACGACATTATCTTAGACACTCTATTCTTCGAGGATCTCAGAATGAGGATCTAGACCCATGACACTATTATTAGAGATTGAGATATTCATGGTTGTGATGTTTATGAATGCTTTCCATTCATATTATGGTAGCATGAATGGTTATGTATCTTATCTATCAGTATTCTGATCATTGCAATATTAATAGTTAAGTTGGTCTCTATTTGAAATTATGATGAGGGTAGTAAAGAATATGTATGCGCTCTACTAAAAGCATAATGAGGATAAATTTTATGGATAGGTATATTTCTACGATGTTACGATGTTGATAGCTTAATGAATATGTATGTTTCCATTGATGATTATTGATGATAGCCATGAGGGATGTGTCCCCTATGTTACCTACTTCCTTTAGTTCAGACTTACAATGGACAATGATGTGAATGACCAGGAATTGTTAATGATGTTATTATGATAATTGACTAACGTTAAGAAACCGTGTTACTGATGATTATTGAGTATGGCAGGAAACCATCAGAGGCACTCGCATATGACATGTCGATGACACCTGGTTTGATGAAAATTTATACTACCTTATCTTTGAAATTCTAAGTTGATCTTGGAATCTGCCATATATGTTTAACTATATTCTGATGATATATTAATGGTTGCAGGCATAGATTAGTTGCTTGACCGAATGACTCACATATAGGTGATGGGGTTGTACAAGTGGATGGAACTACATGGGAGGGGTGGGACAGAGTCCTTGATCTCACCCACTAGCACTCCCGCCGTGACTTGGGCTGGAAGGGTTGAAGCACCTTTGCCTTGAAGATCACGATGCCATGAGGGCAGGTTCCAAAGTTGGGTCGCTCATGAGGACTTTACCGGGGGGCGAGCATCAAGGCAGATTCCTTGATCCCCGACACCATTAGTCTCACTATAGCAGGCAACATAAGAGATGATAGTGGTCTATGACGTTGCACTATATTTTCCCCTCGTAATCACTGGATGCTTGAAGGGCAAGTGGTGTGGCACCCTTGGAACTTCAGGGGAATTTCTTGAAGGGCACGACCAACTTGGCACCCTTGGCATCACAAATAAACTATTAGGTGTGGCACCCTTGGAACTTCTAGGGAAGTTCTTGAAGGGCACAACCAAACTGGCACCCTTGACATCACAAATAAACTATTAGGTGTGGCACCCTTGGAACTTCTAGGGAAGTTCTTGAAGGGCACAACCAAACTGGCCCCCTTGACATCACAAATAAGCTATTAGGTGTGACACCCTTGGAACTTCTAGGGAAGTTCTTGAAGGGCACAACCAAACTTGGCATCCTTGGAATCATTAAAAATAAATAATAATAAATAAATATAAGCAAGGAATGAAAACTAGGTAAATTTACATCAAGGGTAAATGATGATTAGAAACCAATGTAATTAAATCAAAAATAAAACTTGGAATAAGGAGGATCATAGGAAGAATTAAAATAGAGTACCTTAAAAACTCTACCCTTCCCGTTTTGGAAAATACTAGGAAGATTATGTGGTTTAATTAGGAAAAAGGGGAAAGACAAACATAATGGTAAGGATAAAGATTAATCCTAAACTAATTTAAACCTAATTAAAAAAAGG
Organism: Pinus tabuliformis; assembly: GCA_031772625.1. Lineage (NCBI taxonomy): Eukaryota > Viridiplantae > Streptophyta > Pinopsida > Pinales > Pinaceae > Pinus > Pinus tabuliformis. Next base: position 31,698,747 of record CM062810.1, on the reverse strand, counting down.
GGAAGGTGAATTAAAATGAGAATAATAAATTAAATTTAGAGAAATGTAGAGAAGCTCCATGTGTCAACAACCAACATAAGAATATCCATCTAGGAGATAACTTGAGTTAAATTAGGGAGTAGATTGGGGATAAAATCTTGACTCATTAATTGACTTCAAGTAATGAACACAAATTAAGGAATAAAAGGGGGGAATAAAGAGACAACTAGGAGAAGAAATAGGAATCTTGTTGAGGTGAGGAAAATATTAGTTTTAAATAAAAAATTTAAGTAAATAATTTTGGGAGACCCTTGATGTGAGAATGACACATGGGTGGGTGAATAATCAAGCTATTGAATTATAAAAAAATAATTAATTATGCATGACATGACAAGTGTCACCTATGAGGACTCTTAAAAAAGAAGGGACAAGCCATGGAAGAAGGGATTTTTTGGGAACCCTAGTGTTGGATGGATGAGATGTTGTGAGAGCAGTGATTACAAAGCTATAGTGAGTTTGGTGAGGTAGAGGATTTAGAGAGGGGACTCTTGAGCCAAGGTGTGCTCTCCTCTACTAGCTAGTGCTTGTCTCCATTGTACAACCCCATTGCAGCTCGGGGGTCCGCGGGGAAGAAGAGTACCCAAGGAGTAGGCTGGGAGGTTAACCGGTGAGTCTTCGCATTCGGATCAAGTGCGTCATCATTCACTCGTGGAGGTGACCAGCTACAAGGGAATACCAGCAACAACAGAGCAAGCGGAATCTCGCCTTCTAGTGAACGGTACATATGTATTTCATTACTAATGATCTTAGTTAAAGGTATGAAAATGTTATGGTATGTTTCCTGAAATGAGTGGCAGGAATGTGTGTGCTAAATAAATTTGAATTTCAATGCGTTTCTTTCTGGTTGTCATTGCTGTTTAAAAAAAAAAAAAAAAAAAGTATATAGTCTGGATAAGGTGCTCACAATTCTGATGAATCTAATGTAAAAGAAATTGTGGAAGATTTTCCTTTAGCCATGCCACCGATAAAGGGTTCTTTTTCATGTTTAAGCATTCCTCCCCTTGTTATGTCCCTACCCCAGAAATGGATGTTTGTGATGAAGTTTGCTCCCCTAGTTTTGATGAAGAGTCTGTTTTCCCTACAAAAAAACAAGAATCGTGGTTTTTCCCCAAATACAATGATGATTCCTCTTGTTTTCCCAATGACCAAAATAATATCATCCTAAAAATGTCTGAGTCATTTACTCCTTCTTACCCTGAGGATGATAGGCCTGAGATAGTTCTTCATTAAAGATCCATATACTTGATCATTGACATTTCCATCTTCTAGCTAGAAGATGAAATTCAATCCTCTCAGTTGGTGTCTTTTCCTTCTTCCAGGGTTCCTTTCTATGGCATATGGGTCTCTTGTTTTCCCACCTGCTTCCCTCGTAACCCCTCATAACATTACTTCAATATATATTTTCGAGTCCATTGCAAAAATAATCATGGAAGCATGCATTCTTGTATTGATCAATTGACATGATGGTTGCATTGAGCCTATGATTATACCTAGCACTTGACATTGTATGTCATGCATGTTAGAGTAGGATGCATTGCATGCTAATTTTTTTTTATAATTAATATCATGCGATGTTTCTCATGATAGATTAGTTGGATTTGGATTTAAAACTGTATTTGAAAATCTATTTTTATGAGTCGATTTAATGGGTCTAATCCAAGCATGTGCGATCATGAGACATCGTGAAAGCATGTTGCTGTGTGTTTTTCATCTATTATATGTGTAGGTAATAGGTCTGCAGTGTACCAAGAGATTGTTGGTGATCTTATGACCTATGGTTCATGTAGCTTCTCCCATTGTTTGATAGATTACGTCCCAGTTGGAGCCACATGTTACCCACCATTTTGTAGGTGATATCCCTAGGATTTTTTTTCTATAAGATGGCCCTCAATCGGTATCTAGCAATGTGTTGTAGCCACTAACTAGCTCGTTGTGCCACTTCTCTACCACCTGAGCCAACCATGTGGTCCCTCACCCATCTATCATGATCGTATGTTTGAAGGTGGGCCTCCCAAACTTAAAGGTATGCCTTTTCATTTGGTGATTGAGTATTGTAGTTTACTTATCATGGAAACTTTTGGGCATGAATTAATGGGGGGATTCGATGGAAAGAGTGGGCTAGTTTTGTGCTCTTGTCCCCTAGACCTCTTTTGGATGTTAACCTTGGACCTGAGTCCCGTGGGATCTCTTTTATTGACCTTTGAGCTTTAGGGATGGTACTTCATGGGAAACCCTGATTTTGGTTGTGTGGTCACGCTCCCTCAGCCACATATATCACTCCCCTTCCGCTCATTATAACCCCATCATCATTCCTCCCACATGGGTCCACTTTCCTCCACTGGGTCCACGTAACGTTAGCCTTCCCCTTCCCCTCCCCCATAGCTTGGGTTAGGCCTGAAATGATGCAACAGAGGTTGATGCAGTTGAAAAGAAAAGTAAAAGCATAATTGGCCACATTCAACATGAAGTGTTGATTTGGGGTAGCATTGGATGTGCTCTAGCCATGAAAATTGGTGGAGAGGCTAAAGCACATGAGATCTCCAAGACCCAAAAATGGTTTGAGAAGATTCTAACCAGGTTGGGAGATATTAAAATAATTAATATTTTTAATGGAGTTCCTAAGTCTAAACTTAGGAAAAATAAAATATTAATGGGTATTAATATAAAATTGGGTTAAAAGGTTCCAAAAGACATGGATCAAGCCAAATCTAGTCTTAGTCATTGATTAGAGATGTAATATTGACAGTTGAAGGACCAATATGAAAAGTATAAGAGGAGGCTTGAGGGTAAGTTGGAGAATACACCAGAGTGATCAGTCATTCGATTTACTAGAGCAGGGTTGTTAAGTAAAATCGAATCAGTGATTAGCAATGAGGGGAAGTGAGTACTGGACATAGAGGCAGAGAGTGCCAAGAGACCGACACAGAGACAGAGGCAGATGCAGAAGCCAGAGCAGGCCATGTAGAGCCCAATAGAGACAACGCAGAGGCTAGAGGGTTTGTGTCATCCATGCAGAGGGAAGAAAGAGTGATGCAGAGGGTCCCAGAGGCTACGCAGTGCCTCAGAGGGATGATGCAGAGGGTTCTAAGGCTGACGCAGTGCTTCAGTGGTGCTGGAGAGGATTTCGTGGGGCAGATTTTCTAAATATCTGCTTTTGAATAGAGAGGTATTACTGTTGGATTATTTTCTCTATCTGGTGAGCCAGTTTGGCACCCGGTTGTACTCAAGGATAGACTGCATAATAAAATAACCCTCAAAATTGTTGCACCAGTTTTCCCAAGCTAGGTTTTTCTAGGGACTAGTTGTCCAAAAATAATAGTGTCACTTGTGTGTTTGCTATTTCTTTCATTTGTTTATATGTAGATGGTTGAGACTGTATTGTGTTAATTTCGATATTTATATGTTTAATAACTTGTTCATAATTAACAAGTAGGAGAAATAAACCAGAGAATATAGATAAAATTTCTAACAGTTAGACTTAAAAATTTCAACATGGTATTAAAGTGTGGTTGCAAATCACAGGAGAGTTGAAGGCATCAACTGAAGCAGAGAATTTGCAGCAGAGACAACTCTCCCAAGTGATAGAAGTTATTCCTTGCAGAAAGTGACAGAAGAAGGGTTGACGCAGAGGGATTGCGTCATCAGTCCGGTCCACAGAGAGGCCAACACAGAGGCTGAGGAGGGCAGAAAAAGGCTCATGCAGAGCCACGTAGAGACCAGGAGGGTTGACGCAGTTGGCTAGGGGAGCATTTTGGCCAGTGTCGGGATTACACAGAGCATTGAGGCTCAGTCCTTCACTTGCTAGAGCATAGGAAGTTGTGGGCATATTGCAGGGAGTGAAGTTGGTGAGGTGTTGTTGTTGCCGAGATAGAACAGTACCTAATGGGGCAAAACCAAGGTAGAGGGAGTCGCTACCGAGGTGGATTTCTAGCCAAGGAATTTGGATTAGTGTTTTAGGTGCACAGGAGATCGGAGAGATGTGACTTGATGGTTGGCAGGCAGATTCTCGGGAGGGAAATCAAGATTCAGAGGGATTCTAGCAGAGAACTTCCAAACGGGAAGTAGCAACTCAGCAGGAGTCGAAGAGAGAAATTCCAGAAGGAAGTAGAAACTTGGAGGAGTCGAAAGGAAGAGTAGAGGGATGGCCATGAATGGACTGAGGGATCAGGACAGGTTGGACGGGGCATCTAACTTTGTGGTCTGGAAGGCCAGGATCCTGTCCATTCTAGATAGATATCGCATCAAGGCCTTTGCCTTGAGAACAATGGCTATCCTAGTTGACCCAACTAATAATGAGAAATACGAGGAGGCAATGTCCAAGGCAAAATGTATCATCCTTGATGGGGTCAAGGATCATGTGGTCCAACATATTGTCGAGAAGGAGATGGTAAAGGAAATGTGGGATGCCTTGAATACATTGTATTGGCATACTTCCGTGCAGAGGAAGATGTTACTTGAGAATTAGTTGTAGTCATACCAGATGTAGAAGGAGGAGAAGATAGATCACTTCCTCGGTCATTTGAAGGAGATCTAGGACCAACTGACTTCCATAGGGGCCACGCCAGATCATGAGATGTTGGTGAGGATTTCTCTAAATGCAGTCTCTGAGGAGTGGGAGACATTTATCCAGTGCATACTGGGCAAGGCAAATCTTCCAAATTAGAAATAATTGTGGGCGACTCTTTGCCAAGAAGAGATCAAACAATAGTCCAAGACGGGAAGTAGCAACAAAGGAGTTCGGATCAAGAAGGAAGAGGAAGAGGATGCAACTCTGACATCTGTAATAAAGTAGGAGAAGAGGAAGAAAAAGGACCTCTCCAAGGTTAAATGCCTCAACTGTGGGGAACTGGGTCATTATGTGAACCAGTGTCTGAGGAAGAAGAACAAGGGAGAGGTGTGTGACTCTAAGGCAGGCCAATGAAGGCGGAAAAGGAGGTAGAGGAGAATGATGATTGTGCCATGAGTGCTCATCTACCTCTAAAGAAGAGGTGGGGAGACATCGAGCTGTGGTCAAGAGGACAACATGCGATGACAGGCAGGATCCTTGATGTACCCAACCTCTTGGATTATACCTTGCTACGGGAGCCCCGAAGAGAGAGTAGCAAGACTGACAAATGTTGGTAGAAATAGATGCGGATGAAGTGACAGAGAGTGCTACAATGAAGGAGTCTCAGGCAGCACAGAGCTAGTAGGTTGCAGTAGTGTGAGAGGCACAGAGAGGGTTGCAACAGTGCAGGATGGCATAGAGAGGTTTGCAGTGGTGCAAGATGCAGGGAGTTGTTGCAGGAGCGAAGAGGTAGTAGAAGGAGCACTTGATAGCGGCATAGAGAGCTTCAGTATCGGGAGTGTTTCTAGCCTGACAGGGATGCTAGTAGTTGGGTGGATTAGTTACTTACTTCTCAGTAACTGAGTTTCAGTGAAGTAGTGGTTAGCAGTAGCATGATGTAGCATGATGACAGGGGGTTGCAGTGCAAATACAGTGTTGGGAGAAAGGACTAGCAACAACACGGATGCAGAGGGAGTTTCCATACATATGCAGCAGTGGTAGTGGTAGAGCCATGGATAGTAGTACAGGATGCAACAATGCAGAGGATGTTGGGCAGGGAGGCCTAGCATCAGCACAGGTACTGGTGCCCTATAATTAGAGTGATACTTAGTATGGAGTATTACTAGAGCACAATCCTCGCTAAGAGTGAGTGTTGATTTGGGGTAGCATCAGAAGTGATCTAGCCATTAAAATTGGTGGAGAGGCTAAAGCACATGAGATCTCCAAGACCCAAAAATTGTTTAGGCGGATTCTAACCGGTTTGGGAGATATTAAAATAATTAATATTTTTAATGGAGTTCCTAAGTCTAAACTTAGGAAAAATAAAATATTAATGGGTATTAATATAAAACTAGGTTAGAAGGTTCCAAAAGACATGTATCAAGCCAAATCTAATATTAGTCATTGATTATAGATGCAATCTCGGTTGTTGAAGGACCAACAGGAAAAGTATAAGGGGAGGATTGAGGGTCAATTGGAGAATACACTAGAGTGATCAGTTATTTGATTTACTAGAGTGGGGTTGCTAAGTAAAGTTGAATCAATGATCAGTAGCGAGGGGCAGTGAGTATTGGACATAGAGACAGAGATAGTGCCAGGAGACCAACGTAGAGGCAAAGAGGCAAACATAGAAGCCAGAGCAGACCACGCAGATCCCAACCGAGACAATGCAAAGGTAAAAGGGTCTGCGTCATCCACGCAGAGGGCACCAGGAGTGACAGAGAGGGTCCCAGAGGCTGCGCAGTGCCTCAGAGGGTTGGTGCAGAGGGTTTTGAGGTTGACGCAGAGGCTAGGAGGGTTGACGCAGTGCTTCAGTGGTGCTAGAGAGGGTTTCGTGGGGCAGATTTTCTGAATATATGCTTCTGAATAGAGAGGTATTACTGCCAGATTATTTTCTCTGTCGAGTGAGCCATTTTGGCACCTAGTGGTACTCAAGGATAGACTGCATAATAAAATAACCCTCAGAATTGTTGCACCAGTTTTCCCAAGTTGGATTTTTCCAGGGACGAGTTGTCCAAAAATAATGGTGTCATTTGTGTGTTTGCTATTTCTTTCAGCTATTGATCTGTAGTTGGTTGAGACTGTATTGTGTTTATTTCAATATTTATATGTTTAAGTAACTTGTTCATAATTAACAAGTAGGAGAAATAAACCAGAGAATACAGATAAAATTTCTAACGGTTAGACTTAGAAATTTCAACATGAAGATGTACCACAAAATTCAAAAAATGGTTTCGACAAACACATTTAGCATGTGGCAAAAATCCAATACATGAGCTCTACCCCATCACCATGGCCATTACCCTAGTTCCTATAGGCCCTAGATGAGCCTCCTTTATCATTCAGGAACCAATGATTGTCCCAACCCCTGATAGGTAATGAACCACCCTACCTTAAAGGGGGTATCCACTGTTATACCTTACACATCATGATCTTATCCCTTGAGCCCGAAGTAGTTAATTAAAGAAAAATAATAAAAGGAAAAAGACATTTAAAGAAGGCTGGAAAAATCAAGGTTGGGGCTCCTCATGTACCACGAATTCTCCCTCCTATACATTATATACCCAAGTGTGGGCTTCCCTTTTATTAGCTACCCTTGTACCCCAACATGTGGCCCAGGTCTGATCCTTTCATTCCCTACTCAATTCATCTCTTTATCACATGCCACCATCCTTTGAAGGATGTACCTTCGACATACTATCCCCTTTAAAAGTAGAAACCACCTAATAAGATACTTGGTTAACCCCATTTGGAGATTAGAGACATTAGCACATGCCAAAGCCTACTATGGAAGGGCATGCCATTATGAAGTGCCCACCTGTTGTCCATGTTTTGTAAGCTCTTTATTTCTTTAAATGAATGGTTGTACTGGAAGGCAAGGGGGCACATTCCATCTTATGCAGGATTATAGATTATCTCCATTTTGGGGATGGTCTCTTTATACGGGGTCCTAACCCTCCAAAGGGCTACATTAGCACATGTAGGGTATGTGTAGAGAGCCATGAGCCTCCACAGTAATAGAAATCATTGCATGGATCCCTAGAGGTGTTCAGAGATTTCCCAAGATTCACCTATTGGACGAGGAAGATGCACCTGGTTCACCACACCCAATCAACCCCATAGTTGTACCATGCACTTGGCAGATGACCTAGGACTTGTATGTTGATGTGGCATCACTTACACCATCATTTGAGCCCTTACAGATGGTCTACTAGCATCTTCAACCTAATTGGAGACCCATGAACTTAATTGTGTGCCATCACACCCATTGGGAGCACCATGAGTTTATTGTTTGGAGAACAATGGGAAAACCATTTCTCCACTACTTTTGGGAGTCCTATTCATCATTGTGAAACTTATGGACTTCATCAGGCTCCCTAGAAGGCCCAACGACATGTATTGTTGATCATTGGACCTCTTGAGAGGCTTATTCTTTTGTTTATGAACTAGTTTGGTGGGCTTGTCATCGAAAGTTATTTTGCACATTATTTTTATTTTAGGGGCTAATGTAGGCCCAAGTAGCTAAATCAAACTCATTAGAAGTGTATAAATATAAGTAATGAAGATTCATTTGATCATCATCACTTGGTTTGGACTTGTATCTCTCAAGAGATTTTCGATATTCCTTCTTGGTGGACCAAATTTTGGAGTATGGAATGAATTTTGATGTTTTGTTATCTATTCTTGTCTTGAAGCTTCTGGATTGAAAATTTGTTGATGATTTGATATATTCTCTTACATGTAAGTACAAAATTTAATGTTATTCTTTCTTTTACTTTTCCACATGCATTGATAATAGGATTTTCGTTATACTAGGGCTAATTGTTGCATGCATTATTGCGAAATTGTGGAATTATTGTTTCTAGATAACATCTCTCTATGTATGGGCCATGTATGTTGAACGAATTTTCCTTGGGATAATTATATTGTTGAATTCATCTTCATAAGCCATCTCATCTTGCAAAAGGAAGTATAAAGCTTTAGGGTCTCTCTCGTTTTCCCTAATGCTAAGCGAAGTAGTCCTTGAAGCCTCCTTCACCTAGAAAAGAAGTCCATTCTCATTATTCTTCTTGACTCCAATCCCCCCAAAGGATTAGACACTGGTATACCATAAGGTGATCACTTTAAGAACCATTTTTCTTCACCTTTTCTTCTTTATTCTAGGTCTAATCACATTGGGGATCCTAGGGCATCATTTTCTCGACAAACTACCCATAGAAAAACTTAAATATCTTCGACATTTTTGCAATGGTGTGTCTCTTAAGTCTCCTCCAAATTTGAAGAAATTCTAACGGTGGGATTGTGAGATATTCCAAGCCCTAGTCTTGAGACCAATTTTTTTCTCTACTTTTCCGTAGGCTAGTATCTCATAAGGATCATTTTTGCACATTTAAGTGAAGATCCTTTCTTTGATACCTTTCTCTTATTTAGTTCAAGCTCATCCTTGGTTGCTAAACTCCCTCCTCTTGACCTAACCTGGGTCCTCTTGGTCCTGTGTGGTCCCATATCTTGTGAAAGTCAACTCTTCAAAAACCACTTGGGAAACCAAGTTCCACAAGGATTTTAGGGTTTAGGAAGCTCCTTTACAGGTCACATTCCCTAAGCCAAGCCCTCAAATCCCTATTCCCCTATACTAGAGAACATTGCACCTTACTTAAGAAGCAAGCAAGTCCCACTCTTGGGTCTCTCCTAGGAAAGGGTCATCGAGATCACCTCACATCCATCTTAGTTTATCTATCCTTCATAAATGATTATCTATATATCGCGTCTCCTCCCATTGTTGAAAGTCTGTAAAGAGTAGCAAGCTTTAGCTTTGGTGACAATGGACTTTAGCTTCATTGTTGCTCTTGACCTAGCAAGTAACCCTCTAGGATCCCTGTTAGTTTGAGAGATCACAAATCCTAACTCAGAAAATTAATTAATTAGAGTCAAAATTAAAGACCTAGAGAAATTAAGTTCTCTAAGTGGAAAAATTCGTGGGTCTTAAAAGAATTAATTCTTGGAGGTCCCCCACCAAGGGAATATTGAAAATTTCAAGAAAAAATGGACCCTTGGCCCTTGGTGGTCAAGTCAAAGTTAATATTTTGAGGAAATTAACTCAAAATAATTATTTTTTAACTAATAAAAAAAAGGTTTAATGAGAAATTTGAAAATTCCTCAAAAATAATTTATCAACGACCAAGATTTTTTTGACAGGGATCAAGCCAACTAGTCATTATTTTCCACTTGGAGGATTTATCTATAGATTGAGAGTCATTTGTGTCTCAAGCCATCTGATGTTTGGCTAATGTAATTTTGCTGAAAAATTGACGTAACACTATTCTCTCGCTGGGAACAGTTTTTGAATCATAATAAAGACTTTGGGGTGAAATTCATGGTGTCTATGTTCCACTTATTTGTGTTAAACTTTTCTTAGGGCGACATTGTTCTTTTCTTTGATAATTGCATTTCATCATTAATACATTAAGTTCACCCCATAATCATCACTACATTATTTAGATCTACACCATTATACATCAGCATATGCAAGTACATAGAAAGAAACAACATCACTATCGTCATCAATGTAGTGGAATAAAAGAAATAATAGAAGAAAGCATGCACACACATAGAGACACGAGGATTGATCCAAGACTAGGGAAAAACCCACTATGGGAAAAACCCTTGCAAATATTCTTCTTCTCAGATCGTCATCAAATGATGTAGACAAAGAGAGTACAATGATCCATAACTTTATCTATGCAGCAAAAGAATAACGATATCCATGAAATAGATCTAATCATGTTAGGAATCAAAACCCTCATATTGATGACTATAATATGTTATTAGAAACTGATGTCAATTGTTGTATACTGTTGTCATTGTGTTGAACACTGATGAGTATTGTTAATAAGCCCAAAACATATGTTTGCAGTGGATACTAACAAATTAGATCTATAGATCTATATAATAGTAGAGAGAAACCCAGATCTACCAAATCATTGAAGTCAACTGAAGACAAGATGTCAAACCTTAGATCTGAACTTTGGTCGCTCTAATCAACATTCTCTGTGTGCGAACAAAATTCCTTGGTCCCTCTCTCAGATATTGTGTGAGCGCGATTGTGATTGCTCAGTCACTCTTATGAAGACTCTGTGCATATGACTGGGGTGAAACACACCTAAAACCCTTGGTCGCTCCCTTGAAGTTACTGTGCATGCGTCCGGGATAGCTTGGTCGCTCTCAGGACCATTCTATGTGAGCGACTAGGGACTGATACCTCCATATCTATCTCTGAAACCCAAGTCGCTCCCATAAGCCTTTGTGCCAGCATCTATGGGTCTCTAGTCACCCTCATAGGCTTGTGTGCCAACTTCCAGGGTCTAAAATGCCCAGTTCTATGCTAACGTCTGAGATCCAAAAAACCCTAACCCAGAGTGAACCTTTCACCTATGATTTTAGACCCTTGTGTGAACTCCTTCCGTCGAACCTGTGCGAACCAAGACAAAAGAGAAGAGAAGATGTGTCCAAATGATCTTGAGGTCTCTTATATTTATAGGCTTTCCTGAGGGTTCACTTGGGGTTAAGACTGACCCAAGCAGTTACTCATGTGGTTAGGGCTGACCCATTCCATAATACATGTACGAATAAAATAATTCATAACTCAAATTTTTCTTGATCAAATTAGGTTATCCTTAGTTGATTTTCATCCTCTCCGAAAGAGGAATCTAATGCAATCATCATCTCAGTCATTTGAGTTTTCGAAGGTGGAATTTGACCGCAGTTGCAAAAATTAACACTCCCTCTTAACTAGATCATCATGTATCATCACGGATCATCTATCATGTAGTAATCATGCCATGCCCATCTCAAGTGTCTCATCATCACAAATCATCATTGTACTTCTCGATCTATCCTTTTCTTATTCATGCTTATCACTTGATTGTTCCTACTCATATGTTGAACATTCTTGGATCCAGAAGAAGAAGAATTTGTTACCGGAGGGGAGCTCAAGCTACCACCCTCTATCCATCAGGTTTGTATCTGGAATCTCTTCTAGTGGGATGCTACCCAGAATATCATCGTTGGAGAGCATATCATAAAGGAGCACATCTCAACCTGGAACCACATCGGGGAACACAACTCGACCCGAAATCTCATGAGGGAGCTATACATCTACAACCCCATATCTTAGCAATAGGATATCCGAACACACAAGGGAGTGCATCTCGACCCTATGATCTCATCAAGGCGCTCGATCTCAACTTGGAATTGCATAGGGTTATCTCAACCCATCCTATTGCCTACTGATCTTCCCATCGATGACCCTGAATAGTCTCTGGTAGAACACCTGCATCATAATCAACTTGGGTTGTACACCTCAAGTACACTCTCAACTCGTTGGCCAAATGAGAAGTAGTATTCCTGACAAGCTAGCCTAATTGTGGGTATGATGCCAACTGGGGTATACTTTGCAAAGACCAAACAAGGGACTGACATTCTCTGACCCTATGAAGATTGGGGAGAAACATTCTCCGACCCTATGAAGATAGGGGAGAAACATTCTCTGACCCTATGGGTAATAGATAGAGATAACACCCTATTGTCCAGAGTTCCCTCAACCCCAGGAGCCCTTCTCCCTCAATTCCTCACCTTGGGAGTTGAAATAGGAGGGAAGACTCAACTCAGTGTCCTCGATCACCATTGCTCTCATCATACTCGAATCTGGTATCAACTTGTCTCAATAGAAGATGTATATTGTTCATACAAAACATAAAATCAGATATCACGTCAGATCTTATAAATCAAATGAATCACAAAAGGATACCATAATCATCCTCTCTCTCAAGGAGGTGCCAACCACAAGGTTGAGCTTGTTTCGAACAGTTGCACTGTCTCAATATATGAGAGTATCTCGATCCCAGCTATAAATATGGGACTTGCTGCCAATCATATCATACTCTATGTCATCACAATGTAATATCTAGATCATGCTTAGACATCTCTCTAAGGAGCTTCTTCATCTTGCCTCATAGCTAACCATGCTAGCAACATTATGATCAACTTTGGTCATGTTATGGAACTCTCATCCAAGATATCATGGTAGATCTTATACTAAAGTAGCATCCAAATGTGCTTATTAACAACTATCTCAAATATCAGCAATACATTTATGCAGACAAATATCATAGGAGAAATATCTCATTCTCAAAATAGAACACCTCATGTAGATATTTCAAATCATGCTTGGTGGCAACTCTATGTGAGTGAAGTAGCTCAATCATGAATTTGTTTAGGTTCTATGAACATCATATATATATGGATGTTCAAAAATGGAACATCAATTCTTCAACCGTCGGATGCCATGTTAAGTTCAACAACATCTTGAACTTCAAATCAGAGTATCCAAGGATTTTCATTTTCATTATTCAATTTTTTTTTTCCAATAGTTTTTCAATATGGAATTTCTTTCCTAATTTCCATAAATCGATTCATCATGCCATGATACATCATTTTGGGCTTCATAAGCCATCTCCCTTTGATTTAGATCATCAGAGGCTCATCACTTGTCACAAGTATATCATCAGGATATAAAACCAAAACCATAATCAATATCAAAGCCATACCTTGGAACTCATCATCCCGACTTCATTGGATAACTGTCAAATATAGACATATATGGATTGGGGAGCTTGCTTCATGCAAATCTCTCTACAAGAACAATGCCTTGCTAAGCTAACATAATCAGCCTTACATAAATCATGTTGTACCATCACATCAACAAATTCAACTCATCAAAGTTTAGAAGCCAGATTATAATCAAAGTAATCAATATCACATTATCAATTCTTTCAACCAGGAGACAGGTGGAGTTCAAATCAGATCATGACTTCATCGTGCCAACAAGTTGTCATCAACCATGCATTATCAATCCGAACTTGATTAAGGCATTCTCATAATCATAATACCAATCATTTATGTCAGTGGGTACAAATGCATACACCAAGGATTAGTCATTCAAGTTCCACTTTCATGTTGAATCACAACTATCGTTATTTCAACCATTGTGCTAAGAATAAGAAGGCCAATCTTCGAATACCCACATAAGTCATCATGCCCACATAGTATTAATATCAGGGAAAATCAACAATCATCAAATTAGATCACTAGACATCAGGTCAAGTCCAAATTTCTATTGTAGAGAGATTTATTGTCAAAGCACATCTCAATCATCAATTCAATGTTATTGTCAAGCATCATGACAAAACACTTTTCATATATACCAATAATGCCAAATCATGACAACCTCTTGTAGCACAAACATAGTGACATATCTATATGTATGTCTTAGTCACCTGCAAACACAAGTTCAGTCTGCATGTTCATGTTATGGAAAATATTCAATCTTTTCTTGCTAGCAGATCTTGCTACAGATCTACAATACATATGTGGTACCGACATCTTCCAGGTGACCATCTGATTTCATGCACAATACTTCATTATATGATCAACAATTTAACTCAACAACTTCAGAAATTAGTTAACAGTGGCAGAATATGTCAGGGATATCATGATTTAGAGTTTAGACAAATTCAGAAAGCTTTAGATGATGGTTAACAATAGTCAAACCTTTGGCCGCTCTCTTCAGGTTAGCATGAGAGCGACTTTAGATTCTTGGATGTTGTCTAAGCCTTAGCATGCATGCATCTAGGGACAAGATCTTCTAAATCTATGAGTGCGTCCGGAACAAAAACCCTAATTTATGTATGGGCTTTAGATTTAAGACTCTATTGCATATCAATATTGTCAAATGCACATAAATCATACTTTAGCAACATAGAATAAAAATTGTAATAAGGGTAAGAATCTTGAGAAGAGATTCTCCTTCTAATTAGGGATTTGCATCATTCATCTTCATTCATGTAAGCAACCAGTCTCTACTTGAGTCATGTAACAACAAATCTATTAGATCATAAACATATGGCTATCAACATCAGGACATCAATCTTTTATCAAAGGTTAGAATCAAAGCAATAGATAGATGCAGCATCATATCTCAAAGATTATGAACACAATAGCATTTTTTGTCAAGTCACTCCATCAAGTTATTGTATCCAGTTTAACCATATGCCATCAAGACAATACCATAGGCAGTAAGAGATCTAGAATATCAATTTTACACTTATACCTTTCACATCAAGGTTGGCATGCTCTTCATGACCAGTGAGATCAAATTAGGTCATTCAATAAAGCTTTATCAAAACAACGATAGTGTCAATCACTCTTTCCATATGCTTTCATCATGCTTATCACAAGCATTACTAGAAGACTCGTGTATAGGAGTCAATGAACTATCCTTCTATATGAAATCCATCATGACAAGTATCAAGAGTATCATTTCTAGTGCCAAGATGCTAGCATTCTTTATAGGATCAAGATATCCAATAGATAGAATTTAGATGTTAGCCAAACATCAAGAGTATCAATGTATCAACATTATATAGCCTCATAGAATTCAAGAAGGTCAAAATATTCAACACCAAGTGCATAATTACATCATAGGAGACATATATCCAAGTCACTTTCATATGCATGTATGAGCCATTAAAGAAAGAGGCATTCTCATCATACTTTAGGGCTTACCGAGCCAATAGTTGAAACACAACATACCATGCATACCTCTTGGTATTCAAATACCTGAGCACATACTCATTAGACATAGGCCACTTGAAGCACTTTGTCATCTTTTCATCAAGTACTTCTTTGTCTCTTTCCATATTTGCATCTCAAAATGATCCTCAAGGATCTACTCATCACATCTCATCAAGGAGGTGAGAAACATACATATACTCAAATACATATGCAGGAAGTACAAGCAATAAACATAATCATCAAATCTATAACTCTAACAAGTAAGAAGCATCATAAGTTAACAAATACTTATCTTTTGAATTGGAGACCAGAGAATCCACAGTATGAACATTTTTATACCAACGTTTCAAATCCCAAGTGGGATCCATCATCAGGATTGAAGAATGATGATAAAAGAAGAGCAAATAAGGGAAATAAATACTAATGAGGAAGAATTTTTCAGGAAGAACACACTGTCGGCTAGAGTCTTTTAATTTTTAATTTTATATAATTTTATTTAATCTAATAAATTGCTTATATTTATTTTTCTTAATATTATTAAAATTTTTAAGAGAAAGAAACTTAGTTCATAACCTAATTATAAAACTAGGGACAATAAGAAATAAATTAATATATTAAACTAATTTAATATATTTAAATCATATTAATAATTATAAATAATTAATATTTATAATTAATTAATATAATAATTCATATATTAATTAATATAATAATTAATATATAAATTAATATAATATAATAATTAATATAATAAAATTAATTATTATAAAATAATTAATTAACTATTATTATAATAATAATTAATTATTACAATAATAATAATTAATTAATATATTAATTAATATAATGATTATTATATAAATTAAATTAATATATATAAATCATATTAATCTTAATAATCATAAATAATTAATATTTATAGAATTTATATAATAATTAATATATTAATTAATATAATAATTATTATATAAATTAAATTAATATATATAACTCATGTTAATATTAATAATCATAAATAATTAATATTTATAGTAATTAATATAATAATTAATATATTAAATAATAGCTATATATAGAAATATTTTAATGATATAAAACTGGACTAAAAATGGAAAAGGAGAGGGGAGATAACTTACCTAAGGGGTGCATTACCTGGGGATGGGATGACGACTTTTAATTTTCTTGATCAAGGGAAGCCAGCTTCCACTAATTTCCATACCATTGTCTCTGTTCAGATTCTGAGGATGCTTAATAATTTCAAGTGCTTCTCTGATCTTTCGTCTTTGATGCTGCTCTTCTCTTGTGATAATTGATGCGTTTTCCAGGCAGATATGGTGCTTAGTCTTCAAGGAGTGTTCTATGGATCCCTAGAACACTCCTAGAACACTCCTTGAAGACTAAGCACCATATCTGCCTGGAAAACGCAACAATTATCGCAAGAGAAGAGCATCATCAAAGACGAAAGATCAGAGAAGCACTTGAAATTATTAAGCATCCTCAGAATCTGAGAGACAATGGTATGGAAATTAGTGGAAGCTGGCTTCCCTTGATCAAGAAAATTAAAAGTCGCCATTCCATCCCCAGGTAATGCACCCCTCAGGTAAGTTATCTCCCCTCTCCTTTTCCATTTTTAGTCGAGTTTTATATCATTAAAATACTATAATATATTGATTTCTATATAGCTATTATTTAATATATTAATTATTATATTAATTACTATAAATATTAATTATTTATGATTATTAATATTAACCTGAGTTATATATATTAATTTAATTTATATAATAATTATTATATTAATTAATATATTAATTATTATATAAATTCTATAAATATTAATTATTTATGATTATTAAGATTAATATGATTTATATATATTAATTTAATTTATATAATAATCATTATATTAATTAATATATTAATTAATTATTATTATAATAATAGTTAATTAATTATTTTATAATAATTAATTTTATTATATTAATTATTATATTATATTAATTTATATATTAATTATTATATTAATTAATATATGAATTATTATATTAATTAATTATAAATATTAATTATTTATAATTATTAATATGATTTAAATATATTAAATTAGTTTAATATATTAATTTATTTCTTATTGTCCCTAGTTTTATAATTAGGTTATGAACTAAGTTTCTTTCTCTTAAAAATTTTAATAATATTAAGAAAAATAAATATAAGCAATTTATTAGATTAAATAAAATTATATAAAATTAAAAATTAAAAGACTCTAGCCGACAATGTGTTCTTCCTCATTAGTATTTATTTCCCTTATTTTCTCTTCTTTTATCATCATTCTTCAATCCTGGTGATGGATCCCACTTGGGATTTGAAACGTTGGTATAAAAATTTTCATACTGTGGATTCTCCGGTCTCTGATTCAAAAGATACAAACCACAGATCTCTTAAATCCAAAATACTTATCTTTAGTGAGAGGTGATCCTCTCCTTCTTGAACCAATCTTCAAGAGTCATCAATGTCCATGGTCCTTATACCAATGTTGCCTTAGGGCTTCATCAAATCTCCCACAAGTGTTTGAGCATCTTCACATAGACCATCAAATATCAAGTCTTTACCATAAAGCAAGGTTCTCTCCAACCCTAACCTCATATAATCTATCAAACCCTAATCATCAAGATGCCTAGGGTTTTCTTCAAACCTTAGAATTATTTTAGGTCTCCACCATCCTCTTCATGCTTCCATAAAAGGTGTCATAATCGGGGTGATTTCCATGACTTTTCTTCAGCCTAGCTCTAATACCATGTTAAATTTTTCTTAGGGTGACATTGTTATTTCCTTTGATAATTGCATTTCATCATTAATACATTAAGTTCACCCCATATCATTATTACATTATTCAGATCTACACCATTATACATAAGCATATGCAATTACATAGAAAGAAACAATATCACCATCATCATCAATGTAGTGGAATAAAAGAAATAGTAGAAGAAAGCATGCACACACATAGACACACCAATATTGGTCTGAGACCAAGGCAAATCCCATTACGGGGAAAACCCTTGCAAATCTTATTCTTCTCCAATCGTCATCAAATGATGTAGCAAAAGAAAGTACAATGATCCATAATTTTATCTATACATCAAAACAATAATGATATCCATGAAACAAATCTAATCATGCTAGGAATCAAAACCCTCATAATGATGACTGTAATGTGCTACCGCAAATTGATGTCAACTATTGTATATTGTTGTCATTGTGTTGAACACTGTTGAGCACTATTGTCACTGTCAATGAGCCTAAATCATATACTTGCAGCAGATACTAAAAAAAGCAGATATACAAATATATAGATCTATATAACAGCAGAGAGAAACCCAGATCTACGAGATCACTTAAGTCAATTGAATCCAAGATGTCAAACCCTAGATTTGAACTTTGGTCGTTCTCATCAAAATTGTCTGTGTGTGACTAAAACTCCCTGGTCGCTCTCTCAGATAGTGTGTGAGGGTGACTGTGACTTCTCGGTCACTCTTAGGATGGATTTGTGTGTGTGACTAGGGTGAAACACACCTAAAACCCTTGGTCTCTCCCTTGAAGTTACTATGCATGCATCTGGAACAACCTAGTCACTCTCAGGACCATTTTGTGTGAGTGACCAGGGATTAATACCTCCAGATCTGTCTATGAAGCCCAAGTTTGTTAGGCCCCTATACTACTAGTGTAACCCCTTATTGTTATTAGTACAATCCACGTATTATATTGATGTACCCATGTAGTGCCCATATTGTTACTATTGTGCCACATAGAAGCCCACTATTGTTATTATTGTGCCCTTGTATTATTATTGTTATGTTGTCTCTGATTATGTTATGACCCCTTAGACTCTTATATATAGAAAGGAGGTCTTTTCATTTGTATCATCAAGGAATCATTCATTTGTGTAATGTAAAGGAGGTTTCCCCCCTTGAAGAGGCTGAATTCTAAGGCGTTGATCTATCTTTTCTATCTTTTTGTAAGCTGGCTTCATAACATTTGGTATCAGAGCTTTGGATTCTAGGGTTTCGTTACTCCAAATAGGTCATCGTGGCATTTTCGCTATAACTTTTTTCTGCAACTTTTCAGAAGCTAAAAAAAAACCCATTTGAGAAGAAATTGCGTTGAACCTCAGATCTGAATTTCAGAGCTTTTTGTGCTATATTTGCGGAGATATGATCTGAGGAAGTTTGTCTTTTTGCAGACTCCTGAATTACATTCCAAACAGGTGACCTGGGGAAAATCGTCATAACTTTCTCTCTGAGCATTGGATTGAAATTTCATAAGAAGGTACAGAAAGACGACAGAATGTAGTTTCTTCTATATATTTTTCAGAGCCAAAGGTCGAAACAGTGACACATGGCACTTCATACAAGTTCACTCTTCTGGAAAGGTCTATAATCAGGTCATCTTGGGAGATTGTGCATAACTCTTTCTTGGAGAATCCAATTTGGATCAAACTGGTGGCATTGGAAAGAGGACGTAGAGGACTACTACAAGTCACAATTTCAAAACTTAAAGATCCGAAAGTATAGAGTTACAGTCATTTCAAAATCGAGCTCCTAAAATCAAGAAAAAGCAAGATGAGGAAGTTTGATGGCAAGGATCCGATAAATTGGATACTTCAAATGGAGCAATATTTTGATCTACATGGTGTACCACTGTTACAAAAGGTAAGTATTGCATCTTCATATTTAGAACCGGATCAATTTTTATGGTCTGAAGGGCTTTGTTCTTGTAAACAACTTGTTACTTGGTCAATTTTCACAGAGAAAATGGTAGCACATTATGAGGATACAAAGAGCAACACCTTCTGTAGAGCAACACCACAACAATTGGAAAGAGTAAAAGGGCTTTGTGACATAATGGAAAGAAAAATTATGGAAACCAGGAAGCATACCGCTCACAACTATAAATATGGAAGTGTTGTTTCTCCCAGCCTTCCACAACCTACAAGGGTTACACCACAACAATTGGAAGAAAAAAGAGAAAAAGGGCTTTGTTACAATTGTGATAGCAAATGCACTAAAGGTCATAAGTGTGCTGAGAAGAAATTATTTTACATAGAATATGAAGAGGAGGAGGAAAAGGATCAAGAAACATCAAAAGAAGAGGATATATGCCAGGACCTCACCCCAGAGAAAGAAGAAATGAATCAAACCATATCTTGTAAAGCATTGACAAGAATTACCACTCCTAAAACTCTCAAGATAGAAGGACATATCAAGAAGAAAAAGGTGCAAGAAGTGAAAGATCACATCGAGAATGAAGAAATGAATCCAACCATATCTTGTAATTCATTGGTCAAAATTACCACTCCTCAAACTATCAAGATAGAAGGACATATCAAGAAGAAAAATGTTCAATAAGTGAAAGATCACATCGAGCATCAAGAAATGAATCCGAGCATATCTTGTAAAGGGTTGGAAGAAATTACCACTCCTCAAACTCTAGAGATAGAAGGACATATCAAGAAGAAAAAGGTTCAAGCAGAGAAAGATCACATCGAGCATCAACAACAATTTCTCCAACTTTTAAAGGATAATGCCACTTCGGTGAAAAATCTAACGAAACAACAGGCAGATCAACATCGTAGTGAAAAATGTTTTGATGTCAGTGATTGGGTATTTTTACTGCTACATCTCAAGCAAGCTATTTATGAGAAGGAAATGTTGGCAATACTACAGGCACTTAAAAAATGGTGACCTTATTGAATGGGAAGACTCTTCAAGGATGAGGATGTGGAAGCATTGTTTTATGTTGTTTCTATTATCCAACCATATTGGATAAACGAAGCAAGGGATGAATGGAAGAAGGATGAAGAAGTATGACCACTTATTCAAAAGTTGCAAAAGATCCCAATTCAAACAATATTGCCAGAAATTGAAGAGGAAGGAAAAATCATATTGGAACCTGGAGCAGTCACATAAACAAGAACTCGACAGCTACGAAATCGATCAATTTCAAAGTATCTCATCAAGTGAAAGAACTTACCCGCTGAAGATTCCACATGGGAGGACAAGAATTTTATATAGAAGCATCAAGAACTACTCAAGCGTTGAGGACAACACTTTTTGAAGGAGAGGGGCATGTTAGGCCCCTATACTACTAGTGTAACCCCTTATTGTTATTAATACAACCGACTTATTATATTGATGTACCCATGTAGTGCCCATATTGTTACTATTGTGCCACATAGAAGCCCACTATTGTTATTATTATGCCCTTACATTATTATTGTTATGTCGGCTCTGATTATGTTATGACCCCTTAGACTCCTATATATAGAAAGGAGGTCTTTTCATTTGTATCATCAAGGAATCATTCATTTGTGTGATGTAAAGGAGGTTGCCCCCTCGAAGAGGCTGAATTCTAAGGCGTTGATCTATCTTTTCTATCTTTTTGTGAGATGGTTTCATAACAAAGTTGCTCCCATAAGCCTGTATGCTAGCGTCTATGGGTATTTGGTCGATCTCATAGGCATGTGTGCTAGTGTCCAGGGTCTAAAATGCCCAGTTTTGCGCTAGTGTCTGAGATCCAGAAAACCCTAACCCATAGTGAACCGTTCGCCAGTGATTTCGGACCCTTGTCCGAACCCCTTCCATCGAACTCATGCGAACCAAGACAAAAGAGAAGAGAAGATGTGTCCAAATGATCTTGAGGTCTCTTCTATTTATAGGCTTTCTTGAGGGTTCACTTGGGGTTAAGACTGACCCAAGTAGTTACTCATGTGGTTAGGGCCGACCCATTCCATAATACATGTATGAATAAAATAATTCATAACTCAACTTTTTCTTGACCAAATTGGGTGATCTTTAGGTTGATTTTGGTCCTACCGAAAAGAGGAATCTAATGCAATCATCATCTTGGTCATTTGAGTTGTCCAAGGTGGAATTTGACTGCAGTTGCAAAAATTAACAATTTGTGGTATGTGTTGGGTATAAACATTCCTATATTGTGTTTAAATTTTTAAAGTAAATTGTTATTTCATTGTAGATGATAGGAACACTCTATTGGTAATTTGTGGGCTTATCTTAGATGGTTTATGCTTGAAGAATTAGATAGTGTTTGCAAGTTCCCTAGTTCTTTTGCTCCAAGTTCACAAGCTGTGGGCACAGACTGACCTTGTTTAGACTTCAAATATTTTTATGGTTTTTTTAACTTCTCTAAGGTTGTAGCTTGCATTTATCCTTCGAAAATACATTTAGCCATTATCAAGGGTTTATAAAAAATTAATTTCTCAAGCATTGTACACATGTATATTTTGTAAATATATTTGTAAAATAGTTTTTTTTTAATAATTTATTTTTAACCCTTGTTTGCAGTTGAGGTTTTGGGGTTTTGAAATTATTTTTGAATTTTTGTATATATTGGGGTATTGGATATTTTTGAATTCATTTGTGCATGTGAGATCAAGTGAGAAGAGTTGGATTAGAGCTAGATCTAGGTCCTTGAGGATAAGATCTAGCCTCTACAATTTTTTACAGGGCCAATTATTGAAGACTTTGCAGTGAAATTGAAGATCTCAAGCAAATAAAATTTTCAAAGTAAGGGTTTCAATTTTTCATGATTCCTGGGCCTAGTTTTCCCCTCTCCAAAGTCCTACATCCTCCTCTAAGGCTCAACGTCAAACCTTTAGGGCCCTATGTTACCCTTCCAAGCCTCCTAGAGGCTAGCGACAAGCCCCTAAGGGCCCCAACCTCCTCCTTGCCCTTGGTCATGGGGATTTACGACCTCCTAAGCCCTATATGGCAGCCTTAGTGGACTTGGTGTGGACCCTCAAGGCCTGTTCACAGCCCTTTTAGGGATTTTTCCTCCCTCTTTCACCCTTTGCTCTCTGTTTTTGACCTCTTTTTGACCCTTTTTTAGCCTTCTTCCCTAGCCGCTAGGGTTTCTAGGTCCCTTCTAGCCCAGCGCTAGCCCTATTGGGCCTAGTGCTAGCCCTTCTTGGCCCTAGTTTTCCCTTTGCCTGTTGGTGGTTTTTGCAGGTGAAATTGGCTCAAAATTTGTGTTTTCAGGTGGCACAATAATTGGAGAAATTTTGACAACTTGGGCAAACATTCTTCAAGGCCTTGGGCCTAGGGTTTGATCCCTAAACCCTCATTATTTCTCATTGTTTTCTACAACCCTCTAAATCATTTACAAAAATGATAAAATTTGTGTTTAAGTGCCCTAAAATTCACATCTAAGAAGTCTAAACACACTAAGGGTTTCATGGTTTAATTTTGCTAATTGTTTGACTACTTGGGCATTGTTTCTTGAGCTTAGATCTGCGTGTCTGTTGGCTGGAATATCTATGCATAATCAAATAGATCAAATCTAATATAACTTGGAAAGAACACACTGAGAGGCATAAAATTGATTGGCATGATATCTAGCATATTGTCATAACAATTATGCATCTTGGGCATCGAATTTGTGGCATAAATCTCCAATTTATAGTGACTGATATCTCTACATGAAAGTGTGATCAGATCTGATATTTTTTGAATACTACATTTTATGAGGGCTAAAAATTCATAATTCCATGTTGGCAAACTTGTTCTAACACTTGGCAATTGTTGGGCACAATTTGGCACACACTCTCACATTGATTTCTCATTGTTTGTGTGATTTTCTCATTGTTGTAATAAGTGATTTCAGATCTGATATAAATATCTGAAAAAATCATCATAAGAGGTTTAGTTAGCTTGTATTTTCACTTCGAAAGTTTCCTAGCATTTCGTTGGTCATAATTGGTTTCACATGCTTGCTAAGTTCTTGATCTAGAGTGATTTACTTGTTGTTGTCCTAAATAGTTTGATAATTGCTTATAAGGTATAAGATATCTCTTTTCTCTATACTTACTCTTGTTTCATGGTTTTGTGGCAAATTTACCTGAGTACATTAACATATTGGTTGTCGTGAGTTGATCCATAAGTTTCAAGTTCACATCTAGTAAGTACTCACTAAAGTACTCTTATCTTAAAATATCTTAGTGTTGAATATCTTAACTCTCTTTGGGCATATTGGTATCTTGTGATTATAAGTCATATTACTTCTTGATATCCAATTCTGTTGGCAAGTGATAAAATTGGCATTTGAGTATCTTGTTCTAATTGTGCTCCATAAGCATTGAGGTAGCTATTCCGTTCATGAGTATTTTGCAATCTAATTAGCATTATTGTTAAACATTGCTAAGAAATTGTTGAATAATTGCTCTAAGTTAAGCTCATAATCTTGCTCTCTTTCACAATCTTAAGAGAGTTTGATATTTTTATTGTCTATCTTAAGCATTGGAATCTTAAGTTCTATTGATTATTATTCTAAGTGAGCATATCTCAATATTGGCATAAGATCATCAATGACATTTAATTTTTTTTATTTCGTTGTATAAGTGTTCTAATATTGCTATCATTGATTACGCATCCTTGTGGAAGATAAGTTCATTTTATGATTGTTTAACATTGGCACTTAGTAATTGACACATTCTTGATAAGATTGTCTTTTCATAAGTACTCTTGTCATTGAAAAATAATCAGAACTTAAGTACTTAAACACTAACCCAATCTTAAACTAAGAACTCACTCATATCCTTTGTATAAGCATTCTAAGCCTAGTTGCATTAATAATTTACCTCCAAGCATAAGCTTGGTTGATAGACTTCTAGGGCCACCCTTCTCATCTAGATTGAGGGATTCAACACCTTCATAATGGTTAACATAGTGACCTTGCAGTCGTTAGAGCCAGAGTCTCTACAACATTGGAGGCATCGGGTGGTTGGAACATAGGGGGAAGTATCACTAATCAAGCCTTCGTTTGTGTCCCGTTGGCTTCCATCCCACAATCTACTCTAAATTCTGGTCTCAAAACAGTTAAGGGAAGGTGATATTTAGATTAGGCATATAAATTAAAATTAACCAAGATCCTTGCATCACACTTAGATCCTAGTATTTGCACAACATATAGGATGATTAATCATATAAGTAGCAGTTGTCCATCTGGTTACTTGGTTTTAATTTAACAATAAGCAAGAGTTTTGACTCCATAAGGCATTGTTCTTATACTTGAATTTAATCTAATCTTTAAGATATTGTTGAATTTAACTAGGTAGCTAGGCCATTCAACTATGTCTCTCAGACTTGTTGGATATCAAATTTGTTAGCCTCATACTCACAATCAATAAGTCCAAAATAATAAAATTATGAAACTTGGAAAATATAATTCCTACTTGATTCTAGAGTGAATCTGTTCCTAATACTTGGGAGTTTGTTGAGGTATAGTTGGTTGAGAGATTCTCTCCAATTGGTTATCCTCCTAGATTAGTGTGTGGTTGAGATATTCACTAAACCAAGAGATTGCATGTCCAAGATAGACTAAATATCTCGAGACATAGCTTGATGTATATATATTGAATCATTTTATTTGTGAATATACAATCAGGCTAAAAGCCTTTTCCGCTAAATATTTTGTCTCTTGAATTATTTTTTTGTTTTCATTAATTATTTTCAATCAGTGAATCAATGGTGTTGTGACCTATGTTGGAGTATCTATGCAACAGTGTGCAATGGAAGCATCTATTGAGTCATTGTCTTTAGCATGCATGATAGGAGGATTTGTTTTAAGTCTATGGTCATATGATTAAGTGTTCTGGCTTCGTAGCATAGCGATGATCCAGATCAACATTTCTGTGGAAATTGTCATATGAATCCACCATGAATCAAAAAAATTGTATTTTATTTGTGCATTTGGAGATCGATCTATGTGTAGTGGACTAGCATGAAGATCTACGCTTTGAAACCCTATGAGCATCTTTAGTCTTAAGGGGCATGGTGGATCCTCTGTGGTAGTTGTTCTTATGGCCTATTCAATCCAAGAAGTGAAAAGTGCACATCAGTTGGAAAAAAAGTAAATCACTTAAGCATAAACATCAATTGTGGCAAACATTTCAATAAAGAAATCCGCCATTGCTAGAAAAGAGGCATATTAAACGCAACTCGCATACTTTTAAAGATCTTGTACATGTAGTCAATAGTCTACCTCTTGCGTGCAACAATGTGGAGTTGGAGGCTATATGAATTATAGGAAGAAGTTGTGGAGAATGATGCATTGTTCGGTGTGTGTAGACCTGTGTGGAGAATGATGCATAGAGCTACCAAGTGAAGGCGTGGAAGCACAGAGCACAGTGTGAGGATCATCAAGCGGACCTCAAGAGATGTTGTAAGTTTGAAAAACAACATAATCCTTGTGTTTCAATTAGATATTTCAGATGCTCAAAAGCAACAACACATAGGCGCCGACGAATTTCTTTTCTACCTGCATCAAGCTTGTTATGGACACGTGCTGAATGATTCATTCTATGGAACTGTTGCATATTGGAACAAAGAATTTAGAGCTATATGACTTGGACCATGAGTGCCATTGTCTTGTTGCTAGAGATTTTCATATATTTGTTTTTCTCAAGAAGTTGGAGTTGTTGGCACTCAATTACACCTTTAGTAGATGGATTTTATTTCTCTTGATGCTTTCAAGATTGAAATTTGTGATTTTTTTTTCAATTGTAAAAAACATTCATTATCTTGAGTGATTACCCACATTCCCGTTGGAAGACATACGCAACAATTGAAGTATACAGAAATTGGCTTTTAGAGATTGAGAAATTCTGGTGTGGAAGACTTCTACACTCGGTGAGAGAATCCCCTATGCATGATGAATATTTTTCTAATAGAATAAAATAGTGGCAAATTTCCTTCATTCATGGTCTTGAAATCATGGTGAATTGCTAGCAAACAATGAATTATATCAAAATTATTAGTTTATCTCTGTCAAAACTGCCAGGTGCTTTGCATGAGCTACGAATATGCTCAGAAAATTAAATTGGTCAACGTACTGATCATATGCAATCAAGCCTTCCATGAAACTTGAGATTTCACTAGACTGATCGTCAATAATCTTAAGCAAATCACCTTAGTGAGGATTTTCTTCGAACTTTTATGTGTTCTTTTCCATCTCTTACCCTCACACGTTGGGATTTTTTCCATGGTCAACTTGTTGTTGTGTTGTTGCTACTATTGTGACTCTTACACATCACACGGTAATGTCACCATGCTTGTTGTTTTTCTCAAATCCATCTCTCATTCATCTACAAGCTATGTTATGAGTGCATTTGGATAACTAGACATAATTTGTTTGGTTTTTCTAATAAATTGCTTTGTAGCTAGCAAAGGAAATGTGTTTTGGACAGATCATGGTGACCAACCTACAACAGTCATAACCTCTTCCTGATCTCATAAGTTTCTTATGCAACCAACTCACAAAAAAGAAGAAAAGATAGATCAACGACTTAAGAAATAACCTCTTTGAGGGGCAACCTCCTTTACATCACATAAATGAACAATTCTTGGATGATACAAATGATAAGACCTCCATGGTATATATAGGAGTCTAAGGGGTCATAATATAATCATAGCCTACATAACAATAGCAATGTAAGGGCACAACAATAACAATAGTGGGCTTCTATGGGACACAACAATAACAATATGGGGGATACATGGGCACAATAATAACAATAGAGTGCTACACTAAAAATAAAAATAAGGAGGCTACACTAGTATCATAGGGACCTAACATGCCCCTCTCCTTCAAAAAAGTGTTGTCATCAATGCTTGAGTAGTTTCGTATGCTTCTATATAAAATTCTCATCCTCCCATGTGGAATATTCAGCAAGTAAGTTCTTCCACTTAATGAGATACTCTAAAATTAATCGATTACGTAGATGTCGAGTTCTTGTTTTCATGATTGCTTCAGGTTCAAATATGATTTTTCCTTCTTCGTCAAGTTCTTGAAATATTGTTTGAACTAGGATTTTGTCACCAATAACCTTCTTTAAGTATGAAACATGGAAAATTGGGTGTACTCGGGAAGATGCAGGCAACTCCAATTTATATGCCATTGTACCAAAATTTTGCACCACCTTGTAAGGACCATAGTACTTGGGTGATAATTTATATCCTTCTAAGTTTGCTTGAGGGACATTTGTCTATATGGTTGTAGCCATAAAAATAACCAGTTGCCTACATCAAAAATTCTTTTGATGTGATGTTGATCTTCTTCTTGTTTCATTTGATTATGCGCTAAAGTGAATTTATCCTTTAAGAGTTGCAGTACTTGTTGTTGATGCTCGATGTGATATTCCACTGTGTTGTAGCGGCTGCAACGCTCTCCAAAATTTCGGCTTGCATCCAATTTTGGAGCCTCCTTTGATATTTTTACTTGATGACCATGTTGGCATTATGAGATAAGTGTTGTCCTTGATGGCAAACCACACTGATGACAAATCATAGTGCAGAAGGTCAGCAGCAAGGAATTGATGATCAGACTATAAGAAGAAGAGAAAGTTCATACACGCAGGTTCGTTAAGCCCAAGTCGCGTATACACGCAGGTTGGCTTCAGCAAAAGCGCGTGTATGTGGAAAAGTACCTTTGGTCCATGGCGGTTAGTCCTTGGAAGTTGTGCCTATGGTTTCGGACCATTGTGTCTCGACGGGCGTGTCGATCCCTAGTTTTGAAGTTGATGGTATTGGATTTCTATGGTTTTGGCTCTTGGTATTGAACAAGGCCTAAGGCTATATAAGGAGAAGGAAATCATTAGGCAAGCGCATCTGAAATGTCTTGAATATCTGATGAAGCATTAGATCCAGTATGCAGGGTTATGGGTTGATGATGCATTGCTTGATCTGAGCTAAGGAGAGATCTCATAGGTTGATGGAGAGCAAGATCTAAGGAGAGATCAGGATCAAATGGTTTGAAATGAACTATCTTTATGATGCTTATTCTAGATCTACATACTGACGCATGTATTGTTCTATAAGTGTTATGAGTATGACTGATGTCTGGTACAGCTGCAAGTTATGAGAAATTATTTTTAGATCTGTACGCGGGTTGGCTTTGATAAAAGAGCGTATACACGCGGGTTTGATTCATCGAAGTAGCGTATACATTGTAAATCTTAATATTTGAAGTTGCAGATGGATCTGATGGTTATTACAAAGTTCTGTGTCTGCTCTGTGTTCTGGTGACTGTTGTTAACAGGGTTTCAGTGATTCAGAGTTTGATGATTGTTTTTATCTTCAATGATAGTTATGGGTCCAGTATGAAAATTGGATGAAACGTGGCCTTTCAGATTATGGGTTGTGCTTCAGTGTATCCAGTATGAAAATTGATGAAACGTGGTACCTGGAGGTGAGAAGATTGTAGGCAAGCACCTACGTACTAGTATCTAAGCTAGTACAAAAGCTAAGGGAGATCTTTGGAGCATTGTAGCAGGTAGCAGCCTGCGTACTAGTAAATGGATCGGCTAGTACAAGAGCAAAGGGGGTTGTAGCTCCCGTACTGGTATAAGACTGCACCAGTACAAATATTGTAAAAGGATTTTCTTATTAAGAAGAAGATTGAGATGACTTGCAGCAGGTGGTTTTCACCCACATTGGGTTTCCACCTTATATCATGGTGTTCATGTGTGTGGCTCTTGTGTGATGTTCTGTTCTGTTATACTGCACCTGTTTACTGTTAATATGCTTAATAATGTTCTGATGCATCTACTGAAGATTAAGATAACTGAATTATAAGATCTCTGGATATACGCTAGTTGCTTTAGACACAGTAGCGTGTACACGCGGGTTCACTTAACTAAAGTAGCGTATATGTTTCTGAGCATGAAATTGAAAAGTATTATTGATCTAATAATACTGATTCACCCCCCCTCTCAGTATTATTTCCAACAATTGGTATCAGAGCAGGTCCTTTGGTAGAAGCTTGATCGCTTGAAGGAGATCCATGGAACAATGGGAAAGAAGCTTAAGAAGAAAGCTCATAAGAAGAAGAAGACATCTCAGAAGGACTATGACAGTGGGAGAGTCGATTGGGGATTAGGTATAAGAAGCTCTTCAGATTCAGAATCAGATTCAGAATCATTATCAGGTATGAATGTGTTATCCTCTGATGTTCCTGCTATATTTCCTTGTAAAAGTGATGGAAGTGATAGTGAAACTACTGAACATGCTTTTATGGGTGAGCAAGAAAAGTGTCAAATAGAGGCAGTGTTTAGAAGGCTTGCAGACAAAGTTAAAGATCAACAAGATCTATTGAACAAAAGGGAATGTGCTTTCAAAGAAGAAGTTACCAAACTAAAGGCCCAAATAGAAGAAGGAAACAAGGTAAGAAAGCTACTCAAGGACAAGGAAGACCAATGTCAAAAATTGCAGCATGAAGTGACATCATTAAGAAAAGAAGTCAACGAAAGAAGCACAACCATCAAGAAACTCAAAGATAGATCCAGCTACTATGAAAATCTTGAAGCTACAATCCCCTCACTAAAAGGAGATCTTGAAGAATCAAAGAAGCAGAATACAGATCTACTCCAAGCTATTGCAAAACAAGAAAACGAAGTCACCAGCTTAAAATCTCAACTAGAATGTGCCTTCCGAGTTCGTCAAATGCAGCAGGATCTGAATGAAGAACAAGAAAAGGAGATTCTCAAACTAAGGCATCAGTTGGAAGAAGGAAGGAAAGATGGAGAAGACATGAAGAAGCAATGTCTAGAAAAGGAGGAACAACTTCAAGTTGAGGTAAATATCTTGAAAGGTAAAATAGAAGAAAAGGATAAGCTTTTACGATTTCAAGATAGTTCTAAAGTCTTGGATGATATTCTTAGTAGTCAAAGGTCCCCTGCTATAAAGACTGGTCTTGGTTTCCATGAATCTGTTGAAGGTGAATCTAGTTCACAAGGTGAGGCAAGGAACTTTAAAGAGAAATCCAAAATGATCAACAAGGAGATGAAAGGTCAATCTCATCATCAACCAAGGAAAGAAAGTCTTCAAAGAAAATCTTTTACTCCTCCTATGAATAATATTGAATGTTATGTATGTCATAATCTTGGACATGTTGCAGCTAGATGTAGAAGAAGAAGAGTTCAAGACTATTATGCGGACAGGTCATCTCAATCAAGGTACTTTAATGGATATTGCTTTGCTTGCAATATGTATGGTCACAAAGCTGCTGATTGCTACAGAAGGAACATGAAACATGTTAGATGTTATGCATGTAACAAGCTTGGACATATAGCAAAGGAATGCAGGAACAAAGGATGGACATCACACCGAAAGGAGAAAACCTCATCACACTTGAAGATATGGAGGAAGAAGGAAGTACAATCAGCACAATGTACTGAGACACAGCACAGCACAGACATATCAGACTCAGGGGGAGCTGAAAGTGTAAACCTTCAGTGTCCTGAATCTCATACGCAAGTTCCTTAAAGGGAAGTCGCGTATATACGCGAGTTCGACACTACAAAGTCGCGTATATGTCAGTCTGAAGAAAAGCAGTGGGGACAGGCTCAGAAAAGGGATCTGATATGATTCAGTCCATTATTTTGGTTAATAGCTACAGTCTGCTGAGGATGTTTGGAAATGTTTTGTTACTTGTATGATGTCTGGAAGTGTTTTGATCCTAACTTGAGGATGAAGATGTTTTGATGCTTACTGCTGATATATGCATGATCAGATCTAACAAATGGCACTGGTTGAGGGGGAGCATATGCCTTTAGTAATTCATTGTTGGCATTATGGTTAATAATCCTTGGTGATGATTCTTATATGGATAAATGATATATCTTGCTATGATATGATGTTGTGAGTTGTCTATGATAAACTCTCATATGATTCTTGAAGTTACATAGAAGATGTTCAGATCAGATTTATGGTTGATTCTTTGATGATGCATGTATGGTGCTTATATGGTGATCTTCATAAGAACAAGGAGAAGTACAAAGCTTGAATACACATCTTCCTCACTTGATGATGAGTCACTTATATACTGCTGTTGTCATATGCATAAAGATCATACAGTTATGATGCAGGCACTCATGTGGATAAGGATTGTTGCTGTTGATGATATCAAGAAGTTTTGTCAAATGAGCTTGAGCTCAAGATACATAGTGCTGACACATGGATGACTACTCAAAGTTGCTTTATTGGAGACATGGTGATGAGTTCTTATCTATATGATGATAGGTTGATACTTACATATGATGATTGATGCAGATGTTCCCAAGAAATGATACTTGGAGCTTGTAGATCTTGACGTTGATGTAATGGCTATGGTGGTTTCACATGTAATGTGAATGATTTCATGATGATGTTTAAAAGGAGGAGTTGACATCTATGTTCAGACATACCTTGCTGCTGGACATTTACAGGTTGCTGATATGGAAATTTGTGTACGCGTGTTGTTTAAAGGATATCCGCGTGCATACGCTGTTTTACAAGGGGATAGTCGCGTATATGGTGTACGCGAGCTGCGTAAGGTATATCTGCGTATATACGCTTGTTTATGTGTATACAGACTCGTATATGGAGATTTGAAGGAAATCAGCAGGGACAGATGTTGGTTGCAGAAAGTCTGATATAGGTCTGACAGAGATCATCTGGCACAGGAGCAGATAATCTTCCAATGATGCATTGTTGGCATTATCTTAAAGCTTTTGGTTCTAGTTCACATTTGGTGTTGATTTCAGGAGGAACAAAGGCGAAAGGAGAACAGAAGGATCTCTTGGTTGCTGATCTGAATGGTGATTATCAGATGCTGCTAGTGACTTTCATAAGTCTTGGTCTAGTTATTTCGTCTCTATGTCATATATCTCTTTTGTGGTATCTCTTTCATGGTGTCAAGGTTATGTAACGGCCTATTTTGGTTTCCCCACTATGCCTGGGATGATTGATGCAATATGATTGGTTGTCATATGTAAACTTTTGATGTATCCCCACTTGGTTGGGTGGATGAGTCAATTTTTGTATATCCTCACTTAGTTGAGAGATGGATGTATGTATGAGTCTTTGGTGATAGGAAGGTCTTTTATGATGTATAGAGTCATGTTCTTCTTGAAGAACATCTTTTGCAGATCTTGCCTACAGTCAAGAAGAGCATGAACAGCACACTTCAGCAGTACAGAGACTTGGCATGTACTCAGGGGGAGCATTGACAGATTGGTACACCTTGGCATATACAAAGGGGGAGATTATTCAGAGATTTCAGCAGGTACTCAGGGGGAGTATGGACAGTGGAATGATTCAGCAAAGGAAGAGAATATCTTGGTCCACCCTTTGCCCTTGATGTCAAAGGGGGAGAGTGATTTGGTGTTGTTGCCATCAAGTCCAAAGGGGGAGATTGTTGGCATTATGATGCATGTGTTGTACTTGATGGCAACCCTCTCATATCTCACTTATGTATAACTGGATGAATCTTCAGACGAGATATCAGATGTAACTGATGGAGGATAGCTCAAAGGAATCAGATGATGAATCTTCAGAAGAGATATCAGATGTGACTGATGGAGGACAGCTCAAAGGAATCAGATGATAGTTCTAAGTGTGACAAGTTAGCTTTGCCATGAATATCTCACTTATGTATAACTGGATGAATCTTCAGAAGAGATATCAGATGTGACTGATGGAGGACAGCTCAAAGGAATCAGATGATAGTTCTAAGTGTGACAAGTTAGCTTTGCCATCAAGTCCAAAGGGGGAGATTGTTGGCATTATGAGATAAGTGTTGTCCTTGATGGCAAACCACACTGATGACAAATCATAGTGCAGAAGGTCAGCAGCAAGGAATTGATGATCAGACTATAAGAAGAAGAGAAAGTTCATACACGCAGGTTCGTTAAGCCCAAGTCGCGTATACACGCAGGTTGGCTTCAGCAAAAGCACGTGTATGTGGAAAAGTACCTTTGGTCCATGGCGGTTAGTCCTTGGAAGTTGTGCCTATGGTTTCGGACCATTGTGTCTCGACGGGCGTGTCGATCCCTAGTTTTGAAGTTGATGGTATTGGATTTCTATGGTTTTGGCTCTTGGTATTGAACAAGGCCTAAGGCTATATAAGGAGAAGGAAATCATTAGGCAAGCGCATCTGAAATGTCTTGAATATCTGATGAAGCATTAGATCCAGTATGCAGGGTTATGGGTTGATGATGCATTGCTTGATCTGAGCTAAGGAGAGATCTCATAGGTTGATGGAGAGCAAGATCTAAGGAGAGATCGGGATCAAATGGTTTGAAATGAACTATCTTTATGATGCTTATTCTAGATCTACATACTGACGCATGTATTGTTCTATAAGTGTTATGAGTATGACTGATGTCTGGTACAGCTGCAAGTTATGAGAAATTATTTTTAGATCTGTACGCGGGTTGGCTTTGATAAAAGAGCGTATACACGCGGGTTTGATTCATCGAAGTAGCGTATACATTGTAAATCTTAATATTTGAAGTTGCAGATGGATCTGATGGTTATTACAAAGTTCTGTGTCTGCTCTGTGTTCTGGTGACTGTTGTTAACAGGGTTTCAGTGATTCAGAGTTTGATGATTGTTTTTATCTTCAATGATAGTTATGGGTCCAGTATGAAAATTGGATGAAACGTGGCCTTTCAGATTATGGGTTGTGCTTCAGTGTATCCAGTATGAAAATTGATGAAACGTGGTACCTGGAG
Source organism: Pinus tabuliformis (assembly GCA_031772625.1). NCBI lineage: Eukaryota > Viridiplantae > Streptophyta > Pinopsida > Pinales > Pinaceae > Pinus > Pinus tabuliformis. The sequence goes on along the minus strand of CM062810.1, from coordinate 31,663,966 downwards.
GTGAGAAGATTGTAGGCAAGCACCTACGTACTAGTATCTAAGCTAGTACAAAAGCTAAGGGAGATCTTTGGAGCATTGTAGCAGGTAGCAGCCTGCGTACTAGTAAATGGATCGGCTAGTACAAGAGCAAAGGGGGTTGTAGCTCCCGTACTGGTATAAGACTGCACCAGTACAAATATTGTAAAAGGATTTTCTTATTAAGAAGAAGATTGAGATGACTTGCAGCAGGTGGTTTTCACCCACATTGGGTTTCCACCTTATATCATGGTGTTCATGTGTGTGGCTCTTGTGTGATGTTCTGTTCTGTTATACTGCACCTGTTTACTGTTAATATGCTTAATAATGTTCTGATGCATCTACTGAAGATTAAGATAACTGAATTATAAGATCTCTGGATATACGCTAGTTGCTTTAGACACAGTAGCGTGTACACGCGGGTTCACTTAACTAAAGTAGCGTATATGTTTCTGAGCATGAAATTGAAAAGTATTATTGATCTAATAATACTGATTCACCCCCCCTCTCAGTATTATTTCCAACAGACCACACGCACTCGGTTTCACTTCTTGAGCTCGTGTTAGTCTTCCCACCCACCTTGCTTGATCATTCCACCCAAGCTTTTGCATGTTGATGTTAATGTCATGCTTGCAACCATGTCTAGTCATACTCAAGGTCCTCACTTCGTGTGTACATGTTGTGTTCGCTATGTAAATATCTATCGCACTCACACATGGAGTCACATGCACTGTCGTGCAAGCGTCGTCACGGTCGACCAACGAACAATCACAAGTGTTATTAAATCATCTCAGAAAAAGATAGAAAATATAGATCAATGACTTAGAAATCAGCCTCTTCGAGGGGGAAACTTCCTTTACATTACAAAAATGAACAATTCTTGGAAGATACAAATGACATGACCTCCTTTCTATATATAGGAGTCTAAGGGGTCCCAATACGATTAGATCCTACATAACAATAATATTGTAGGGCCACAACAATAACAATAGTGGGCTTCTATGGGGCATAATAATAACAACATGGGGACTATATGGGCACAATAATACAATAAGGGGATTGCACTAATAACAATAAGGAGTTACACTAGTAGTATAGGGACCTAACATGCCTCTCTCCTTCAAAACGTGTTGTCCTCAATGCTTGAGTAGTCCTGGATTCTTTTGTATAAAATTTTCATCCTCCCATGTAGAATCTTCAGTGGGTAAGTTCTTCCCCTTGATGAGATACTCTAAAATTTATCGATTACATAACTATCGATTTCTTGTTTTTTTGAATACTTCCAGTTCCAATATGATTTTTCCTTCCTTGTCAAGTTTTGGCAATATTGTTTGAAACAAGATCTTCTCACCTATAACCTTCTTTAAGCATGAAACATCGAAAACTGGGTGTACTCGGGAAGATGCAGGAAGCTCCAATTTATATGTTATAGTACCAATCCTTTGTAACACCTTGTATGGACCATAATACTTTGGTGACAATTTATTATCCTTCTTAGCTTACTTGAGGGACATTTGTTTGTATGGTTGTAGTCATAGAAATACCCAGTCACCTACATCAAAACTTCTTTCACTATGATGTTGATCTGCATGTTGTTTCATTCTATTATGTGTCAAAGTGAGGTTATCCTTTAAGAGTTTGAGAACTTGTTGTTGATGATCGATGTGATCTTCCACTGATTGAACCTTAGAATTTTCTTTTAAAGGTGATGTGATGGATGGTGGATGATATCCATAAAGTGCCATAAATGGGGTCATTTTTGTTGTAGTATGGAAAGAAGTGTTATACCACCATTCAGCCAGAGGCAACCACTTGACCCATTATGTATGTTTATTAGATACAAGGCAATGAAGATATCCTTCCAAACATTTGTTCACTATCTCAGTTTTCCCATCAGATTGAGGATGATAAGATGAACTATGAGCTAATTGAGTACCCAAATATTCCACCTCTTATACTCCAAGGAAACATTTGGAGCTTTTTGCTTATAATTGTTTCTTCTCCAATAATTTGAGCACCCTGTCAACATGTTGAACATGATCCTTCCAAGACTTGTTGTAGATTAGTATATCATCAAAAAATATTAACACAAATTTTCTAAGGAAGGGTTTGAAAATGGAATTCATCAAACCTTGAAATGTAGAAGGTGCATTGGTAACACCAAAAGTCATGACCAAAAATTCATAATGACCCTCATGAGTTCTAAATGTTTGTTTTGGAATTTCATTGGTCTTCATTATGATTTGATGATATCTTGAATGAAGATCCAACCTGGTGAAGTAAATTGTTCCATGTAATTCATCCAATAATTCATCAATGACAGGAATGGAAAATTTATCTTTAATATTAAGCTTGTTGAGCTCCCTATAATCTGGACACATGTTCCATGATCCATCGTTCTTGTGTACTAATACCACTAGAGCAGAGAAAGAACTTTGACTAGGTTGAATTATACCAACCTCTAGCATTTTTGCAACCATATGTTCAATTTCACTTTTTTTGGCATATGGATATCTGTAAGGCCTGATGTTTGAGGGAACACTTCCTAGAATCAAATGAATAGCATTATCATGATCACAAATAGGTGGGAAGCCTTTGGGAGTCTCAAATACCTTGAAATGATTATCCAAAATGTTTTAGAGATTTGGAAAAATAGATGATTTCAATGTGGGAACCTCTACTGAACATAATTGTGCAATTACGCCCCATTGTTGTTTAATTAGAAACTTTGTCATGTTGTTAGAGCTGATTATATTTCCCAGTTTCCGTTCGATACCCCTTAATTCAACTTCCTTTCCTTCCCAAAAAAATTTCAAGAAACATTCTTGAAAATTAAAAGATATTGTACCCAAAGATTGTAGCCATTGGAATCCTAGTACAACATCTGCACCACCCATTGGAATGGAAAGCATTGGACTATTCAAACATATTCTTCCATGGATAGCTTGATATTATGGCACTTTTCAAAGCAATTTATGGTTCCTCCATTTGCAACCATTACTTGACACTCTGGTGCTGGATACAGGAGGCAATTCAATTCCTTGGCTATCTTACAATGAATAAAATTATGGGTACTACCTAAATCGAACAATGCTATTACCTTTTTCTTCATGATATGCCCTTCTATCTTGAGATTTTGAGTGGTAATTCTTGTCAATTCATTACACGATATGGTCAGATTCATTTCTTCTTTCTCTGGGATTGGTTCCTGGTGTATATCCTCTTCTTTTGAAATTTCTTGTTCATTTTCTTACTCCGCTTCCCCATCTATGTAAATTAATTTCTTCTCAGCACACTTATGATCTTTAGTGTATTTTCTATCACAATTGTAACAAATCCCTTTTGCTCTTTTTTCTTCCAATTGTTGTGGCGTCAACCTTGTAGGTGGTGAAAGACTAGGAGAAACAACACCTCTATCTTTATAGTTGTGAGTGGTAGGCTTCCTTGTTGCCATAATTTTGCTTTCCATTTTTCTTGCCAACCTGAATGCCTTCTCCAATGAATCAGGTTTCTAAAGACGAACCTCATGTTGAATGTTATCCTTTAAAGTCCCAATGAACACATCAATCATATGCTCCTATGGAATATATTTTACCATTATATTCAATTTTTGGAAGTCCTCAATGTGCTGCATTATTGAACCCTTTTGTTTGAGATTTATCAGTTGGCTAAAAAAGGTGTTTCTTTTTGTATCCTCATAATGTGCTATCATTTCTTTCATAAAAATTGCCCAAGTGACAAATTGTTCATGAGAGCAAAGCCATTGATACCATACAAACTGATTTGGTTCCAAATATAAAGTTGCAATGTGTACCTTTTGTGTGTTTTGCACATTATGGAGATCGAAATATTGCTCCATCTGTAGTATCCATGTTATGGGATCCTTGTCATCAAACTTCCTCATATCGATCTTTGGAATATGGTGGGTCTTGAATCCAATGTAGAGTATATGAAATCGTGACTAACATTTCTTTTGTTCTCATCATGAGTTTCCTTTACTACCATTTTGCCATTAGTAAGCATTTCTTGTAGCAACTTTGTCAAATCTATCTTCAAATATTCCATGTTTCCTTCAATTTTTTCTTCTATACCATCCATATTAGTTTCCACGCCCTTTGAATTCATTCAAACTAAATTTTCAACCAAACTTATGCAAAACTTAAAAAGAATACACACCTATTTTCACTTTGTAGGAGCTTGATATTGAATCTGTTGTATCTCTGTAATTTCGGCTCTCCAAGGTCTAAAATTGCGTTCTATGGTAGCCCTCTAAGTCCTCTTTGCAACCCCACAATTCTAATCAATATTGAACTCTCCAAGGAAGAGTTATGCTAAATCTTCCACGATGATCAGACTATGGACTAGTTTAGTAGAGCGAACTTGTACAAAGTGCCATGTGTCATTGTTTCAACCCTAGGACCTAAAACCGATACATAGAAAACTACAGATCGTCCTCTTTCTGTAACTTTTTAAGAAATTTCAATCTGATGCTCAGAGAGAAATTTATGACGATTTTCCCTAGGTCACATGTTTGGGATGTAATTCGAGAGCCTTCAAAAACCCTAAATGTCTTTGACCATATCTCCGAAAATATAGCGAAAGAATATCTAAAATTCGAGCTCGAGCTTCACCAAGATTTTGGCTCAAATAGGTTTTAATTTTAGAGTCTGAACTTTCCCAGAAAAACAATTATAGAGAAAATTCCACGATGACCTGTTTGAGATGAAATTCTGGAGCTTGCAAAAACCCTAACTTCCTTAGATCCTATCTCCGCAAATATAGAGATACAATATCTAAAATTCGGACTCGAGGTTCAAAACGATTTCGGCTCAAATGGGGTTTTTTTAGCGTCTGAAACTTCGTAGATAAAAATTTATAACCAAAGTGGCACGATGACCTATTCGGAGCAGCGAAACCATAGAATCCAAACCTCCGATACCAAATGTTATGAAACCAGCTAAAAAAAATATAGAAAAGATAGATCAACTACTTAGAAATCAACCTCTCAAGGGGGAAACCTCCTTTACATTACAAAAATGAACAATTCTTGGATGATACAAAGGAAAAGACCTCATTTCTATATATAAGAGTCTAAGGGGTCCCAATAGGATTAGAGCCTACATAACAATAATATTGTAGGGGCACAACGATAACAATAGTGGGCTTCTATGGGGCATAATAATAACAACAATGGGACTATATGGGCACAATAATACAATAATGGGGTTGCACTAATAACAAAAGGGGGTTACACTAGTAGTATAGGGACCTAACAAATTGTCGCTCACACCGTCGATCAGTCATGTTGAGCATGTGTGTCTAGATGGTTTGAGTCGTCTCGTCGTCAAGTCATGTAAGTGTGTGTTTGCAAGATCACATATGCACCTTTTCATTCATTCACACACTTAGTCATTTTGTTGAAGTTCAGATGATCGGATTCCCCTCTGACAGCCAGACCTTCACCCCACCATCGACTCGATCAACTCTCACCTAGAACAACACGAAAGCACTAAGCAATCAATTTCAAGTTGTGTTGCCCACAAGCAGATCAATCAACCTTCATGTTGGTCAAATGGAGAGTTTGACCCGGTAGTCACCCCTAAACTGACTCCCCTAAAAAATTGTGTAGAGGCTACAGACCTTATCCGCTCTGCTGACTGAGAGAATTGCACAGACAGGCTAGATAAACACCCAGTGCTTGTCCCTGTCTCCCTCAGAAAATTGCGCAGTTTTTATAGCCAACCCTCCAATCAGTCGACTGGCTACTCACTTGGAAAACTACGCATTTTTCATGAGCAATCCCTCTATTGCCTAGCAGTCTGCTCAGCTCAAAACTTGCGCAGAGGTGATTAGTAGGTTAGCCTCCCAACGTCTGCACAGTTTTTCCCACCAGTAGCTCCCTGCAGCTGACTGTCACTTCCCTCTAGGAATTGCGCAATTTTTGCTACCAAGATCTAGTAGTTGACTGCCAGTTCCCTCCAAGAATTGCACAGATTTTATTGCCCAGCTCCCAGAAGCTCACTGCCAGTTCCCCTCAGAAATTCCACAATTTTTGCTACCAGTGTCCCAACAGCCAACTATTAGTTCCCTCTAGGAATTACGCAGTTTTGGCTTCCAAACTCCCACTACCCACTCCTTTCGGAAATTATGCAGATTTTTCCTTCTCAGCCTTCTCGCAGCCTAGACTGTTCCTCTTAAAAACTGTGCAATTTTTTCCTCCAGCTAAGCCATACCCCACAGACAGTCATTGTTGATCCATATTTCCCATCTCCATCACCTAGTGACTGCTGCGAAATTTTCACCAGCTATTCCTGGAGCCTCCATCCTAGCTCGCAACCTTGTCTCCTCTCCCAGTCACCTGCATCCGAAATGATCATGCATCATGGTAGACTAGGAGGTTTATGGATTTGATGTCATCTCCTCATGAGTGACTGTAGATACAGGTACACAAACAAACATGGTGCGACGACAGATGGGATGAACAAAGGGAGCACATGCAGAAGGACATGTTCACCAATGGATGAACAAACGATGCATGCAAAGATATGTGCTCGCGAATGGATGATCATGCAAAGATGTGTTCACGGATGGACGACAGATGAACATGCACTTTTCGTGAACGGGCGAACCTGTCAAGCTTACCAACATACAAGTAAGGATCAACATGCGAATGCAACATCAAGTGAACCCAACGACCATTGAAGACTCCGTGCATGTTGCCATGCAAAGGTGAAGCTATGACACACAATGAGGACATCCATCACCCAGCAACACTACAGCTCGACATGCACACCAGCAACAACACGAATGTACCAACATTGTCATGTCGAGTCTTGTCATGAATCATGTCGTCCACATCTCTACTATGAGCCATACTGTTAATCAATGTAATGTTAGGTGGAAGTCCAAGAGACCCACTTATTGTATGAAGAGTCATGTAAAGTCGAAAAGTCATGGAAGTCAAACAATCATGAGGGTAGTCAAATAGCCACAAGGGTCAGTTTCACCCTTGGCTATAAATACCCCCTTATTTGTACATGCAAAGGAATTTTCACCTCAACTCCTCCCACATAGCCTTGAGAGTCTGTAACCTTTTCTTTGAGGAGTAAGTAGTGGCTCCAACGCCCCACCCACGGGGTTAGTGATGTATGGTGTAACGATGTTTCTTGGAAGTTTCACTTAATTCAGAAGCCTCCTAACATGCTAGCACGTTTTCACACATGTATTGTAAGTATTGTAAGATTGATCTTGAACACTTGTAATGCATGTTGCTTTAACATGTGTTTAACACTTAAACTCATTCACTTGTTGTAATACATATATAATAATGAAAATGTGTTGTATGTGTTGTCAACGTTGTCCTTCACGTGTTGGTTACCTCCCCAAACATCAGATAGACCTTTCAAATAAAAATTGCTATAACAACCATTGCACTCATACAGACTCGTCCACTGAGTGTTGTATGTTTTATCTTCCCTTGTGTGTTGTGACTGTTGCATCTGTGTGCACTGTTCTTTCGGAATTTGTGCACGTCCTACTATGTTGTGTGTTCCTAATAGAGTTGGGCCTTCCTCCCAACTGACTTGGGACTCACTCCCACCCTCTCCCTCTATAGTGAAAGAACCATTGACACAAGTAACAATAGCAATCACCATGCATGTGAACCTCACTACTCGAAGACAAAGCAGACCACTCTCATGTGCTCACAAGCAAGAGTTGAGAAAAATCTTTAAGATAATGGCAACTAGACCGTCATACTGAATGGGAATCCCACACCAAACTATGTGAGGTCTAGTTGGGACTTCATACTGAGGTGATCCCCTGAATGTTGGCGGGTCTAGCACTGTCAACGCACTGCTTGAACCTTAAAATTTTCTCTTAAAGATGATGTGATGGATGGTGGATGATATCCATAAAGTGACATAAATGGGGGTCATTTTTACTACAGTATGGAAGGAACTGTTATACCACCATTTAGCTAGAGGTAACCATTTGAACCATTGTGTTTGTCTATCAACTACAAAACAATGAAGATCTCTTTTGGAGCATCATGGAGAAGTTGTGGAAGCATTGGTAATGCCTCTAAGGAATTGAGGAAAAGATGTATGTGGAAAGCACTGAAATGACTGCTATGGGCACATCTCTAATAGGTAAGTGATTCTTCACGTACTACATGTTTCATGTTTTAGTTTAAGCTAAGGAAAGGTAGCAATTATTTTGATGTTTGTTACTAGGTTTTGTTAGAAATCTAGGGAGATCCTTCTTGTCAGCAAGAAGTCAATTGTCTTCCTAAAAAATTGGCATCCATACTGGGGAATGTCTCATTCTTCATCATCTCACTTTTACCTCTTCTTATAGCCTTATCTGAGTGTCTGAAAGATATTACAAGTTTGGATTTTGTGAATTGTTTGGCTTTATTTTTATTTTTTCTAAAACTTTCTCGGACTACACATTTTATATTTAGCAACATAGTGTATATTTGCGCACTTAGTCCTTAGCACCAGTGTGTATGCACACTGATTCAAGTTGATTGCATCTTCACATGCTGAATGTTTTTAAAATTTAAGTTTTCCAATTGCTAAGTCTATGAACTTTTGATTGTTGTGTTTATTTAGATTTGTTTATGCTATGGAATATCCTCTCTATTTTGATTCGATGTTTTGAGTTGCCTTCTTGAAGAATTATTTATCTTTGCAAATTAGGGTTCAAGGTTTGATTCAATGGTGAATTGCTAATTAATCAAAAGAAGGATCGGTCGTTGTTGAGATAGCTTGAGTCTATCCTTTTTATATTAATACATCAAACTAAGTATTTTTTTTCATAATTGCAAAGAATCATTAGTATTAGGAAAAAGTTAGGGTTTTTCAAGGCAACACTGGAGTTTGTTGTTTTTGTTGAAGTGAATACTAATTATTTCTCTCTATAAGATAGCACAATATTCTATTTACAGTGATTTGTAATTCATTACATCAAGTTGAAATTATGGCTTGTGTCTGTTGAAGGAAGAATTCATTGTTTGTTTTTTAGTATGCAAGAAGTTGTTAAGATTAAAATTTTTCTTGTTTTAACTTAGATTTTGAGGAAATTAGGTCGCATTTTAAAAAAGGGGGCCAAGAATCGTGTATTATGCATTCTCTTTGATTTGTATCCTGAAAATGATCCATTGATTCTTGTATTGTTGAAAATTAAATGAAACCTCTTTCCTTACTATAGTTACAATTCGTTGAAGTGAAAAGATTACATTATCATGCTCGATTGCATTTAGCTTTGAGTCAACTTACCAGTTTCACATCCATCAACCTACTGAGTAAATAATAACTTAAAAACAATGCTAATAAAATAAAATAAATTTTTTATATTTCTGGGGTTCATTACACCTACATTATATCAAATAGTAGGGTTTGGAATAGGGAAGTGAGCTAACTTTCCAAAGTTGCAAACAAACACTAGAATCTTGTTGTAGGGAGTAAATTCATCTATTACTTTTCAACAATACAAGAATCAATGGATCATTTTCAATATACAAATAAGAGATAATGTGAAATACTACTTGGCCCTTGTTTTGAAAAATGCAACCTAATTTCCTCAAAATCTAAGTTACAAAGAGAAAAAATTTAATCTTAACAACTTCTTGCACACTCAAAAACAAACAATGAATTTTTCCTTCAACAGACACAAGTTTCATAATTTCACTTTGATGTAATGAATTACAAATCACTATTGCATAACATTTGGTATCAAAGCTTTGGATTCTAGGGTTTCGCTGCTTCAAACAGATCATCTTGGTATTTTTGCTATAATTTTTTTTTTCTATGAGTCTTCAGAAATTGAAATTTCGACCATGTGGAGTTGAAATCTTGGTGAATGTTGTGTACAAATTTAAAATCTTGGTTCACTATATTTTTTGTGATTTGGTCTGATGAAGTTAGGTTTTCTACAGGCTTCAAAATTCCCAACTCAAACAAAAGTTTCTTTTGGAATTTCACACCTCCCCCTTAGGAGGGCACTCAAGATTTTTAAAATCTTACCTCAGGGTCAAGAAGGAATTTTTTGGGATGACCTTAAATCTAGTATTCAGAAGTTTGTGGCAGAATGTTTGGTTTTCCAACAAAATAAAGTCGAGACAATTAATATCTCAAGTCTATTACAATATTTAGACATTCCAAGTCAATGTTGGGAGGAGGTATCAATAGATTTTATCATAGGTTTACCCAAGTTTGAAGGAAAGAGTGTCATCATGGTGGTTGTTGATAGACTTACCAAGTATGCACACTTCTGTGCATTATCTCATTCTTTTAAAACCAGTACAATTGCTACTGCAATTATGGAAACAATTAAGAGCTACATGGAAACCCAAAGATTATTGTAAGTGACAAAGATCCCATTTTCACTGGAAAATTTTGGACAGAATTATTTTCTTGTCTTAGTACACAATTAGCTCATAACCTTGCCATCACCAATCTGATGGGAAAATTGAGATAGTGAACACATGTTTGAAAGGATATCTTCATTGTTTTGGCGTTGATAAACAAACACAATGGGTCAAGTGGTTACCTCTAGCTAAATGGTGGTATAACATTTCCTTCCATATTGTAGAAAAAATGACCCTATTTATGACACTTTATGGATATCATCCACCATCCATCACATCATCTTTAAGAGAAAATTCTAAGGTTCAAGCAATGGAATATCACATTGAGAATCAAAAACAATTTCTCCAACTCTTGAAGGATAACTTCACTCTAGTGCAAAATCGAAAGAAACAACAAGAAGATCAACATCACATTGAAAGAAGTTTTGATGTAGGTGACTAGTTATTTTTACGGCTACAACATACAAACAAATGTCCCTCAAGCAAGCTTAGAATGATAATAAATTATCACCAAGTACTATGGTCCTTATAAGGTGGTGCAAAATTTTGGTACTATGGAATGCAAATTGTATTTGCCTGCATCTTCTTGAGTACACCCAATTTTCCATGTTTCATACTTAAAGAAGGTTATCGGTGACAAAATCCCAGTTTAAACAATATTTCCAAAACTTAACGAAGAAGGAAAAATCATATTTGAGCCTGAAGTAATCATGAAAACAAGAACTCGACATCTACGGAATCGATTAATTTCAAAGTATCTCATTACGTGGAAGAACTTACCCATGAATATTCCACATGGGAGGATGAGAATTTTATACAGAAGTATTTGAAACTACTCAAGCATTGAGGACAACACTTTTTGGAAAGAGAGGGGCATGTTAGGTCCCTATAATACTAGTGTAACCTTCTTATTGTTATTGTTAGTGTAGCACTCTATTGTTATTGTTGTGCCCATGTATCCCCCATATTGTTATTGTTGTGTCCCATAGAAGCCCACTATTGTTATTGTTTTTCCCTTACATTGTTATTGTTATGTAGTCTTTGATTATATTATGACCCCTTAGACTCCTATATATACCAAGGAGGTATTATCATTTGTGTCATCCAAGAATTGTTCATGTATGTGATGTAAAGGAGGTTGCCCTCTCAAAGAGGTTATTTCTTAAGTTGTTGATCTATCTTTTCTTCTATTTTGTGAGTTGGTTGCATAACAAACTTACGAGATCAGGAAGGAGTTATGAATTTTGTGGAAGGTCGAGTTATTGATCTTGAATTTTTTCTTGTTCAGGTTCGAGTAACTTTTCTTGTTCTGGGCGGTGCTATGGGAATTCAATTACCTCCACCACCATCCAACTCTTCAGATAACTTAGGCTCTTCTTCTTTGATTCCTTTAGACTCTTGTCTCTCAAGGGGAAACACTGCCCAGTCCCAATAGTTGGGGCCAATGAGTAGGGGGGAGAAGGTCTCTAAAAGACCAAGGCCATTGAGTAGCATTGTGGCGAATATCTATGGAAAACCAGGGCCACAGAGAAAAAAGGTGGTCAAGGAACACGCTACTAATAGTTGGGCAAGAGTGGAAGATAAGAAAAAGGAGGTGAACTCGTAGTAGGATGTAGACACAAGCTTCGATGGGACGCTAATGGAGTGAGAAAGGCTACCTTGACTGAAGGAAGGTTAGGATGATCCCATCAACTAATTCTTGACATTTCTCTGATTGCTACCAAGAATTAGGAAAGCCTTTTTCAGTTTATGATGTTCACTTGCATGTCAATTTTTTTTTGTAGCTACAAACTGGTTTCAAAACACTTAGCGAGACCATCTCGTTTTCCATCTATGGGAACATGGTCATCTCTGGGATATTTGTTAGGATATTCGATACATAGGAAATAGTTAAGTATAAGTTGGTCTAGTGTAGAGTTAGGTAAAGTGTGTTTCTTTACTATGTACTTTTGTAACTTACAATCCGATGGTCACGATATATTCTAGACATGAAGTGATCCAATGGTTCATTCTCTCCTTGGTATTACCAAAACTTGATCCGTGGCTTAACACCTGATTGGTCCATGATCTCTATTTAAAGAGCATGGAGGGTCATTTGTAGGGTGACTGTTAATGAGAGAAGCTTATGTAAATTTTCATTCTTTTATTAATAAATTGCTTGAAGTGGTCGCATTGGCTCAGGCCATGGATTGTTTCCCTCCTTGAGGGTTTTAACCACGTCAAGAATACTAGTGTATTAATTTGTGATCTGTTTGTGAGTGGTGTCCTTTGGTGTTCTGTCTGAGGAACTTACCCTGTAAATTACTACATGGTATTGGAGCTATTTGAGGGCTAAATCCGTTGGTGATCTAAATCGGAAGCTAGTACAACTGCATCCGATTATCGTTTCCTAGATCTATTATTTCTGACCGCTTTCGAGCCGAGATGACTGCTTTATTGTGTTAGAAGCATCTATTCCAGTGAGGAACCCCTTTCGTTTCATGTGAAAAGGTTTATGGTAGCCCTAGCTATGTCATTTTTAAGATATAGAGGTATACAATATTTATTTGCAGTTTTAGCTATTTATCTCTCTGTTTATTTTAGTTTGTTTATTTTTCTGGTTTTTATTATCAAATCTATACCTTTCATTTCTGTGTATGCTCTTTGCCCTCCGATTTAGTGCGATCTGGGCAAATCTGAAACAGAAAGGAAATATTTTTCTCATGCGTATGCTCTTTTTCGTGTGCCTTAGTGTGATCTCGGGAAATCAGAAACATAGAGGAAAATATTTAGTTCCCTGCAAAAGCTAACTTCAAGCCATAAGTTTTGGTTTTTTTTTGTATGTTTGTGTTGGGTTGTGTGGTTTTTTGTTTTGTAGGGAAAAAGAGTTTTTCAAGTAAGCACACACCCCAAAGCTTCAGTGACTAAAAGAACCCCTTCATCTTTTCCAAAAATTACTAACCTTTTAAACTAGCTCACTTGGTTCAAAGTTACTTTATGAGAATAGAAGTCTTGAGTTAAAGCCATTATTTTTGTTGAGTTGCTTTTTCGAAAAGCACGTGTAACTTATGTTTTAAAGTTACTTTTATGTATAAGTGTTCTCACCCATTATAAAAAGTGAGTCGCTTATAATTCTAAAGTCTCTTTCTCTTTTATTTAAGTTACAATTTAGTGGGTAACTCATAAAGTACCATTGTAAAAGTAACTTTCACTTAGTCATAAAAGTAGGTAACATATTTTTTTAAAGTGAACTAGTTAGATTAAGTTTGGAAGGGGGGAAGGGGCGATTTTTTTTAATATAACATTATCATTCACTTCTGCACATTCACGCACTTCGTTGGCATCTTCAACAAATTTTCTTCAAAAAGACATAACTTCTTCATCCGGAAGCCATTTTCAGAGCCGTTTTTTTCAATCAGCCTAATTTTTCGAGGTATTTCCATTTCAACAATTAGTTTTAGCATCTACAACTTCAATTTCTGTTAAAATGGAAAGTTCGTGGCAAGTCATTCTTGACAGCACCAACTACTTCCAATGGTGGTCCTACATTGTGGATTTACTTAGAAGTAAAGGTCTTTATAGCATAGCCTCAGGCCAAGAAACTAAACCTAAAGATGAATATAAGGCAACCAGATGGGAAAATAGGAAAGATGAAGCACGTGGGTTGATAGGGATGTCTATTTCTCCAGACCTTAGATTCCATATCGCAGAACTTGATATGCCTAACGAAGCAATGAAACAACTCACTAAAGTTTTTGGAATTAAAAATAAAATTAGAGCCCATCAACTTGAAAATGAGTTGCTTATGGACCCCAATAATTTTTCTTCCATTGAAGATTTTTTTTCCAAGTTCAAGACCCTTAGACTTCTCTTGGAAGGTGTTAAGGTTAAGAAAGAAGATGGTAAACTTATCTATTCTATTCTTACTAAGTTAGGACCAGCCTACTTTGTGTTTGTTTCCACCTTCCATTCTACTAGAGAAGCCTTTATTTCTCAAGGACAAGACTATAAGTCCCCCTCTTTTGATGTCTTTTGTGATTCTTTAATAAGAGAATAAGAAAAACTCTTACATCTTGGTCTTCTTAATCTTGGAAATTCTTCTAAGAAAGCCTTAGCCGCTCCACAGCAACCAAGTTCAAAGAATCTTAAGAAGTAGTATCCTAAAAGGAATGGCCATAAACCAACCAAGGGTCCTAAGCACTTTCAGTCTCAAAATGAAAAATCAATTCAACAAAATGATAAGGCAAATAAAAACAAAGGGAAGAAGATTGATAGACATTGCAACTTTTGTAATCGAGATGGCCACTTAGAATCCAAATGCTTTAAGAAGATGGAAGCCTTGGAAGCGGCAATGAAGAAGCATAACATTCATTTGGAGCACTCTTCAACTTCAACTTCATCTTCAGGAATTGCACTTCCTGCATGTGGTTGTCAAGCATCTCGATCTGGTTATGGAGCCATTGGATCATTTAGATCAATGGCTGAGATCAAATCGCAGCGGTGGAAGACCCTTTAAAGCTATCGGGATAAACCTTAGAAGTTTGCAAAGAGTGAGCGAGATTAATCGTGGACAGTTGGATTGTTGCCAGATCAACAATCTCAATGAAATCGCATATCGATGATCGGAGGCGCCAAGGGTCAACAATTTAGTGGAATTGTGATATCGCCGATAGCGATATCGGCGATGGGCATTGGCAATATATTGGCAATTGGGCATCGGGGTCAATCGACATTCGGCGGAGGAACTTCACAGTGTCGGACCTGACGATACATAAATTCAGGTCTATACATTTTGAAATCTAGAAGGTATGAACAGAGGGAATTTCCTTTGTATTCCCAAATAGTTAATATTTCTGATAGTGCGTGCCTTTTCACATAAAGCATGTGTTTACGACTTCCGATAGTCATATCAGAATTGGAGTAGGGGCGATAACCACATATATGATAAGTCCTGAATATAGCGATAGCCGATTGTGATGAAGGTTTAATCTCAGAAACTGTGAGAGTCTGTACAAGAAACGGAAAAACTAAGGAAAATGGAGTTTCCTTTGTAAAGGTATGTTTCCTTTATAAGTGGTTTTTAGAAGGGAAAAGCACGATATATGGTTTATGTGTTATATATATATATATGATCCCATGTTATAAGGGAGAAAGATATATATATGTGTGGGTGAAGGATTATAAAGGCTCTGAAGGATTTAAGTTCCGATACGAAGAATATAAAGGAAGACTTTAATCAAAGTGTCATTGAAAGCTTGGGGATGATTTATGAGTCCCGATAAGAGGTTTCAGGCAGGGTGATTAAATTCCTATACTCAGGAATTGGTGAATGGGCCTCTTGACCATTTATGGTATGTAGATTTAACTCCATTGCAGAGTTAAATATCCTGGGACAGTTGTGGATGCATTTTTAATATGCATACTGTGGGTATGTGCGAGTGTAGTCTTACACCAATAAACCAACCAAAGGTCCTAAGCACTTTCAGCCTCAAAACGAAAAATCAATTCAACAAAATGATAAGGCAAATAAAAACAAGACATTGCAACATTTGTAATCGAGATGGCCACTTAAAATCCAAATTCTTTAAGAAGATGGAAGCCTTGGAAGTAGCAATGAAGAAGCATAACATTCATTTGGAGCACTCTTCAACTTCAACTTCATCTTCAGGAATTGCACTTTTGCATGTGGCTGTCAAGCAACTCGGTTTGGTTACGCACTAAATGTATCTTCTTCTTCTCATTCTCATGAGTGGCTGTCAGAACCAAGTTTGGACCAGATGGAAAATTTGATAAACATAAAGCTTGTCTTGTTGCTAAGCGTTTTTCACAAGTTGAAGGCATTAACTATACTGAAACCTTCTCCCCTGTTTCCAAAATGAACTCTATCTGTCTTATTCTTTCCCTTGCTGCCTCTTTCAAATGGGAAGTCCATCAAATGGATGTTAAGTCTTCCTTCTTGCATGGGGACTTGCATGAAGAAATCTATATGGAACAACCTCCTAGCTTTATAAAAATAGACTCCAGACTTGTATGTCAGCATAAGAAACCCCTTTATGGTCTCAAGCAAGCCCCTCGGGCTTGGTACACCAAAATGGATAGCTTTCTTTTAGATATTGGCTTTTCTAGGTGTCATTCTAACAATACTGTCTACACTAAGAAAGTGGGAAAATCTTTTATCATTCTTGTTCTTTATGTTGATAACCTTATCCTCACTAGTAGTGATCCCAACCTTATAAACCATGAGAAGTCCAGCCTTAAAAAGAAGTTTGAAATGACAAACTTAGGACACTTACATTATTTTCTTGGTCTTTAAGTCTTGCAAACCAAGGAAGGTATTTCCCTTTCCCAGTCCAAGTATGCATGTGATCTTCTACGCCATTTTCACATGGAAGACTGTAAGACATCCCCTTCTCCCTTTCAGTCTGGAGCCAAACTTTCAGTCACTTGTACTTCCCCTGAAGTTGATGCTACCTTATATCGTCAACTTGTAGGAAAACTTTTGTATCTGACCCATACTTTTCCTGACCTTTCCTTTGATGTTGGCCTTGTTGCTCAATTTATGCAAAACCCACATGAAAGTCATTGGAAAGCAACTAAAAGAATACTTTGTTATGTTCGAGGTACAGTTCAGTTTGGGATTCATTATAGTGCAAAAGCATTTCCTCTATTGGTTGGTTTTACTGATTTCGATTAGGCTGGTGACCCTGATGATCGAAAGTCTACTTTAGGTTATGTCTACACTCTTGGTTCTGTACCTATTACATGGGCTTGCAAGAAACAAAGTTCCATTTCTCTTTCTTCAGCAGAAGCAGAGTATCGTGGTGTCGTAGAAGCTAGTAAGGAAGCCCTATGGCTTCGTCAGACCCTGTCAGAGTTTGGCTTTCAGCAGCAGCATCCGACTACACTTTGGTGTGATAATCAAAGTGTCATTCAACTATGTAAAGATCCAGTCCAACATCAATGCAACAAACACATTGAATTACACATGCACTTCACAAAAATCTCATTCGTGACCATGTTCTTGAAGTGCAATATTGTTCAACCGATGATCAAGTTGCAGACATCTTTACAAATGCTCTCATAGAGGCGAAGTTTACTAAACTTCAATTTATGGTTGGAGTTCAGGAAGTTGTCACTAAAGGGGGATAGGCTCTAATGCCTCCTTCTTTCTCCTATTGTGTCATATTTGTACATCCTTCAATCCTATCCCATGTTGTTCTTAAGGGGGGATGTTAGGATATTCCGACACATAGGAAGGAGTTAAGTATAACTTGGTCTAGTGTAGAGTTAGGTAAAGTGTGTTTCTTTACTATGTACTTTTGTAACTTACAATTCGACTATCACGATATGTTCCAGACATGAAGTGATTCAATGGTTCATTCTCTCCTCGGTATTACCAACACTTGATCCGTGGCTTAACAACCGATTGGTCCATGATCTCTATTTAGAGAGCATGGAGGGTCATTTGTAGGGTGATCATTCATGAGAGAAGCTTATGTAAATTTTAATTCTTTTATTAATAAATTGCCTGAAGTGGTCGTGTTGGCTCAGGCCGTGGACTGCTTCCCTCTTTGAGAGTTTTAACCATGTCAAGAATATTGGTGTATTGGTCTGTGATCTGTTTGTGAGCGGTGTCTTTTGGTGTTCTATATGAGGAACTTACCCTGTAAATTCCTACAATATTTCTAAGTCAGGTAGGAAGTTTTGTTTTTTATATATGCTTAATCTAGACACTATCTATATTAGACTATATATGCTTGTATTCTAATTAAATTTCCTGTAATCTAATGAATTCTAACTTAAATAATAATAATAATAATAATTTGTGTATCTTTATGAAAGAATGGAGTTTTTTTTATAATACTTATTTATTTATAATAATGAATTTTAATTATCATTATTAAAAAAATATTATAACTTTTTAATAATATACATTGCAAAATTGAAAAAAAAAAATTTAAATAAATTTTTTAAGAGAGATTTAAGATAAAATTTAATAACTAAAGTTTATAGCCTGCATAGATCCATCTTAAGCACAAATTTAACATGAGCCAAGAGGGATCAAATTTCTTTAGGTGTAAACTTATTTTAGAGTGCAAAAAACAATGTGCAAGTTTTCATTATTTAGATATTTTGGAAAATATAAGGCTTGAACATCTTACTCACATGTTTTTTTAACTTTTAATTACTTTATATTAAATTATATTAAGTCATATAGACAACTACTTAAACATGCATAACATATTTTTTTTTTGATTATAAGTTACTTTTTTACTATTTAGAGAATATTTTCTTTTTCATTTTAAAAAAAAGTGTAAAAGCCAATTTGAGCATGGACATATTTTCTTTTTTATTATAACTTACATTTCTTTTTTATTTAGAGAATATTTATTTATTTATTTTAAGGGGGAGTGTCAACTCCAAGTTGAACATGGACATACTTAAACATAACCTTCACACTAGGTTGTAAAATGAACCTTTCAACTCAATAAACTTTACATGCATATATTTTCTACTTCTAATTATTTTACATGAAATTATATTAGGTTATATAAACAATTAATTAAACATGCATAACATTTTCTTTTTTCTTTTTAATTTAGAAATTTTTTTATTCTTATCTTAAAAGAGAGTTAAGTTGAACTGAGTTTAAAAATGTAAATAGATGAACTTTTAAATTTTATTAATGTAAATTTGATTTAGTTAACCATAGGAAAAACTCATTAGAATATTATTGATGATGTAGTTAACTGGAAAATAAAATGATTAAAAAATAAATTATTTTATATTTAATAAATTTGGTATTTATATACCTGTGATTGGCGCATTGTAATTGAAACGAAGAAGAAGAAACCCTACAGGAATCCTGCTCTGCCTTTCCAACAAATCAAGCACTTGAAATCCCGAAACTGCGTGATAGCAGAGCCAACGTAGGTATATCTTATGGTTTTTCTGAGTCACTTATTACTATTGTTTTTGCGTTTATTGTCTGAAGATCTGTGTTTGCAGAGACAGAAAACGAAAATGAGTAGCAATTGGAATAGCAGTAGCCGTAGCCAATGGAGCAGGTAATGGAGTGGCAGAAACTGGTGAGTCACCTCTTCCACCGCCAAAACCGCGTAGCCATCTGCGAGTGGTCAAAGCACGGCCACTTCTTCATACTTCCTCCGCCCGACGTCGATTGCCGTTGTCTCTCCGTCATTTATCGCCCCATTTCATCGGGCTCCTTCCACTAAATAATTGGCGCCTCAGATCCTCCACATTCGCAGGCGCCTACTGAGGAATTGCAGCCCGCCAGTGACCCGAGGCTCAGCTACGGAGATGGTGATGGTGATGGTTCTGGTTCTGGTTCTCGTTGATGAGTGGTAGATCTAATTTTTTTTTATGGTGATGGTTCTCGTTCTCGTTGATGAGCAGTAGATCTAATTTTTGTCTCACGTTCTCGTTGATGAGCAGTACATCTAATTTTTGTCTCATGGTAAATTTTTTTATGAGTTTATATTATCTAAATGGTTATTAAACAAATATTATTTTGGTGGAAATGGGCAAAATTTCATACACATCATATATTGAGTTGTAGAATGAGGGCTTCTCTTTTAAATGAGCCTCTGACCTCAATTATGTTATTAGGGTATAACATTAACTTATTTTATTTTATGGTACAATGTGAAATATTATTTTGTTATTAATATTTTTGTTCATGCGGATATTATTTTATTTATTTCTATTATATTATTCATGCTATACATTGAAATATTTTATTTATGGCAAAAAGTAAAATAGTTTGTTGTTATCAATGTTTTTTCCATGTGAATCTTATTTTGTGGTTATCAAGATTTTTTCCATGTAAAACAATCTTATATTGATTTTGAAGACGAAATCAATCTATGGGAATCCCTGTTGCCCTTGTATATATTTCCTCAAACCCATTCTTTTCCTAATCTAGTCATGTGATATCAAGCTAAGTATAACCCCTTGTAGAGAACTTTGGTAGCTCAGAATGGAGGCATTTGGGTATCTATCACTCCATAAATTATCAACAAAATGTTTGTGATCTCTGAAAATAATTCCCTTAGCTTTTTCTCCACTGTTGTTTTACTGAATCTATATCATAAGCTTACTTTCCCTCAAAAAGCTCAGATCTTTGAGATTTTTCTCCAGAAGATGTTGAACTTCCTAAAAAGAATCTTCCCATCCAACATCCATATTCCCTAAGAGAGCTAAACACATCATTTCCCTAGTTTCTTACTTGTTATGCTACCAAACAGATCAATGGGTAGATGAATCTATCCTAAGTTATCTATCCATTTTCTCTAAAGAAAACAAACATGCCTTCATGTAATTACAATCAATTTTTGGCTGAGACTATGCATGAACAACTAATGAAAATCACTGCTAAAGGATTGTTTAAATATTCCTCTGTACTAGTACATATGATTTAGCAGGGAGACAGGTTACCTATTGTTTTATACAAGCAGGATGATCAACAAGTGGATCAAGAAGTCACACAGTGGACCTCATTGATCAGAAGGAACTCAACTGAGTTCAAATTTTTAGACTTCATTGACTGTTTCATTCACCTAGTTGCACAACTTCTCAACACCCAATGTGAGCCCAAGATCAGTCCATAAATCAAAAGGAGTTTGCACCTCAGTGATCAACTTAGAACATGAGATTAATATATTTACCAGAATTATATAGAGATTAGAGTATATGGCTGCAAATTGGCTCCATATAAACTGCCCAAATATGTTCCAATGAGAATTTTCTCTCTCAAATATATTAGGCAAATGATTAATATGGATGAACATTTCATTTCAGGGAAGAGGAAATCTCAGTTTAAGATCAAGTCATAGGTAAGATCATTCATTTGTAATACAAGATTAGCAGGTATTGAAGAAAATGCAATCCTCAAATAGATGGGTTTTCAACCCAGTTTCACCCGGTCTTATGACACATACAATATTGTTTCCAACTAAAGGGTGGAACTCAAAGCCACTCCTTACGATCATACACGAAGAGAAGAGATTGAGAAGTACAGGAATCAAGAATAATGGGAGGAGAACACACTTCAAGAAGCAGAAGAACAAATTTTACCTCCTACACTCCAGACTCCTACTTCTCAAACCAAGCAGGACAAGAGGCCTAGAGAAGGATCCTCATCACCAACTATAGGTGAAAAGGAATTCATTCATTATCATAAGAAATCAAGGACTGACTCTAAAGGCACTACTACTACTCATGGTTAGAAGGAGCCTATAATCATCAATTTGGATGATTCACAGGTTTCTACAGGGACAGAAGAAGCTACAATCACTACTCCATCTTCCTCTTCAGTTTCATAGAATTTATTGGAGATCACTCAGTCTCTAGGAGCAAGTGAGCATGAGGAGTCAAACATCTTCACTAATTTCCTTGAAATTAAACAGAAGAATGAATCTTTAAAGGCAAATGTATATGCTCAGTTTTGGAAACAAACATCTACTTCACAACACAGGTTATTGACAACTTTTGACAGTGAGAAAGGCAGGATGCAAATGGCATTCCTTCAAGCCCAAGTGCCTTTTCCAAAGGCTTCTTCATATTATAAGAAGACTATATTTTATTTTGATGCCAACCAGATACATCCAATTGATCAGATGGATATGCATAGGCAGTTTGGTGAGATGCTTTTCTCTACCATGACCAACATTGCTATGGCATTATCAAAACTCAAAACAACTCTTTCAAATGTATAGTCACAATTGAAGATAGAAAAGATATCCTCTTTGGCAAAGGATAACAGGGTCAAAACATTAGAAGACTTAGTGATTAAAATTGGGTATGATCCCACTAATGTTAAAGCAGCATAAGACATTATTCGAAAGAAGAATGCAGGCATTTCTGCATTAAGGAAGCAGCTCAAATTACCTTTTGTTAAATTATGGTATCTTCTATGCTTGGAGCAGTTAACTTATTTTTCTTCTTATTAGCCAATTAAGTAAAGTGCAGATAGAACATTAAATGATCAACAAAAAACAAGTCAAGACAAGAGACACAAGATGTGGTGGCTAGCCAGGGACAAACTCCAATGCGGGGAAACCCTTTGATCAAATCTTCTTTTATCTTCAATAGTTCAACAGAGAGAAATAGTACAAAATCAGAGTTCTGTAATTTTATATCAGCAGCAACAAAACCCTAGATCAACAAAGTCAAACTTGGTCAAACGAGTTGAAATTGACCTCCAATATGCTTGGTCAATTTCTGGTCAACTAGCCCTCGAACAACCTGAAGAAATAGCCCTTAAACAGCCCCAAAAATACAGTCAAACTGCAGTTGACTGAAGTCAACTTGTTGCCCCAAACTAGGGAAGTCAACACTAGTCAAACCAAAGGTTAGATCACCTCGGTTTACATGCCAAAATTTGCAGCCTGCCTAGGAGAGGCAACCACACCAAAACTGCACTCCTAAATGGTCAACGTTGGTCAAAGAGATGACCTGCAGCTTCTGTGTCCTTCTTCCTGCATCTACCTTGCCCTACTGTGTCTTCTTTTCTAGCCACATGTCAGAGAGAGAGAGAGAGAGAGGCTCCTTTAATGTGTAGGAGAGAGAGAAGATGAGTGATGAGATGAGTTGGAAATGACTCAACCTCTTTTCTATTTATATGAAACACTGGGCATGTGTGGCACACACTTAGTTGCTGGCCGACCTTAACAATTTGTCAAGTAATTAGAAATAAATTCATATCTCCATAAGTACTCGCCAAAATTGGATGATCTTTAGATCAATCCTACACCTCTCGATGAGAGGATTCTAGGAAAAACATCAACAACCATAAACAAGGTGACCCACATGGAGTTTGGCCCTAGTTTCCAATTTTAACACTCCCTCTCAACTAGGGAGAACTCCATCTGCAATCCGTTTGACCGTCGCTACTATCCCATCCATTAAATTCACTGCCCTTCACAGCATGACCCTTGCTCTGCTCAAACTATGAAGAAAAAGAAATGATCGAGGATGTATCATACCATCCTTCACTGACTCAAAGTCAATCTTAGAGTGTGTCATACCACTCTTACTGATCCCAAATTAGTATCATTGATCCCAGATCAATGGAGGTCATCCTAGCATAGGGAGTATGGTAGATACAACGATATGTCCATTGATAGGTCCCTAACCCCATCTCCTTTCTCATTGATCAGATGAGAAGTACTTCCCATGAGTCCCAGATTACATGGTTAGGATGCCGCGATAGGAGAACTAATCATCCTGTCCACAGGAGAACGAATCATCTTGTCCAACAGATGCCATGGAGAACGAATTATCCTATCCAATAGATGCCATGGAGGACTAATCATTGTGGCCCATAGGAGAACTAATCATCATATTCCACAGGTGCCACTGAGAACTAATCATCTTGGCCCATAGGAGAATTAATCATCTTGTTCCACAGTCACCACGGGGTGTCATAGGGGAAGGTTGAACCTTTCACCCTGTACATAGTGTACCACTAGGGGATGGTGAATCGCCTTGTGGTCACATGTCACTCCAAGAAGTACCCCGCACCCCCCTTGAGCTCCTAGAGCTCAATACATCATACTCGACCCTCATAAGAGGGTCTCTGAACGACACAAAGTTGTTCTAAGAAAGTAAAGAATTTGACCTTTCCCAGGGGCTTTGTCAAAATGTCGGTGACCTACTCATCTGTACCGATATGTTGGACCCTTATTTCTCCCTGCTGCACCATATCTCGGATATAATGGTACTTGATGTCGATATGATTGGAGAGATCATGGAATACGAGATTCTCTGATAAACGAATCCCGCTCTGGCTGTCACATAGGATCACGCTGGTATCTATTGTAAATCCAAACAGGTCACTGAAGAGCTTTCGCAACCAGACTGCCTCATAGGAGGCCATACTAGCAGCAATGTACTCTGCCTCGACGGTGCTCAAATCCATCGACTTCTGCTTCCTACTCATCCAGGATATCGAGGCAGATCCCAAAGAGAAACAACACCCTGAAGTGCTCTTTCAGACCACCACATTTCCTGCCCAATCATCATTGGTATATATAAGTAGTCTCACATCTCCAACAGTGTATCTCAACCCATGAGTGATCATGCCACGAAGATATCTCAACGGATTCTGGGCACCAATCCAATGTGTGTGGTGAGGCTCAACCATATGTTGACTCAACGTGTTGACTGCAAAGCATATATCCAGACGGGAGTTCACCAAGAACATCAATGCTCCGACGAGTTGACGATACTCGGTAGCATTTCGTAAAACATGTCTGGCAACACTATCGCTTAACTTCTTGAAGTCAAGATCCATTGGGGTAGTCACGAGCTTGCAGTCCACCATACTGAATCTCTCCAGTATTTTCACCACGTATTTTCCTTGAGATAGGAAAATCTCCCCTGGTTTCTGCCAGACTTCTAGTCCTAGGAAATAGTGCATTAGTCATAGGTCTTTCATTTCGAACTCAGAAGCCAACTCCCTCTTACATTTGGGAATGAGAGGGTATGAACATGTTAGAAAGAGGTCGTCAACATATAGCACCAGTATGAGAGGTTTGTCATCTTCAACCTTAAATTAAAGGTTAGGGTCGGCGTCACTCCTAGTGAATCCCAACTTCATCATGTAGCTATCGATCCTCTCATACGACGCTTGGGGTGCTTGCTTTAGCCCATAGTGGGCCTTCTTCAACCTGCACTCATGAGATTGTCGATCATGAATCTCAAATCCTTCGGGTTGCTCCACATAGACCTCCTCTTTGATCGAACCATGTAAGAACGTAGTCTCGACATCCATCTGATGTAGGTTCCATCCTTGCAAAGTAGCAATGGCTATGATTGAGCGGATGGTGGTATATCGGGCAACAAGTGCAAATATTTCGTCATATTCTATACCTTCCTTCTGAGAGAAGCCACGAGCGACAAAACAAGCCTTATACTTTTCCGTACTTCCATCAACTTCATGCTTTATCTTGTAAAGCCATTTCGAAATGACAACTGCTTTGTCCTGGGGTCTAGGGACCACATCCCAAACATTGTTTTTCATGATGGACTCATATTCCTCAGTCATAGCATCCTTCCATACTTGATGCTTGACAGCATCTGTGAATGATGAAGGCTCATTTTGGATGATCGTGCTCATGATAGCCAGGTATCCCTGATACCTATTCGACTTCTTACTTTCACGGAAGGTTCCTCTGGGTGCAATGTGTCCTTCAGCATCATCAAGTGTCCCCCTAAGCCATGAAGGCCACTTCCTAGAAGAGTAAGGTTCTTGCAGAGGAGGATCAATAGGATCATAGGTTCTTCCACATTGGGCATCGTCTCATCTTCCTTTTCCTTCGATTCCCTGGTGTCGGTTTCTTTAGATCCCCTTAGAGTAGGAAGATTGTCTACTTTGCTAAGAGCCATATCTTCATCAAAGATGACATCATGACTAATCTCAACTTCCCTTTGACTAGCCACATAGATTCTATAGCCCTTAGTATTTTCACTATAGCCCATGAAGATTCCTTTCTTTCTAGATTCACCCAATTTATTCCTTTTCTCCTTCGGCACATGAAAATATACAGGGCTTCCAAAAATTCTAAAATGAGATACGTCAAGTTTCTTACCAGTGAACATCTCTTCGAGAGTCTATGATCATGGAGCATAACACAGACAACTTCCACAATTATACGACTCTTCCTTTCCGCCACACCATTCAGCTTAGGAGAATATGGTGTAGTAGTCTCTCTCTTAATGCTAGCCTCTTTACAAAAGTCATGAAACTCATTGGATTCATATTCAGTCCCATTATCAATCCTTAAGATCTTGATCTTCTTTTTGGTCTGATTCTCGATCAAGTCTTTGAAGTGCCGAAACCAGGAGAACACTTCATCCTTCTTTTTCAAGAAGTATATCCAAGTCTTGCAAGAATAATCATCTGTAAAAGTGAGGCAATATAAATATCCTCCCAAGGAGTTCATAAGCATCATACCAGATATGTCTGAGTGAACCATTTGCAATATATCAGAGGTTTTGCTTTGGCTTGAGGGGAATGGTCCCCTTTTGATCTTTCCTTCGGCACATCCTGTACATACACTTTCTTCCTCTAATCTGAACTCAGGCATCCCGGTCACCATTTTTCTCACATCGGGTAGAGATTTATAATGAAGATGAGCAAACCTCTGATGCCATAGTTCAGACTGAAGAGATGTGTCACAAGACATGACGCCCAATGGACTTCATCCGACCTGATATAATGAATCAACTTGAAACCCAAGAGTGAAAGCATCTTTAAAGTTCTTTTTCCATACACGTACCTTGCCATCGCTAAAGGTCACCTTGTAGCCTTTGTTTTCCATTTCTGAAATGGACCCCAAGTTCTTTTTGAGATCAGGAACATATAATACATCTTGTAAATTGATTGCATTTCCTCATTCAATTGAAGAGTGACATTCCCTACGCCTGTCACGGGATATTTTGAATTGTCCCCAAGAACAATTTCCATATTGGTCTCCTTCTCTACCAGATTAGAGAGAGCTTCTTTGTAACCATTGAAGTGCCTTGAGGCACCACTATCAATAAGCCAATTTCCTAGCGAGTCTGAGGGAGCAGTAGTAGAGAGCCATTGGTAGATAATATTCATCTTGCTTATTGTTAACAATGTTAGATTCATACCCGGAGTTTCTTGCCTTCTTGAAGGGTTGTCCTCTTCCTTGATTTCTGACATTTCTTTTACCACTAACATTTGACCTCCCATTCCTTTGATTTCCTTGAGAGTGATTTCGATCATTGTCCCGGTGAGAGTACCTTTTATCAGGGCACTCCCTCGCATAGTGGCCCATTTTATTGCAATTGTAACATCATCCTTTTCTTCCACCCTTCGGTCTGGCCTTTCCTTTGGATTTAGCCCTCGGATTATTTCTTCTTTTAGCATGAGAAGAAAAGGCAGAGGGATGGCCTTTAAGTGTAGTGATTTCTGGTTCTTCCATCCTTCTCACTTCTTGAATGCATCGTGCCATCAATTCCTCAAATCCAGGAATTATGTTATTATTGAGAAGAGTAGTCCTGAATATATACCATTCAGGTGGTAGTCCTCCAAGAGTTGTGAATGTCATTTCTCTATCAGGAATTACTTCCCCAATAGATAGGAGATCATTCTTGATCTTGGTGATCCTTAAGAAATATGCTTGCATACTCTCATCTTTGCCCTTCTTAATTTCCTACAGCTTATTTCTAAGGAACAAAACTTGATTTGCATCATTAACTTTAAATAAACTCACTAGTCTATCATAAATTTCCTTGGAGGTGTTCAGCTCGGAAACATAGGCCACCAGGCGCTTGTCGATAGAGTCCCAGATGATCTTCCTCGCTTTGACTTCTCCCTTAGTCCACTTGTTTCTAGCAACAACAGATGCATTTGATGAAGGCTCAACAATTCTTTCTCTCACATGGTCCAACAGTTCCTGCTCTTCTAATGTTAGATCGAGAGACATATTCCATCTGTGATAGTCAGACTTCTCATGGAGTTTGTCTTCAGCAGGGAAGTGTGCTGAGGATCCCATGATTTCTTTAAGATAGCCTTGTCAACCTTTTCTTCAGTGATTGCTCTTGCTCTTGCTTGGGCTTTGTCTTCACCTCAACTCTGATACCATGTTAAATTATGGTATGTTCTATGTTTAGATCAGTTTACTTATTTTTCTTCTTATTAGCCAATTAAGTAAAGTTCAGATATAACATTAAACGATTAACAGAAAACAAGCCAAGATAAGGGACACAAGATGTGGCGGCTAGCCTGGGACAAACCCCAATGCGGGGAAACCCTTTGATCAAATTTTCTTTTATCTTCAATAGTTCAACAAAGAGAAATAGTACAAAATCAGAATTCTGTAATTTTATATCAGAAACAGCAAAACCCTAGATCAGCAAAGTCAAACTTTGTCAAATGAGTTGAAATTGACCTCCAATATGCTTGGTTAATTTCTGGTCAACTAGCCCTTGAATAGCCTAAAGAAACAACCCTTAAACAACCCCAAAAACACAGTCAAACTACAATTGACTGAAGTCAACTTGTTGCCCCAAACTAGGGCAGTCAACACTGGTCAAACCAGAGGTTAGATCACCTCGGTTTTCATGCCAAAATCCTCGGCCTGCCTAGGAAAGGTAGCCACACCAAAATCGCACTCCTAAATGGTTAAAGCTAGTCAAAGAGATGACTTGCAACCTTTGCGTCCTTCTTGCTGCATCTACCTTGCCCTATTGCATCTTCTTTTCCAGCCACATGTGAGAGAGAGAGAGAGGCTCCTTTAATGCATATGAGAGGCAAAAAATGAGTGATGAGATGAGTTGCAAATGACTCAACCTCCCTCATATTTATATGAAACGCCGGGCATGTGTGCCACACACTTAGCTAATGGCAGACCTTGACAATTTGTCAAGTAATTAGGATATAAATTTATATCTCCATAAATACTTGTCGGAATTGGATGATCTTTAGATCAATCCTACAACTCTCGATGAGAGGAATCCAGGAAGAATATCAACAACCGTAAATAAGGTGACCCACATGGATTTTGGCCCTAGTTTCCATTTTTAACACCTTCTACAGAGGATCCTCAAACCAAGGAGATAGCAAAAAGTGAATAGCACAAAAAAGAGATGCTCACACTGATCATTGAGAAAAATGTACACATAAAGACGATGGAAGAGCAGATTGAGAAATTGCTTAATGAAAAAGAGAAATCTACTCAACTAGCCATAGCTCCAATCACAACTATACCTATTATAGTGTCAAGGACAACGGGGGAATTGACATTGGCAATAGTAGAATCTACATCAACAGTAGGAGATTTGAACCAAATCTTACAGGAGCTGACTCACCAAAAACAAGAGAATGAAAGGCTTCACAAGAAATTTAAGAATATGGAGACTCAAAAGATTAAAATTGATAGTCTTTATGTTGAATAGATGCAGAAGACCCATAGATTGACCAAAAGAATAGAGTAGTTGGAAAGTGAGTCATTAATGGCTCAGACCTTGGCCCAAGCTAAAGAAAACATTTGGGTAGATATCAGTCAGGCCATAATTGAAGTATTGCCCTCCATACAGATCATTTTTTAGTAGGAAGAACTTATAAGCAGATGTCAGATAGTTATTGAAGAAGTTAAAGAACTTCTTAAAGAAAAACCAAGTGAAGCCATTGACATGATCAAAGTTCTTAATTCAAAAAGCATGGCCAAATTGGAGCAGATTCAGATTTTGGATAGAATAGAAACAATTCTAGAGATTAAGAAGGTTTTGCAGAAAAAGAACCTCATGACTCAATTGGAGACCAAGTGCCAAGTCTTGAAGACTATTGTTGTTCAAATATTTCATTTTAAATTTAAGTTACTCAATTAGAGAGGACTGCCACGATTAGTGGCACCAAATGATAGGTTGATCAATTTGGAGGAATATTATCATAAGCTTTATACAATAACAATTGATAAAGCTAGTTTTGCAGGTGTAAAGGGTAATATTACCAGGAAATAAATGTTAGAGGCTTTAGATTTTGATTTAACAATTAAGCATGAGATTAAACACATTTTTGTAAATAAGCCCACTTTTGAAAAGTACATCGAGGTTGATGAAGTCTACAAGAAATTGGTAAATCTTTCTATACCAAGTCAAGACAGATGGGATCACTAATGTGAAATTATCAAGTAACTTTCATCATCAATTGATAGAAAGATGGGCATCACCTCTTGGGGACGAGATTGTCAACAAATTCCTGAAAGATCGTGCCAACACTTAGCAGTTTTAAAATTCCTATATTTTTATACTACTTTTGTTTTAAATATCTAGAAGAAATTTTATTTTTGTATAAATAACTCCTCCTTCAAGTTATCAAGGGTTGAACCCTTGGATGAACTTTAAAATCAAAATTGTAAACGAGCTGGAGATTTTCTTCAAGTTAATGAAAGGATTATGAATTTGCGTCCTATTGTTTGTGTAATGTCCCTTAGGATTGTGGGCTATATTCAGAATCACAGGTCAGCGTTACAACATTGGAAGGGTTTCATCACTCGTTCAAAGCCAAGAAATTTCCAATTGATCACCACTATTAACTGAATAAAATCCATGGTCCAAATTAAAACCCTTTATCACTCACTCTTTACCAATTTCTCTCAATTCATTTTTTTTTTCAATTTGGCAAGCCATATAATCTTGTGTCTGAATCTAAAAGAACATAATTACACAGAAGTGATTGCCACAGTTGTATGTACACAAAAATTCTTTTTCTTATCTCTACTTACTCATGCCTCAAGAAAATTACATATCATGCATTGTATTTTATAGTAGGGAACTACACAATGATCTACAAAATTTGCAAGTGCTGATTATGCAGAATTACTTTTAGTCCTTTCTATGTATTTTCACCGGATGCATTGGAATTCCAAGCAATTTTTGTATTAGAACAAATCATTTTGATTCTCCTTATATCATTTCTCAGAGTTGAGCTGCCTCCTATCCGATTTAATAAAGCTATCCAAAACAACATTGTGTTGGGTGTCCTCCTAAATGATTTTAATAAGCATCCATCTAAGGGTTGGCTTGTTAGTTGTGACACATTACAAAATGCAAACTAATCAATTCCAACAATCAACTTTTTGTTTTTTAATGATGCATACCATTTTCAAAATATTTTTAAAGAATGGTTGTTGATAAAAAGTTATAAAATTATACTGTGATACATCTAAATTGTACACTATGATTTCAATTTAGTTTAATTAACTGTTATGCTGTTGAGTATAATGTTACATGAGGTTTCGTGATATAATGGTAGGAGGATAATGATGCACATGTGGTTCATATAGCGATGATGTATCCTTATGATGATGATGATATGCAAAGGCATTATGATGTTATGTCGAGGTATATTGACATATTCATTTACTACGTGATGATAGGTATTTAATGTTGAATACTCATGATGCATATGATATGTAAAACATGGCATAGGAATTATGATGTTATAACATGAAGTTTATTGACATGTTCATTTATTATGTGAAGTCATGATATGTCTTTAATGCAAATATGTTGATGTTATAACTTATGATGGTATTTCATGAAGTGAAGCATGTGATAGTTGCGTACAAATTTATGACATGCATGAGCATGTAGCTCGTTATTATTCATAATGTTGCGATTAACATAACAATGATGAATGTTCTCCTGCAAGCCCATACGCAAGAGGGAGAATAAGTAACACCATATGGATTGGGGACAAACTCAATCAACACGACATATGGAAGTGGTTCCTTTGTCTTGTATAGCTCTTGATGGATAGCTCTTGAGGGCTATGGGATCATCTTGAGGAGGCCAAGTGCCTGATATTGAAGGCTAAGTGCCTAGTATTGTATTGGGATGCCAAAGTCTGGTAGGGGTGTAAGGAATTCGATGCCTGGGTTTGTGTGCCTTAGTGAGTTGTGGAGGGAGTGGGCCAACCTTGCGAGATGCCCGGGGACATTTAGCACTGTACCGGATGCCTACCTTGGGGCAGATGAAGTCTGAGTCAGGCCTGAGCCTTGGGGCCAGCCTTGGACTAAAATACAGATTGAGGAGGCTTATGCCTCATTTCAAAAGCGAGAAAAAGGATAGAGATTCCTTGGTATTTCCCTGGTGTTGTGAAACTTTCGATGCCTGTTGGTTATATGAAGTAATAAATAACAAAATAAATGTAATGTTCCTTAATAATAAATAATAAATAATAAACAATAAATAAAAATTAGTAATAGTAAATAAATAATAAATAATAATAAATTAATAAATTAATTACATGCTCTAAATAAATATAAATAAGAATAAACAGAAAAATAGTAAAGCTATCAGAAAGTAAAAAAAAAAGAAAAAACAAGAAAGTAGTAAAAATCAGTAAAGCTATCAAAAAGTAAAAACAAAAGAATAAAACAAGAAAGCAGTAAAGTTGCATGTTGACACATGGAGTGTGTGCATGTGGTTCCCCTTCCAATGTTTGCTCTATTTAATAGATGGGGAGGAAGATGAGAGGCATTCCATCATCCATTCTCTTGGGAGAATAGTGTTGTTAGACAAAGGATTCCTTGGCAGTAGTACGTTGATTGAGGGCTCGGGGGTGGCCATCTGTAGCAAGATTTTGTGCAACTGAGCCTACGGTTGGGTGGAGAGTCGTCCCCAAAACTTTGTTGCAGTTAACAGAATTCAACTAGCGTTCAACTCTGAAATCACAAGTGAGAAACATCATCGCCATAGGTAAGTAGTCTCTACTCATTTATTGAAATTTGATGTCAATTAGTTAAATTGTGTGTTGATTATAAATCACATGATTAATCTAATTAATTACATGTATTTAAGCCTTTACGCAGAAATATGGGTAAGATCATACTGAGTATTAGTGATTCTTAAATCCCATGTGAAGTTATATACACTAATTAGGGACTATTTTATAAAACTATTTGCTATTATAAACTCCTCTATATCAATTAATTGTCACACCCATTTGCATTAGATTAAATATATTTTTTTCAACAGGAAACATTGTTTGTTTGTATTCTTTTCTTATAACCAACCAAATATTATGTCTGGATATTTAGCAAGTTATATTTCATCAAGACTCTGTTATTCACACATTTTAAATCAATTAACTATTTTAGAAAAATAGACATCCCTTTCATCCTACTTAGCAATTGTTAAGGCTTAAGCACTTGTTTTCAAATTTTTCATAACATTGGTCATCCAAAAACTTTAAGAACAAACAAAATATTTAAGATGCTCTGGCATTATTAATTGACCTAGAGTCATCTTAGAGGACAACATCAGACTGGCGCCATTGTCGGGGAGTGAAAATTGAATTATTTTCCTTGGGACAATGATTAAGACTTTTTCTTTAAGGTGAATAAAGAAATTGTAGGTTAAAATCTTTCACCTGACGACTCCACAAGACCAAGTTGGCTCCTTCAAAACATACCAGATCTCACTTTGATTCTCAAATTGTTTCTACTTTATCTAATCTAGAGAGATTGGTAAAAATGCCTCGTTCAGGAGGAGACTTGAAGCTTTTGTTTCTTCCTTTGTACCACTACAACCTGAATATATATTAGCTTCTGATCCCTTTAGCACGGTTCCATCCCAATTAGATTTGTTTTGGACATGGAATCCCCCACAAGGCATGTTTTGGGGCTCAAAGCCCAAGTTTTGACCGAATTTTATTGTAAAGATCCATGAATTGCGGGTGCGGGGTGTGAAAGTATGATAGAGTCATAGAGTTGTCTGCCCTAGTTTTGTAATGTAATGTTGGCTGGATAGATCTACCCATGGTCCGTGGACCATGAGATTGTTTAAATAGAGCGGGGCTCTAAGTAGTTAAAAATATTAACAAAAAATGAATGAATGATGTATGCGAGATAGATCTATGGAGTAAAGTATAGTTTTGGGTCGTAGAGTAGTAGAAGGCTCTGCAGCTGAGTGTGCAGAGGCCTAGTAGTCTGCAGCTGAGTGCGCAGACCCTTGCAGTTGAGTGCACAGGGTGAAGTCGAGTCAGTAACCGAGGAAGGAATTAATAAAGAGAAGTTTTGTTACAATTCTGTGTATCTATTCTTTGGTTAATGAATGGTTGATATAACTTATAAATATGTTGTTTATTTACTATGCGCACTTGTATGGATGGTTTATATTGTTAAGTATACTTAAGGCACTTAAGTAGGCAAAGATAATTAACTAACATTGGAATACCAGTAATGTCTTGGGTAATAACGCAGAGCGTGACGTTCAACCCCTGGGTAGGGCTGTGCGAAGGCAGCATATCAGGCTACGAAGTATGGGAAAGTGTGCGAAGCAACATGTGTGTTGGGTCAAATCCGCAAACTAGTTGAACCCCTCAGACATCTCTAGGGTGCGAAAACCTGGTTCTAGCACCCTCCCATACTATTTCGGGTGAGACCTCAGTCCGCGCTTCGCGGACTGTTGCTAAAAGGGCCAATAGCACTGAGATTTGTTTGGCTAATTAACTCTGAACTTGGGTCAGGCCCCTATAAGCCAACAAATGGTTTCGTTGCTAGGACTAGGATCTGCATAGAGATGTCTGATGTCGTATCACTGGAATCCGACAAAGAAAGGAATTGAAGAGTGGTTGGATAGAAAGATTCACGAGTTCACAGTGCAGGAAAACAAGAATCCGTGATTATCAAAGGAAGAGTGGTTAGATTTCTACTTGTATATGAAAATCCACAAAATTTTCTTTGCATCCTTCCCCTTCGAATTGTACGAGTGGATCGCAAAGCTAGTAGATAGTCAAGGAAGATGTAGGCTCAACAAACCTATTGTGTGGACTCCAGAGTTGGTGTGTAGACTGGAAGCATCGGAAGATAAGATCGCACGCGTTGTGGATCTCTGGCTTAATTGAATTATAGGAGGATTTATCACCGAGTTTGCGGTAGATACTTCAGTCAGCTATTATGTGGCGGGACGACACTTCCTCAAGGGACCGTGAGGTAAGTACGTTAAATCTTTGAACACTTGGATTAAAATGCTACTGTGTGAAAAGTAGGTGATTCAAATAAATTGATGTTTGGGGCTACGCGAAGTGGGAGGATCTACAGAAACGGAGGTAGCACAAAACTAGAAACTAGCCCCTTGATTTCACCTCTACAAGGAGGTGAAGAAGAGCTCACGAAGGTTTCACCGAGAAGTGCGATCAATCTGATAAAGCAGAGAATTTCGCGCATACCACCCCCACCCACCCCACCACTAGTTTCACCATCGTCACCACCAACTTCGCCCATACCACCTCCACCACCACCGCGAAGCAGTATGGCTAGCGTAATAAAGCTTCCAGTGTTCAAAGGGGTAGGGAATGAAGATCCAGACCAACTTTGGTTCGTGGTAAACGTTGTATGGGAAACACAGGGTGTCACGCATGACAATATGAAGAAGGCAACATTGGTCAGTGCTCTGCAAGATCGTGCGTTGACCTGGTACATTAAGAATTCCAATGACAATACAAATGCGAGGATAGCAGATATCCAAGTTGTACTAAACAAAGAATTTAGCAGGCTAAAAACGAAGGCACAGTCGATCATCAGATTCAAAGAAATCACCATGCTACTAGGCAAAATCTCATGGGAGTTGGATCAAAGACTGAAGTGCACAATTCGCGAAGCGAACATGATCTTAATAGATAGACAATGCCGTGAATAGTTTGTAGCCTCGTTAACACCACATCTACGGAATGCACTGGCGCTACAAAGGCTAACCACTTAGGCTGAAGCTTTGGAGGTCACGATGAGATTGCATGAGACTCCTATACAAGATCCTAATCTGGGATTTCAACAAATTCACGCGCAACTGAAAAACTTGTGCCTAGAGATGAAAAGTTTGAAACAGGACAGGACAACCCACACAGAGGTGCTCGATGAGGTATGGTGTGTTAAATGCAAGGGCCAGGGGCATGACAAGGACCACTGCTCGGTGTTCGCGAATTACCTTGTGGGAGGAGGACCAATTCCATTGAGACTGGAGGCACAAGTAGGACTGAGCGTGGCACCTGCATTATGGTGCATGATTTGTCAGATAGGAGGGAAGCATGCCACATATAACTGCCATCTATTACAGAAGTGTACGCAGACTTCCCAACAGTTGTTTTGTAATTTCTGTAGATTGGTAGGCCATAATGAGTGCACCTGTAGAAGTTATGAACTGATAAAGGATTAGACTCCTACCTACAGAGTTCATGCTGAAACACGGGCCCTCAATAAAAATGTAGGTATGGTGCACACTGGATTTCAGGGGTGTAGACGAGGTCGAGGCAGAATGGGACCAGAAAGAGGTCGCGGGAAACTGATATGTTACAATTGCGAAGGACCAGGGCATTATGCCTGCGATTGTATAAATCCAATGAGACCATCATGCTTATATTGTACCCAGTTTGATCATGAGATGGAGGACTGTCCCACACTGATAGCAAGATTGTGCGATAAAGGAGCGCTCCAACCTCACTCGACTTAGAACCTGCAAATGATGAGGTCTAAGCTACGTGAGGAAGACTCGAATGTAAATATCATGCTCCAAAGTGATATCACGACAGGAGATGACAAAGGAAATCAGCCTGAAGAGAGTGCTTGGGTTCACAAGCCTCCAACAAAGGAACCATAATTTGATTTAGAGCACCGTAAAGAGACATTCATGGAAGCTAAGAAGAGCTTCGCGGATGCCTCCACTTCAATAAGGAAAGACAAACTGGAACTAGAAATGGACTCATCAATGCTCACTACATTCTTAGAGACATGCATGAAGTCACTGCGCGAAAACAAAGTTGTGAAGGGGCTGCAAAAACTCATCACTAGATGTGCTGGAACCACGCCAGGAGAACTGCTTGTAGTCCGAAAGATCGGGAAGCACACAATGCGAACAGGAAGAGAGATGATATTGACTGCGCAAATCGAGAATATGAAATGGATCAAGAGATTTTGGATCTAGGATCAGATGCGAACAACCTGCTAAAGCAGAAGTGGGAGCTCATGGGCAGGCTTGCACTACAATGGTCTCCTATTCAATTGTGAATGGCGAACCAACAAAAGATCCTACCTATGGGAAGATTGCAGGGAATAACGGTGGATATCGAAGGTGCAAGCGCGCTAGCATATTTCGAAGTGATAGATATTGTTGATGACAACAATCCCTATCTCGTGCTACTGGGAATAGATTAGGCCACTAACATGAATGGAGTAATAAATATAAAGAAGCGCAAAATGATTTTTGAGAAAAAGTCACTGTGCGTAGTAGTACCTTTAGACCCTACAGAAGGATCACGCTACACAGAACCAGTGCTCGACTATGATAGCGATGACAATCTAGACTGTATCTACAAGATAACTGCACGAGAGTAGGACTAGGCAAATCCAATAGCGGATGGTAGAATCTCGTGGGAGCGCGAAAGCTCCCGCACCTCAGATTTGGATGAGGAAATAAAACGATGGCAGAATCGGTTGCACGAGGTAACCACGCTCAACTGTAACATGATGACAAGGTCACTGCATTGCGTGACAACAGAGGTAAGGGATCTGCCTGTGTATGATGGTTTAAGTGAGGCGGATGACTTTCTGAACACATTTGAAAGAGAAGTACCAGAACAATAGTGTTTCTACAGTCTAAAATGGGTATTGCACGCTACGCCTTCAAGATGGTGGGGTACGCATCAAAGAAGTTTTGAGGACTGGTGCGAATGCAGAAGGATGATGCGCATGTGGTTTGGCAAGCCTCAGATGCGAATGAAGGCCGAGTATGACGGATGAAATGGCTCGCGCGCCCACCTTTCCATATGGGTACAGGCATATGGTGCACCATCGGCACGACCGCACACCATCCTTGCAATAGGAAACACGATCGACAAGCTAGAGCAAGCAAGACAATGGCGCGAATGACCCCTCCACTTGGGACCAAGAAGTATGGTAAGACCAAGCACGCATAGGCATATTCACACAGAAGCTTTTGACAAAGTACACGAACCACTGAACACAGTCCACCATGTGAAACGAACTAACTGGGATCTGCGCATACCAGTGGTTCTCTAGGCTTATAGGACCATGTGAAAAACCCTGACCGCACGGGCACTTCCGAAGCTGATGTATGAAGTGAATGTTGTAATCCCTATGAAGCATGCAAAGCTTAGTCTGTGCATAATATCGCCAGTAGATACGATGGTTTGCCAAGCTCGGAAAGAAGGGATCACACAGCCACAAGAAACAGACCACATGGGACTTGAGGCAGAAATCCAACGAGGAAACATTAGGCTCCACAAACTTGAGGAAGAAAGTGTACGGTTAAGGAAGAAAAGCACTTTGATGAATGTGAAATTCAAGAAGATGGAGAATGAAATAAGGAAAGACTTTCTCGGCAAAAAGACCAGGACAGTAAGGTAGGATGTGTGCAATCACGATGACAGGGTTAAGGCCTATTGTTGTGAATTGATCAGTCTAATGCCTTGGTTTGGACTACATATGGATAAACATAATGACCAGGGTAGCGCATTGCATGTAATAAAGTACGTGATGCCAACCATAATAGTGAAAGGTACAAATTCTCCAGGCACCATGATGAATAATCGGATGAAACTTTCGATAGGTGGTGCGACCACCTGACTAGCCAAGGAAAGGATAGTCTTAGCGCTTTATGTAGTTGGAAGGGAGCGTGATACTATAAACTATTATGCCCGGGAGCTACACGATATTAGAGATGTGTGCATAAGCGAGGAGTCACAAGGTCTACGATCGCACACGAAGGGCTGCGTTGCTGCACGGGTTGGCCAGAAGGTGACCATTGAAGTCACTATTCACGATGGGATGCCTGATTTGAGGCCAAATGGAGCGGTGTTATGAAACCAGCTCAAAAAAGATAGAAAAGAGAGATCCATGCCTTAGAATTCAGCCTCTTCGAGGGGGCAACCTCCTTTACATTACATAAATGAACAATTCTTGGATGCTACAAATGAAAATACCTCCTTTCTATATATAGGAGTCTAAGTGGTCCAATACAATCAAAGCCTACATAACAATAATATTGTAGGGCACAACAATAACAATAGTGGGCTTCTATGTGGCACAATAGTAACAATATGGGCACTACATGGGTACATCAATATAAATAAGGGGTATAACTACAATAGTAATGGGGTAATCACTAGTATTATAGGGACCCAACATGCCCCTCTCCTTCAAAAAAGTGTTGTCCTCAACGCTTGAGTAGTTCAGGATACTTCTGCATAAAATTCTCGTCCTCCCATGTGGAATCTTCAGCGGATAAGTTCTTCCACTTGATAAGGTACTCTGAAATTGATCGATTTCGTAGCTGTCGAGTTCTTGTTTCTATAACTGCTTCCGGTTCCAATATAATTTTTCCTTCTTCGTCAAGTTCTGGCAATATTGTTTGAACTGGGAGCTTGTCGCCTATAACCTTCTTTAAGCATGAAACATGGAAAACTGGGTGCAATCGAGAAGCTGCAGGAAGCTCCAATTTGTATGCCATAGTACCAATCTTTTGCAACACCTTGTACGAACCATAATACTTTGGTGATAATTTATTATCCTTCTTAGCTTGCTTGAGGGACATTTGCTTATATGGTTGTAGCCGTAGGAATACCCAATCACCTACATCAAAACTTCTTTCACTGCGATGTTGATCTGCCTGTTGTTTCATTCTATTCTGTGCCAACACAAGGTTATCCTTTAAGAGTTGGAGGACTTGTTGTTGATGTTCGATGTGATGTTCCACTGCCTGAACCTTAGAATTTTCTCTTAAATATGATGTGATGGATGGTGGTTGATACCCATAAAGTGCCATAAATGGGGTCATTTTTGTTGCTGTATGAAAGGAAGTGTTATACCACCATTCAGCCAGAGGCAACCATTTGACCCATTGTGTCTGTTTATCAGATACAAAGCAACGAAGATATCCTTCCAAACATTTGTTTACTATCTCAGTTTGCCCATCAGATTGAGGATGATAAGA
The DNA here is from genome assembly GCA_031772625.1 of Pinus tabuliformis. Taxonomy (NCBI): domain Eukaryota; kingdom Viridiplantae; phylum Streptophyta; class Pinopsida; order Pinales; family Pinaceae; genus Pinus; species Pinus tabuliformis. The sequence continues at coordinate 31,624,095 of CM062810.1, read as the reverse complement.
TGAGCTATGAGCTAACTGAGTACCAAGACAAGAAAATAATTCTGTCCAAAAATTTCCAGTGAAAATGGGATCTCTGTCACTTACAATAATCTTTGGGTTTCCATGTAGCTTTTGAATTGTTTCCATAAATGCAGTAGAAACTGTACTGGCTTTAAATGGATGTGATAATGCACAAAAGTGTGCATACTTGGTAAGTCTGTCAACTACCACCATGATGACACTCTTTCCCTCAGACTTGGGTAAACCTGTGATAAAATCCATTGAAACCTCCTCCCAACGTTGGCTTGGAATGGATAAAGGTTGTAATAGACCCGGTGTCTTAATTGTTTCAACTTTATTTTGTTGGCAAACCAAACATTCTGCCACAAACTTTTGAATATCTGATTTAAGGCCATCCCAAAAAAATTCCTTCTTAACCCTGTGGTAAGTTTTTAAAAATCCTGAGTGCCCTCCTAAGGGAGAAGTGTGCAATTCCATAAGAATCTTTTGTTTTAGCTGGGAATTCTTACAGAGGTATAAGCGATCTTTGTACCATAACGAATCATTTTTCCAGCTAAATGTATCAGACGTACTGGAATCTTGTTGTAGCTTTCGAATAAGTGCCCACACTTCTTCGTCATTCTTCCATTCCTCCCTTGCTTCGTTTATCCAATCTGGTTGGATAATAGAAATAGCGCACAACAATGCTTCCACATCCTCATCCTTTCTTGAGAGTGCATCTGCCACCACATTTTGCTTCCCCTTTTTGTAGATGATTTCAAAGTCATAACCCAACATCTTTGTGACCCACTTTTGTTGCTCTTCAGAGGATAATCTTTGTTCTAAAAAGTATTTAAGGCTATCATGATCTGTTTTTACCTTGAAGTGTCTTCCCATTAGGTAGGGTCGCCATTTCTTAAGTGCATGGAGTATTGCCAACATTTCCTTCTCATAAATAGCTTTTCTTAAAACTTTCCCTTGATTGGACGACTTTCAAAAGCAATGGGTCTTTCATCTTGCATTAGAACAGCACCAATTCCATTTCCTGAAGCATCACATTCCACAATAAAGGTTTTTGTGAAGTCCGGTGTAGCTAAGACCGGTGCTTGGCACATTGCCTCTTTAAGATGTTCAAAGGCCTTTGTTGCTTCCGGAGTCCATGAAAATGCATCTTTCTTCAATAATGTTGTTAGAGGTGCTGCTATTCTCCCATAATTCTTAACAAACTTGCGATAATACCCTGTCAACCCAAGAAATCCTCGCAGATGCTTTATGGATGTGGGGATTTTCCATTCCTTAATGGCTTTAATTTTGCTAGGGTCTACCTTAACTCCTTCATGAGATACAATATGACCCAAATATTCCACCTCCTGGACTCCAAAGAAACATTTGGATCTTTTGGCATATAATTGTTTCTCCTCCAATAGTTGTAGCACCCTGTCAACATGTTCAACATGATCCTTCCAAGACTTGCTGTAGATTAGTATATCATCAAAAAATACTAACACAAATTTTCTAAGGAATGGTTTGAAAATTGAATTCATCAAACCTTGAAATGTTGAAGGTGCATTGGTAAGGCCAAAAGGCATGACCAAAAATTCATAATGACCCTCATGAGTTCTAAATGCCGTTTTCGGAATGTCTTCAATCTTCATTCTGATTTGATGATATCCTGAACGAAGATCCAACTTGGTGAAGTAAATTGATCCATGCAATTCATCCAGTAATTCATCAATGACAGGAATGGGGAACTTATCTTTAATAGTGAGCTTGTTGAGCTCCCTATAATCCGGACACATGCGCCATGATCCATCCTTCTTGTGCACCAATACTACTGGAGCAGAGAAAGAACTTTGACTCGGTTGAATTATACCAGCCTCTAGCATTTCTGCAACCATACGTTCAATTTCACTTTTTTGGACATAGGGATATCTGTACGGCCTGATGTTTGGAGGAACACTTCCTGGAATCAGATGAATAGCATGATCATGATCACGCATAGGTGGGAGACCTTTGGGAGTCTCAAATACCTTGGAATGATTGTCCAGGACTTTTTGGAGATCTGGAGAAATAGATGATTCTAATGTGGAAACATCTAGCGAACATAATTGTGCAATTACACCCCTTTGCTCCTTTTTTAGAAGCTTTGTCATACCATTAGAGCTGATTATCTTTCCTGGTTTCCCTGCAATACCCCTTAATTCAACTTCCTTTCCTTCCACAGAAAATTTCATGAAAAGTTCTTGAAAATTAAAAGCTATTGTACCCAAGGATTGTAGCCATTGGACTCCTAGTACAACATCAACACCTCCCATTGGAATGGAAAGCATTGGGCTAGTCAATACATATTCTCCCATGGATAGCTTGATATTATGGCACTTTCCAGAGCAATTTATTGTTCCTCCATTTGCAATCATCACTTGACACTCTGGTGCTGGATATAGGAAGCAATTCAATTCTTTTGCTACCCTACAATGAATAAAATTGTGGGTGCTTCCTGAATCAATCAACACTATTACCTTTTTCTTCTTGATTTGTCCTTCTATCTTGATGGTTTGAGGAGTGGTAATTCCCGCCAATGCATTACAAGATATGGTCGGATTTATTTGTTCTTCATATAGGCTTTGTTCCTGGAATATATCCTCTTCTTTTGACCTTTCTTGCTCCTTTTCTTCTTCCTCTTCACAATCTATGTAGAATAATTTCTTCTCAGCACACTTATGACCTTTTGTGTATTTGCTATCACAATTGTAACAAAGCCCTTTTGCTCTTTTTTCTTCCAATTGTTGTGGTGTCAACCTTGTAGGTTGTGGAAGACTATGGGCAACAACACTTCCATCTTTATAGTTGTGAATGGTATGCTTCCTAGTTGCCATAATTTTGCTTTCCATTTTTCTTGCTAACCTGAATGCCTTCTCTAATGAATCAGGTTCCCAAAGGCGCACATCATGTTGGATATTATCCTTTAAAGACCCTATGAACACATCAATCCTATGCTCCTCTGGAATATCTTTTATCCTTATGTTCAATTTTTGGAACTCCTCAATGTGCTCCATTATTGAACCCTTTTGTTTGAGATTCATCAATTGGCTAAAAAAAGTGTTGCTTTTTGTATCCTCATAATGTGCTATCAATTCTTCCGTAAAAATTGCCCAAGTGATAAATTGTTTACGAGAACAAAGCCATTGATACCATACAAACTGATTTGGTTCCAAATATAAAGTTGCCATACGTACCTTTTGTGTGTTTTGCACATTATTGAGATCGAAGAATTGCTCCATCTGTAATATCCATGTGGCGGGATCCTTGCCATCAAACTTACTCATATCGATTTTTGGAACATGGTGAGTCTTCGATCCAACATTAGATTCTATGGAATCATGATTAACATTTCTTTTGTTCTCATCATGAGTTTCCTTTGGTACTCTTTCACCCTTAGTGACTATTTCTTGTAGCAACTTATCCATCTTATCATCCATGCCATCAATTTTAGCTTCCATGCCATCCATCTTAGCTTCTACACCTTTCTTTAAACCATCCATCTTAGCTTCTACATCTTTGCTTAAACCATCCATTTTAGATTCTGTTGCTTTTTGTGCAAGTGACACTCGTTGCACTTGTTCTTGTAATTTTGATATATCATATAGCATTTCTTCTTCTTCTTCATGAGTCATGCTAGAGCTTCCAGGCTCCTTACTAGGTGTTTGCATTTTCTTTCCTCGTGGCATCAGTTACCGATAATAATTCTCTAATATTCCCTTTGAATACCTTCAAAATAAATTTTCAAACCAAGCTTAAGCAAAAATTAAAGAAAATCTACACACCTTTTTTCACTTTGTAGGAGCTCGATATTGCCTCCGATGTATCTCTGTACTTTCTGATTATCTAGTTCTGAATTTGTGACCTGTAGTAGCCCTCTGTGTCCTCTTTCCAATGCCACAAGTCTGACCCAAATTGGATTCTCCAAGGAAGAGTTATGCGAAATCTCCCACAGTTACTTGATTATAGACTAGTTCAGTAGAGCGAACTTGGACGACGTGCCACATGTCACTGTTTCAACCTTTGACTCTGAAAAATATATAAAAGAAAACTACAGTCCGTCCTCTTTCTGTACCTTCTTACGAAATTTCAATCTGATGCTCAGAACGAAAGTTATGACGATTTTCCCTAGGTCACCTGTTTTGAGTGTAATTCAAGAGTCTGCAAAAAGACCAACTTCCTCAGATCATATCTCCGCAAATATCGCGTGAAAAGCTCTGAAATTCGGACCCAAGGTTCAGCGCGATTTCTTCTCAAATGGGTTTTTTTTTGCGACTTCTGAAATGTCACAGAAAAAAAGTTATAGCGAAAATGCCACGATGACCTGTTTGGAGCAGCGAAACCCTAGAATCCAAAGCTCTGATACCAAATGTTATGAAACCAGCTCAAAAAAGATAGAAAAGAGAGATCCACGCCTTAGAATTCAGCCTCTTCGAGGGGGCAACCTCCTTTACATTACATAAATGAACAATTCTTGGATGCTACAAATGAAAATACCTCCTTTCTATATATAGGAGTCTAAGTGGTCCCAATACAATCAAAGCCTACATAACAATAATATTGTAGGGCACAACAATAACAATAGTGGGCTTCTATGTGGCACAATAGTAACAATATGGGCACTACATGGGTACATCAATATAAATAAGGGGTATAACTACAATAGTAATGGGGTAATCACTAGTATTATAGGGACCCAACAAGCGGGCAGTAGGCATTTAAGACGTGATTTATGGGAAAAATCTGGGAAAATCTGTCGCCAAGTGAGCATTAATGAACCATATCTGGGGTGAATAGTCGAATTCAAATTCCAAAAGTGCTATAAGATACAAAGGGCTGCCCAGAAAACAACACTTAGTCATTTGTAAATTTAACGATTGAGAAAAACCCTGATTGTTGTGAGCCAAGCATTCATTAATCCCCTGAATTCGTGAGTGATAGATCGCCGCATCGATACAATGGCAACAATTAAGGAGGGTATGGAGATAGTCAAGGAAGCCGCATAGACTGTGGGGGATGTTTTAGAAGGTGCTGAGATTGTGGCAGAAATCTTGAAATCATCGTGCACGCCAAGACCCAAAAAGGACAAGCAAGCAATGGCTCCCATACGCGTGTCCCTGCGGAACCCGCTGCGAGAAAACTGTTGATGGAGAAGAAGGGGAAAATTGTCACTATAGAAACAGACAAAGAAGAAGAAGATCTGTAGGATCTTATCATTGCAGAAGAAGAAGATGAAGGCATGTAGGTGGATACTTAACCTACGCATTCTTTGACAAAACTGCCCGCCTATGTCCCCTTGCAAAAAGGGAAGGCCATAGTGCCCAAGGACCTAGACGAGACCAAGAGCTTGCTCTAGACCCCGCTCCTCCCAGATGGCATTATGTTTGAAGGAACACACCTGGGCCCCGTGCTGAACTTGAAATTTGAAGATTGGGACCTCACTGACCATGAGAAGTTCCCTCACTTGGAAGCCAGGAACCTCATGAAGAAGAACACCAAGGGGGGTGGGGGGGTGACAACATTAGAGCCGTGGAAGTGGTTGCGCGGAGTGGAAAAGTTTGGGCTGCTAAACCTACTTTAGGTGTTGCATTTCCACCACGCCCCAATAACCATTTTCGTCGTCAGGCAGCTATTCTGCCTGGTGCATGATGGGTGTTTATGGCTGGAGGAGCCCATCCCCATCATGATAGACTTGATTCATTGTGTCTCCTGACCTCCATACAAAGGAGAGGACCCTGCGGCCATATCCGAAGGGAAGGGTAGTGATTTGGCCATTGCAGAGGCCATGAAGAAAAAGTACTAGCTGGAAAAGAAGAAGAGGGGCTATGCCATCTCCAAAATCAAGGATAAAGCAGTATGTGTGGCCACCCAAATCCTGGCTGGAAAATTTATGCGCAAGTTCCACGTAGACGAGGTACCTGCGCCAGTGGTCGCACTTGCCGAGCAATGCATGGAGGGGGTCCAGTTTAACTGGTCTAAATTCCTCTGCACGGAATTCTTAGAGATTTGCTGTGAAGCCTAAGAGCAGGGAAAAACATTCCACTATGCATGGTTGTTGTTATCGATAGTGCTCGTAGTTGGGGAATTACAGGAGGATAGTCAATTCCCCATAGTTGATAGAGATTTATCGGAGGCCGCGAAGTACACTTTGCTCTGGGCCACGACGGATCCTAAGAGGATACGCAACAACAAGATATTCTGGGTGTTCACGGAGATGAACCTTAGAATGTGGATCAACCATAAGCAGCGGTTGTCACCCACGGTTTACAATAGTTTGCAGAGTTCTGCAGATTTTAAGGCAGATATGCACAACATACACATTAGGGCATGCAAGGACTCGACTAAACAGTGGACAAAGCTACCCTTTGTAGCCACTGACGACGCCATTTTCAATGTCTTGGAGGCATTACCATCGGAATGGCGCACCCTAGACATTGCCGAAATCGAGAAGTCGGCAGCACAAAAGAAGAAAGTCAAGGCCAAGTTGCGCAGCACACAGTTGGCCGAAAAACGAAGGAAGGAAACAGCAGCAGCTGAAGTGTGGGTAGCGCGGGATGCATCACAAAAAGCAGCAGAGTAGGAAAAGGCTGCAACAATAGTAGCACAGGAAGTAGCAACGAAGGTGGGCGAGGGCCAAACAACGCCTTTTTAGGGGCAGGAAGTAGAAACAAAACAAGGAAGCATGAACCCACGAACCACGTTAACACAGCTGAAGTGCCAACTCCCAACAGAGCCGGTAGGATCGCGGAAGAAAGGTCAAGGCATCGAAACTATCCACTGACCCAATCACCCTAACCGAGGGTGATTTGCATGACATCGGCGAGATAGTGTGTGATGTCACCTCTGAGGCTCTCCAAGATTTCATCCAGTCGAACCAGATTGTGTTGGGGGTCCTCAGAGCGCAGTTGCAGGAACTATAAGCGCGCCCTCCTCAGGTTGGTACCCTTTCAACTAGCCTCGCAGTCGGCTCAACAGAAAAAAAATAGATGTGGCGCATGCAGATGATGAACACCATAGTGTTGTTGGAAGGGGCACTAGTGACATCAAATGAGGCCGATAGGCCTTCAGTTAGCACATTGAAAGGTCTCGGTATCAATCTAGCTGCACTTTCGTAAGAGACCCTATATGTGTTATAAGATAGGATAATTGTAGAATTGCGAGCTAGGGAGAGCCATGCACTACAAGTCCTCAGTGAGCAGAAAATAAATATGGAACAACTAAGCTTGAAACGTGACGAAGTGGTGTTGTAGAATAAAAAACTGGTACAGGTGATGGACAATTCTTGCCAAAGAGTCCCGAAGCTAGCCATACCAATAGACATACCAGTAGAGGTGCGGATCCACAGGTTAGCAGCAGGGGTCCGCAAGGCAAGGGAAGAAATGACAAAGCTTCAACTAGAGCTGAACCTTTAGATCGTCGAGTTGTGTTTAAAGGCGCAACCATCCACTCCCCCGGAAGTTAGAGAATAGCACGCGAGCGCTATCACAGTGGGATTGGAGGAAATTGGAGGTGCAGTGTGAGACTTCTCCAGCATGTTGGAAGAATCACTTGGGGTCCTCACAACTTTGCAGGAGGACCCCCACATCCATCGCTTAGAGATAGAGGTGCAAGAACTCCAACAGAAATATGACAGTGTCTGAGGAACTATGCAGATGGTGGTCCTCACCCAGAGGCTTGTGCGGATGCAACAAGCCAAAGCATTGAAGGAGCAAGTGGACGTGGCACGACATAAGGAACCAGTCCTAAAAGCACGCGTCCAGCCTTGGATCAACGAGGCCTTCACCATCATGGTAGATATCAAAGGAAAGCTCGCACACATTTAGGGGATGCACACATTGATGCAGAGAATCACTCCCGACACAAAGGCCTTGGTACAATGTATGCAACAGATCTAGCAAGCAATAGCTTAGTGTGCTGCTGACCTCCGCATAGTTCAAGAACAGTTGGAGGGACTCTGTGCCACCAGAGTGACTCGAAGGCGAGTCACGATGTTTGTATTGGGGGCTTGTTGGACATGGAATCCCCACAAGGCATGTTTTGGGGGTCAAAGCCCAAGTTTTGACCGATTTTGTTTGTAAAGCTCTGCGAATTGTGGGTGTAGGGCATGAAAGTATGATAGTCACAGGGTTGTCCACCCTAGTTTTGTAATGTAATGTCGGCTGTATAGATCTACCCATGGTCCACGGACCATGGAATTATATAAATAGAGCGAGGCTCTAAGTAGTTGAAAAGATTAACGAAAAATGAATGAATGATGTATGCAAGATAGATCTGTGCAGTAAAGTCTAGTTTTGGGTTGTAGAGTAGTAGAAGTCTCTGCAGCTAAGTGCGCAGAGCCTAGTAGTCCACAGCTGAGTGTGCGGACCCTTGCAGCTGAGTGCACAGGGAGAAATAGAGTCTGTAACCAAGGAAGGAATTAATAAAGAGAAGTTTTGTTACAATTCTGTGTATCTGTTCTCGGGTTAATGAATGGTTGATATAACTTATAAATATATTGTTTATTTACTGTGTGCACTTGTATGGATGGTTTATATTGTTAAGTATACTTAAGGCAATCAAGTAGGCAAAGATAATTAACTAACCTTGGAATACTAGTAATGTCTTGGGTAATGACACAGAGCGTGATGTTCAACCCCTGGGTAGGGCTACGTGAAGGTAGCATATCAGGCTGCGAAGTATGGGAAAGTGTGCGAAGCAACATGCGTGTCGGGTCAAATCCACAAACCAGTTGAACCCCTCAGACATCTCTAGGGTGCAAAAACCTGGTTCTAGCACCCTCCCATAATACTTCGGGTGAGACCTTAGTCCGCGCTCTGTGGACTATTGCCGAAAGGGCCCGTAGTACCGGGATTTATTTGGCTAATTAACCCTGAACCTGGGTCGAGCCTCTATTATCGAACAATTTGGTTGATCTAATACCTAGGGCTTTTAAAATATTATATAAAGGAGTTTATCTGCAGTCAACTCTCTTAGTCCAATCTTTGGAATCATATAAACTCCCTAAAATATTTTCAGATTCACCCAAGTCATAGGAAGAAGTAGATGTACATTTACTGGAGCTAAAACCTATTGATTTTATCTCCTCCACTCATTATACATTCTCATCTACTTCTGCCCAACCTGAAGAAACTTTTTCTATATATTCAAACCCTTTGTTTGAAAATAAAGAACAAGTTGAAATAGAGGTTCAGAAGTTAGTTATTAAAACACCTTTTAAAAATTTAGGGATCCTCCACTTTCTCATCCTCCTCCTACTATTACACCTCCATCTTCACCCACAGCTTCACCATGTTCCTCCTCATCCTCCACTACACCATCCCCTACCTTACAGGACATGAAAACTAATGCTATAGAAGTTGAGGCTAATAGGTTAGTATCATCCAAACTCAAAGCCATGGCTGAAAAAGTGGAAAGAAAACTAAAAGCTAAGGAAGAAGGATCTTCCTCAAAAACTAAAAATGATGATCAAAATATAGATGTGATAACATCATTACATAGAAACCTTTCTAATATTATTTCTAGGATAGAAACTCAGGCTAGAACAATACAACAAACTGCTACTAGACCTCAAACTCAATTTAGAAGAGCCCCTCAAACTCAAATTTTGCAGAGACCGAATACTGATCAACAGATCCAACCCCCATTGATGATTGATGACCAACAACCAGATGACATCAGACCTTTAATTTCTGAAGATATAAATAATATGGATCATTCATCTGTACATAATTATATTGTTTCTCACCCTTTAAATCAACCTTCTCAAGATAAAGAAGACTCAAATTGCTAAATATCAAGCCTTTTCTAAATTTTAATTTCAAATTTAAATAGGAGATACGATCTAAGACCTAGGTCAGAGCCTGGTAGACCTCCAAAATGTCCCACTGTAAATGAACCTCAATCAAATCTGCTGAAACTCAAACAACAACCATTCAACCATTGAATTAGACAGTTGAAACAACCTAATTGATAAAACTGTTTTGACAACTTTCAATGTTGAAAGAGAACTGGAAGGAGTTAAAATACCAATTCCCCTATCTGAACTGTCAAAGAACCCAGGGTATAAAAACCAAGTTTCTAAATGGATTCAGTCATCTAGTGTTGATGTTGAAGGGGATGTGATAAGCACGCAAGATGAAAAAACCCCATTAGTCTTTGGTCCTAGCTCAGACATGATTGATGAGAATGTACCACATTTTTATGTGACTCTGAAAATTCAGTATTTCCTGTTATTTAATTGTGTGTTAGATTCTAGGGCTTCCCATAGTCTGATGCCAAAGGTAATCATGGGCGAGCTGCAATTAGAAGTTACTAGAACTTGTCATGATATTTACACTTTTGACTCCAAGAAAGTACCTTGTCTTGACCTTATTAAAGATCTGGTGGTTACTTTAGCTCAGATCCATGTCAAAAGTGTGGTTTTAGACATTGTAGTCACTGACATCCCTCCCAAATTTGGCATGTTCTTATCAAGATCTTGTTGTGCCAAATTAGGAGGAAGCCTACAAATGCACATGTCTTATGCCACTATTCTGGTATATGGGGGTGAGCATATGAGATTATATAGAGAAGTTAGATTTATGAATATTGTTTGTAAAATTGATCAAGCTAGGAATCATCCTATTTATGCATTTGACCAAGACTTTGGGTGTTTTGAATTATCAACGAATAAATCACAAAACACTTAGCTTACTATTGAAAACATTGTTGACAAGCCTAAAGCTATCAAGACCAATATTTGGAAATTGTACTTTGATGGTTTTTGCTCAAAGGAAGGGGCATAAGCTGGCATTGTATTAATTTCACTAGATAAAGAAAATATTACCCAATCATATAAGCTTGAATTCGATGTTACTAATAATGTAGCAGAGTATGAAGCTTTTCTGCTAGGATTGGAATTAGAAAGAAGTCTTAAGGTGTAGGATTTAAGTGTATTTTTTGATCCTGAACTTATTGTCAGACAAGTTAGGAATCAATGTCAAACTAAACACCTTAGAATTAGATCTTATAAGAAAAATATTTGGGATTCAATTGAAAATTTCTTTTCAGCATTCAATATCAATGTTATTCCTAGAGATCAAAACATTCATGCAAATTCCTTTGTTGTTTTTGCTAGTTCTTTTAAAGTTCCTGATCAAATGTTTGTCTAGTATCAAATTCAAGTCAAGTATAGACCATCTATCCTCGAAAATCTTAAGCACTGGAAATTTTTTTATGATGACGAGTAGCTAAAATCATTTTTGCAAGTCATTGATGAATTCTCAAACCTACAAGTTGACAAAGAACAACTTGATAATCTTGAAGTTTACAACGAAGATCAAACACCACAATTTGACTCAAAAATTGTCGATCATAGCATTATTAAATTATCTAACAATTTTATTCCAAAATGGTTAGTCCCTCTTGAGAAGATCTTTGGTCATAACGATGTTCTTGAAAATTCGTTGTCAAATTCACTTGAGGAAAATATTGAAATCTATAACATTGGAAGTTCTGAAGAAATCAGAAATGTTAAAATTTCTACATCCCTGTCAATGGAAGACAAAGACAAATATTTAGCCCTCTTTAAAGCCTATAAAGATGTTTTTGTCTAGTCTTATAATGAATTAAAAACATATGATACATCTCTTATTGAACATAAAATTTCATTAAAACCAGAGGAAAAACTTTTCAAGCAAAAATTGAGGGGAATTAATCATGTCCTCCTTCCTATTATTGAAAAATGACTCAAGAAGCTACTTGATGCTAAAATAATTGATTCAATAAGATATTCTGATTGGGTAGCCAATATAGTTCTAGTGAGAAAAAAGAGGTGAAATTAGATTATGTTTGGATTTTAGGAATTTGAATAAATCCTCTCTGAAAGATAATTATCCATTACTTAAGATGGATCAATTACTTCATAAAGTTTCAGGAGCTAATAGAATTTCCATGTTAGATGGTTTTTATGGATATAATCAAATTATGATTAGTCCAGAGAATAGATAAAAGACTACATTCACAACTCCTTGGGGCACGTTCATGTATCCTTGAATGCCACTTGGGTTAACTAACGTTGGAGCTACATTTCAACAAGCTATGGACTTAGCATTTGTGGGTAAGACCAAAAAATTTGTTGTTATTTGTTTAGATGATTTGACTGTTTTTTCCAATTCTAACCAAAAGCGTTTAAATCATTTGAGAAAGGTTTTGAGAGGTGTAGAAAATTTTGGATTTTCCTTAATCGCAATAAGTCTTTGTTTGCACTTCAAGAAGGGAAATTGCTCGGCCACATCATTTCTAAAGAATGATTTTCATTGATCCTAAAAGAGTTTTAGCTATACAGGCACTTATATTACCAAGGAATAAGAAGGAGATTCAGGCTTTCCTTGGGAAAATTAATCTTTTAAGAAGGTTTATCCCTAATTATGCTGAAATAGTTAAGGATATAACTGATATGATGAAAACGTATCATGAAGTTAAATGGACTATTCCTGCAAGGTATGAATTTGATCAAATTAAAAAAGGCCATTGCATAAGCCCCCATTCTAGCCAATCTAGATTACTTTGAACCATTTAGTAGCTTTTCTTTTTTCTCTGAAACTACCTTAGTTGTTGTTCTTTTGCAAAAGAATATAGATGGAGATGACCAACCCATTGCCTTTTCTGGAAAAGTCATTAGAGATGTTGAGCTAAAGTATGACATCATTGAAAATAGGCCTATTCTTTAGTTCAAGCTCTGAAAGCCTTTAGAGTCTATCTCCTCCACTCTTCTATTATTGCCTATGTACCCAATAGTGTTGTCAAAACTGTTTTAACTCAACCTGATACTGATGGAAGGAGAGGGACATGGATAACTAATATTTTAGAGTATGATCTCATTATCAAGACTACGAAGCTGGTAAAATATCAAGGCCTGGATAATCTCCTTGATGAGTCCAATTGTAAGATCTTAGGAATAAATTGTGTTTTTGAAATCCCAACTGAGAAGAATCCACAAGAACCTTCTGCAACCCCCACATAGGAGAATCCACAGGAACCTTCTGAAAGCCAAATTGTGAAGAATCCATAAGAACCTTCTGAAATCCCAACACAGGAGAATCGACAAGAACCTTCTGCATCAAATCAATCAATTCTAATTCACATTGATGAGAAATTTTTATTATCATATTGGTACTTTGAGATTGTGAATTTTCTTAGAGAATTTGAATCTCCATCCAAATTTACCAATAATCAATGTAAAACATTGAAGTTGAAGGTTGTAAAATATTTTATTGTTAATGTAAATCTATATTGGAAGGATCCTCTTAACATCCTTTTACCGTGCTTAACAAAAAATGAGACAGAAGGATCATTGAACAATTTCATGCAAGTATTTATGGAGGGCACTATACTTGGAGGGCTACATCTTACAAGATTTTAAGGGCAGGGTTTTATTGGCCTACTCTGTTTTCACAAGTGGGAGAAAAGGTTAGAAGTTGGACACAATTTCAAATGTTTGCTAGAAAGTAGAGATTAGCAGCGCTTCCATTCATTCCAGTACTAGTCCAAGCACCTTTCCTTCAATGGGGATTGGATTTCATTGGTGAAATTCATCCTCCATCAAGTAGCTAGCACAAATGGATATTGACTGCTACAAATTACTTTATCAAATGGGTAGAGGCCATTCCAGTTAGAAATGAAACTGATACTTGTGTGATCAAATTTATTGAAGAATACATATTGTTTAGATTTGGATGCCCCAGCAAAATAGTGATAGACAATGCAGGAGCATTTAGTAGTACTAAGATGATTGAGTTCTGTCAGAAATATCAAATCTTGTTGCATCATTCTACTGTATCTTATCCACATGGAAATGGACTGACAGAGTCCTCGAACAAAAGTTTGGTTAAAGTTATAAAGAAAACATTGGAGGATCATAAAAGGAGTTGGGGTAGTGATCTTATTTATACACTTTGGGCAACAAGATTTCACCAAAAAGAGTGACAGGTAAATCTCCTTTTCAACACATTTATGGTAAAGAAGCTATATTTCCCACACATTTAGTTTTTCCTGTCATGAATTTTTTACAAGAGTCAAATGAAGATCCTGATGATTTCTCTCGAAGAATAAATTATATCATAGAACTGCATGAAGATAGAGATGAAGTTCATTATAAGCTTAAGAAATATCATAATAAAATGAAAATATTGTTTGATAGGAAAGCTAGGGAAAGAGATTTTAGGGAAGGTGATTTGGTACTAAGATAGGATGCTAGAAGATAAGACAAAGGAAATCATGGCAAGTTTGACAACCTTTGGTTGGGACCTTTTAGCATTGTTGGGGTTAAGGGTAATAACACTTTCATCCTGCATAATTTGGAAGGACAATATCCTCATTGCCTATCAATGGGAAATACTTGAAGCACTACATTCAGAATTGAGAGGTTTCCATTCATTCATCATTGTATAATACCAGAGAGTTTATTTTACATGTAGTGTGTATGTGTTTCAACAAGACCCCATTAGCCCAAGGAGAAGGCACATGGATCTACAAGTTCTCTGCAACCTGCAAGAGGAAGCAGTCCCCAATTGGAGTCGATGTTGTAACATGCTTTATTTTTTATAAGTTAGTTTTTCTTTTTAAAAGAGGGTAAAAAAAAACACCCCATCAAAATAAAATCAAAATTTGTATAAGTGTGCATTTTTAAATGCCACTTCATAGAAATAAATTGCATTGTAATAAATCAAGGTTTTGTGTGTAGCTTGTATATATGCCACAACTTTTTCTTCTGATTTGAATCATATAGTTTAATCTTGATCAAATCATTTAAATTTACGTTTTAGATTAGAGAATAAGTTCACCAAACTGTTTAATCTTGGTAGAATATTATTAGATAGGTTAGAATGAATAAATATGGCCTAATATGCTCAAGTAATGGCCAAAGATGTATTAGATTGGGATTACAGGTAAATTAGGAAAAATAATGGTTGCTAGTCCAAATGCGCCAAAACATTAGATTAAGAATTGATTAGGATTTAATTAAATTTAATTGGTGATTAATTTTTATGTAAATAAATAGTGCAAAGATTTTTAGTCAAAGTCAAAAATGGACAAAATTGTTTTGTCATGAAGCACTAAAAGTTGAACATAATCAGACGATGGTTTGTTTCCCCACCCAGATCAACAGTGGGGAAGCCATTTCACACCCCCTTGCTATGTTATGCAATAATAATGGGGGGGGCGGGGGGGGTGTCTGAAAAGCAGTTTCATTCCCGCGAGCCCCTCGCTACGTGTCACCTCCTCCACACTTCACACCCCCCTCGCTCATTACTGCTTACCATCAACCCCCCTATGAAATTCATTAACGGTAATATCCTTCCCACGTGTTCCATTCCCAGCCATTGCATGTCACATGTCCCTATCCATTTTTGCATGTCCCATTCTTGTTCTTTCTTTTGCTTTAATGTTAATCCTTTTGTTCAGCAACGGGCTTCCTATAACGGTTAAATTATCTCAGTTGTAAAGAATTACCTCACCCCCGTTACACCATTTCTTTTCCATAATTCCTCTTATATCTCGATATACTGTTTCATACGATAAATTTTTCATTTTTTTATTCTACGCCATTGTCGAGCTTACTACCAAACACATCATGTTGAGGTATTTATATCCCTATTTTCTGTTATCTTTTCATTGCAATTCTATAATCATGGCTCCTAATAGAAAAAATCAGCCATATGTAAGTTCATCTTCATCACAGGAAAACATAAAGGCCTCTGATACCTTAGACCTGGATCACATTCCATTGGTTGATCAGTTCATCAAAATCACAGATACAGAGTGTGAATTTGACATGTTCGAATTGCATAATTGGCTAAAGCAAACCTATATTGACTTTGAAGACGAAATCAATCTATGGGAATCCCTTTTTCCCAATATATGTTTCCTCAAACCCATTATTTTCCTGATCTAGTCATGTGGTTCCAAGCTAAGCATAACACATTGCAGAGAATTGTGGTAGCTCAAAATGGAGACATTCTGGTATCTATCACTCTAGAAATTATCAAAAAAATGCTTTTGATCCCTAAAAATAATTCTCTTAGCTTTTTCTCCACTCCTGTTTTACTGGACCTATATCATAAGCATACATTCCCTCAAAGATCTCAGATCTTTGAGATTCATCTCCTAGAAGATGTTGAACTTCCTAAAAAGAATCCTCCCTATCTAGCATACATGTTCCATGAGAGAGCTAAACACATCATTTCCCTAGTTTCCTGCTTGTTACGCTATGTTGTAGTGGCTACAACGACCCTCCAAAATTTTCCTTAGCTTGTTTTGGAGCCTCCCTACCAACCTTTCACGGTTCTTTGTCTTGCTTCGTCAAGTACTCAAGCTTCAGTGTTTTCCTCACACAAAGACAGCTTGTCGGTCATAGTTGATCCACTCCCCTCACAGGTTGTTCATCTGGACTTGGTCCAGCTACAAGATGAGAAACTTCCCCTTGAAAATTATGCATTTATGGAGGGTAGCCAACATTCCCTCTAGAAATTGTGCAATCCTCTCTGGCAGCCTGTTGGGCTCTAAGATTGCGCAATCCTTCCAACCAACACACCTAGTAGGATTTGCACAAATTTCCCCAGTAGGGTTGTTCAGCCGAGGATTTGTGCAAATCTGGGTAGTAGTCAGCTTCTTTGCCTAGAAATTGTGCAATCCTCCTAGGTAGTCAGCCCAGCTTCCAGCCAGGAATGCACATTTTTCCAAAGTAGTTAAGCAACTGCATGCATGAGCAGTCTGGTCGACCAGTTCCACCTGGGACTAAGGAAACTTGACTTGCATGCATGCATGACTTGCTTTTCCTGGAATAGAAAGAGACAACATGCAAAGGAATCCCATGATTCAGGGAGCTATTTTTAGTAGCTAAGGGTTACATGCAAAGTTGTTTAAGACGTTTCCCTCCAAGTGTCGCTTTTTCCTAGTTTTGTGGCATGCGCGTCATGAGACAAATATTATTTATTCGACACATCAAAGCTCATTCATTCACATTGATCTTAGATTTTTGACATCCCACAACACATCCAGGACTCTTTGACACATCCAACTTAACTATTCATGGGTAAGTGGCCTCAACTTGTCTTTTTCAGCATTTCTATCGCTTTTTGTGTATTCGCTTGTGTGAGTGTTGTTTGCTTTATTTCTTTGAATGCTTGCTGTTGTTTACATGTATACTAGCTTTTCCTAGCTTTGTTTCAGTTTTCGTTTCTATCTCACTACTATCACATGCATGAAACTGTTTTTCACGGATGTTTGCCCAACCAGAGAACTGCCTCACCCACATGCATGTTGATCTGTTTGCTGAATCTTTCATTCATGTTTTGCATGGACTATTAATCACTTCTGCTATCACTTAGTTTCGTCATGCATTAACTGTCTTAGTTGCTTTCAGTTTCCCGTCGGTGAGTCGGGCCAACCTTGGCCAGGACTCTACCTTCACCAAGGCTGCATTGTGCAATCTGGGTAAGGAAGGCTCACCTTCCTCTCTTGAAATGTGCATTCCTACCCAGTATTGGCCTCCAGGACTATTTTGTGCATTTCTAGAGGATAGTGGCTGTTTGGCCCAAGAAATTGCGCAAATATAGCCCTGGGCCAGCAGTCCTTCCTTGCTGGAATTGTGCATTGCGCAATCCTAGCAGCCATTTTCCTGACTGGATTGCGCATTTCGCAAATCCAGAAGCCAGTTCTACCTCCTAGATAGCCCAAACTACCTATTACGCAGTTCTGGCAGCTAGTCACTCAGCCTCCCAGTAAAATTTGTGCAATCTTGCTCATCAGTTTTCCAAGTATGTTGTGTCCTTCCCCAGATTTGCTTTGTTTCCACTTTACATATTTCTTGTGATGCATGCTGCTTGTTTCTAGATCTTTCAGGTGTTTATCTATCTCAATGACTTCCAAGAGAAGATGCTCATAGGACACTGATGGAGTTGCAGCTAGAGCAATAGTTCAACAGGTGTCCTCTAGCTTGTCGATCTATGAATATACGAAGTTGTATCTAGACAAGGACATCAAAATGAAGTGGCAAGAGGTTAATGAAACATTTGTAGGAACTTTTGGGGAAGACCTCGAAGACCGTCAGGTGTACATGAACAATCACAAGTCCGACTTGTACATAATTTCATGCAGATACATCACTTTCCCATGCGCGAACATGATTCACTGGATCATCTCTCACACTGATCTCGAGACGATGACCATAAGCAGTGTCTGTGGGATGAACCTTGCAACCTTATGGGCACAAAATTATGATGAGATGCATCAGATTTCAGAGCCCGTGACTGTCATGAGTCCTCCATTTAGCTTGCCCAACAATAGAGCTAACTCCATAGACATTTTGAAGGATTGGGTAAAGGAGCTAACTCGTTTCAGGATGACACCCAACCAGATCTACAAGACAAAGATATTGAGGAAGGCATACCAATACTTGGTCATATTCGCATGTAGATTGAGTGGCCAAGCAAGCACTAAAACATTTCCTCAGAGTTGGGTGATCGCATTGGACCAAATGGCTAGAGAAGGAAGACCATGCAACTGGTTTGGCATATTGGCTCATTAGCAACTAATCACTAGCATACAGGCTTCCCATGCATGACTATTCAAGAGCATGGATGTTATAGTGAAAACACATGCGATCCCATCACTTGGGACTCTCACCTAGGTGAAGACAAAGAAGTAGGTCCGACAAGAGCTTAACTCGTACTTCGACGAGTTGATGTGCACCACCACTAGTCCAGACTTTTCTATCAATGCAGACATCATGCACAAGTATGCTGCTAGTCTGGCCACATTGAAGACAATGATGTGCATGCTTTCAGATGAGTTGGACAGAAGAGCCCGAGCAGTGTACCAAGATGTTATGGAGGCAAGGTTCAAGTTTCAGACAGATGTCACAGTGGAACACATAGACACTATCAAGGACTAGCAATCTTGTCATCAATATGTTATTATTGATTAGCATGAGAATGTCGAGCAGTTGGACTTCTGTAGTTGTCTAAGTGAGAATTATGTCTAGTTTGACATGTTCAAGCCATTGTGTAGGAATTTACAAGGTAAGTTCCTCGGACAGAACACTAAAAGGACACCGCTCACAACCAGATCACAGATCAATACACCAATATTTTGATGTGGTTAAAACCCTCAAAGAGGGAAACAGTCCACGGCCTGAGCCAACACGGCCACTTCAGGCAATTTATTAATAAAAGAATGGAAATTTACATATGTTTCTCTCATGCATGGATTACCCTACAAATGACCCTCCATGCGCTTTAAATAGAATTCATGGACCAATCAGGTGTCAAGCCACGGATCAAGTGTCGGTAATACCGAGGAGAGAATGAACCGTCGGATCACTACATATCGTGACCGTCGGATTGTAAGTTACAAAATGTACAACAGTAAAGAAGCACACTTTACCTAACTCTATACTAGACCAAGTTGTACTTAACTATTTCCTATGTGTCGGAATATCCTAACATCCCCCCTTAAGAACAACTTGGGATAGGATTGAAGGATTTACAAATATGACACAATAGGAGAAGGAAGGAGGCACTAGAGCCTATCCCCCCTTAGTGACAACTTCTTGAACTCCAACCATAAATCGAAGTTTAGTGAACTTCGCCTCTGTGAGAGCCTTTGTGAAGATGTCTGCAACTTGATCATCTGTTGAACAATATTGCACTTCAAGAACATGGTCGTGAATGAGCTTTTTGATGAAGTGCATGTGCAGTTCAATGTGTTTGCTATGCTGATGTTGGACTGGATCTTTGCATAGCTGAATGCACTTTGATTATCACACCAAAGTGTAGTCGGATGCTGCTGCTGAAAGCCAAACTCTGACAGGATCTGACGAAGCCACAAGGCTTCCTTACTAGCTTCTACGGCACCACGATACTCTGCTTCTGCTGATGAAAGAGAAATGGCACCTTGTTTCTTGCAAGCCCATGTAATAGGTCCTGAACCAAGAGTGAACACATAACCGGCAGTAGACTTCCGATCATCAGGGTCACCAGCCCAATCGGAATCAGTGAAACCAACCAATAGAGGAGATTCTTCGGCACTGTAATGAATCCCAAACTGAACTGTATCTCGAACATAACAAAGTATTCTTTTAGCTGCTTTCCAATGACTTTCACGGGGGTTTTGCATGAATCGAGCAACAAGGCCAACAGCAAAGGAAAGGTCAGGACGAGTATGGGTTAGATACAAAAGTTTTCCTACAAGTTGACGGTATAAGGTAGCATCAACTTCAGGAGAAGTACAAGTGACTGAAAGTTTGACTCCAGACTGAAAGGGAGAAGGGGCTGGCTTACAGTCTTCCATGTGAAAATGGCGTAGAATATCACAGGCATACTTGGACTGGGAAAGAGAAATACCCTCCTTGGATTGCAAGACTTGAAGACCGAGAAAATAGTGTAAGTGTCCTAAGTCTGTCATTTCAAATTTCCTTTTAAGGCTAGACTTCACATGGTTTATAAGGTTGGGATCACTACCAGTAAGGATAAGATCATCAACATAAAGAACAAGGATGATAACAGAGTTGCCCACTTTCTTGGTGTAGACAGTATTGTCAGAATGACACCTAGAAAAGCCAGATTCTAAAAGAAAGCTATCCATTTTGGCATACCAAGCCCGAGGAGCTTGCTTGAGACCATAAAGGGATTTCTTAAGTCGACATACAAGGCTGGAGTCTGTTTGTATGAAGCCAATGGGTTGTTCCATATAGATTTCTTCATGCAAGTCCCCATGCAAGAAGGCAGATTTAACATCCATCTGATGGACTTCCCATTTGAAAGAGGCAGCAAGGGAAAGAACAAGGCGGATAGAGTTCATTTTTGCAACAGGGGAGAAGGTTTCAGTGTAGTCAATGCCTTCAACCTGTGAAAAACCTTTAGCAACAAGACGAGCTTTATGTTTATCAACTTTTCCATCTGGTCCATACTTGGTTCTGTAAACCCATTTTCATCTAACAAGTTTTCGTCCCTTTGGTAGAGGAACAAGATCCCATGTATCATTTGCCAATAATGAATGATATTCTTCATTCATAGCTGCTTCCCAATCTGGATGGCCTGAAGCTTCTGTAAAGGTGTCAGGATCATAATTTACTGGAGCTTGAGCCAGTAAAGAAGAGGCTCTCTCGAACTGAGAACGTGTGCGTCGCTGATCTATAGGATCACCGGCAAGATCACCTGCTGCATCTCGAGTAGCACGAACCCATTTTGGAAGCTCAGGAGCTGATGGAGGATCCTGAGATGGTGGGGGAGGATTGTCATCCTCACTTTCATCATCTGAAGAAATGTTTTCAAAGGTAGAAGAGATAGGGAGAGGTGGCACATCCGCCGGACTAGGCTCGCAGGCCGATATATTTTCATCAAATTTTACATCTCTTCTAATGATAACATTTTTGGACTTAAATGGAATAAGTCTATAGCCTTTGACATCTTCAGAATATCCAACAAAAGTACATTTTTCACTCTTAGGTTCTAAAGCTTTATGCTTTTCATCTGGAATATGGGCCCATGCTTCACTTCCAAAAACACGAAAGTGACTTACATCTGGTTTGATTGAGCTCCATGCTTCTTCTGGAGTGATATTCTTTAAAGCCTTAGTAGGATTGCGATTTATTATGTAATTTGCACAGTTAATTGCTTCTGCCCAAAAACTAAGACCAAGTCCTTTAGATTGTAGCATACAATTAGCCATTTCCTTTAAGGTGTGATTCTTCCTTTCAGCTACACCATTTTGTTGTGGAGTATATGGAACAGTATGTTGTATTTGAATTCCATTCTCAGTGCAATAGTTGATGAATGTGTTTTTAACATATTCTCCGCCATTATCAAATCTTAACTTAAGAATTTGATGTCCAGATTGTTTTTCAACAAAGGCCTTGAAGGCCAAAAAAGTGTTAAATACTTCACTCTTGAGTTTTAAGAAGTATACCCAAGTGCGTCTGGAGAAATCATCAATGAAAGTTAAGAAATACTTGCAGCCAGAGAATGACACAACTGGAAGTGGACCACATAAATCACTATGCACAAGCTGTAAAGGGGCTGAGGCGTGCCAAGAGGCACATTTTTCAAAACTGTCCCGATGATGTTTTCCGAGTACACATCCGGAACAAACACCATCTCTGCAAGATACCATAGTAAGACCTGTCACCATATTTTTTTTACATAGATGTTGAAGGGAGTGATAGTTTAAGTGACCAAATCGCTCATGCCAAAGTTTGCTCACTTCATCGTTATGAGCAACAAATACTGAGGGAAGATTTGATGACCCAAAGTTGTGAAAATTATACAACCTTGTAGAATCATCAGCAATGCCAGTAGCCAAAATCTGTTTAGGATCTCTTAAGTCCTTGATTACAACATCATGAGGTGAAAATTCAACGATTTTACCTTCATCTGAATGAGTTATCTGATATACAGATAGAAGGTTGTAGGATAAGGTTGGAACACATAATACATCATTAAACTGACCATTGTCTAGATGAACAGTTCCAGTCCCTACAACATTAAGAGATCTATCATCACCAACATATATATTTTTGGTGTTACAATCATTTAAAGAAGAAAACATGGCTTTGTTTTTGGCCATGTGATAAGAAGCTCCAGAATCAATGAGCCACTCATGAGAATGAGAAGAAGAAGATACATTTAATGCATAGCCAGACCGAGATGCTTGACAACCACATGCAGAAAGTGCCATTCCTGAAGATGAAGTTGAAGTTGAAGATTGCCCCAAATGGATGTTATGCTTCTTCATTGCTGCTTCCAAGGCTTCCATCTTCTTAAAGCATTTTGATTCTAAGTGGCCATCTCGATTACAAAAATTACAATGTCTATCAGTCTTCTTCCCTTTGTTTTTATTTGTCTTATCATTTTGTTGAAATGATTTTTCATTTTGGGGTTGAAATTGCTTAGGACCCTTGTTTGGTTTAGGACCATTCTTTTTAGGATATGACTTCTTAGGATTCTTTGAATTTGGTTGCTGTTGGGTGGCTAACGTTTTCTTGGAAGAGTTTCTAAGATTAAGAAGACCAAGGTGTAAGAGTTTTTCTTGTTCTCTTATTAAAGAATCACAAAAAGAGTCAAAGGAAGGTGACTTGTAGTCTGTTCCTTGAGAAATGAAGGCTTCTCTTATATAATGGAAGGTGGAAACAAACACAGAGTAGGCTGGTCCCAACTTTGTAAGAATGGAATAGATAAGGTTACTATCTTCTTTCTTAACTTTAACACCTTCCAAAAGATATCTAAGGGTCTTGAACTTGGACAAGAAATCTTCAATGCAAGAAAAATTATTAGGGTCCAATGTTAGCAACTCATTTTCAAGTTGATGGGCTCTAATTTCATTTTTAATCCCAAAAACTTTATTGATTTGTTTCATTGCTTCATCAAGAGCATCAATTTCTGCAATATGGAATCTAAGATCTAGAGAAATAAACATCCCTATCAATCCACGTGCTTGATCTTGCCTATTTTCCCATTTAGCAGCCTTATCTTCATCCTTCGGTTTCTTTTCTTGGCCTGAGGCTATTCTGTAGAGAACTTTACTTCTAAGTAAATCCTCAATGTAAGCCAACCATTGGAAGTAGTTGGTGCTGTCAAGGGTAACTTGGTATTGACTTTCCATTTCAATGGAAACTGAAGCTAAAGATGCTGAAAATAAGTGTTCCAATGGATAGAACTCGAAAAATTAGGCTGGTTTAAAAAAAACGGCTCTGAAAACGGCTTCCGGATGAAGAAGTTATGGCTTTTTGAAAAAAAGTTGTTGAAGTTGCCGACGAAGTGCGGGAATGTGCGGAAATGAAAAAGTCCGCCCAACAAAATGGAGACTTGAACCCAAGACCTCTACTCTCTTAAAATAGCTTTGAACCAATTGATCTATACAAAAAATTTGAGAGAGAGAGAGAGAGAGAGAGAGAGAGAGGGGGGGGGGTGCTTTGGGTTGCGTGCTTGCTTTGAGAAAGCTCTTTTTCCCTACAAAACAAAAAACACAAAACCCAACACGGACATGCAAAGAAAACGAACCTTACGGCTCGAAGTTAGCTTTAGCTGAAAAACTAAATATTTTCAAAAATGAACCTTGCGGCTCAAAGTTAGCTTTAGCCGAAAAACTAAATATTTTTCTCAATGTTTCTGATTTTTCGAGATCACACTAAGGTGCAGGGAAAAGAGCATACGCATGAGAAAAATCCTTCCTTTCTGTTTCTGATTTGCCCAGATCGCACAGAGTCATAGAGCAAAGAGCATACGCAGAAATGAAAGGTATAGATCCGGTTAAAAAAAAACTAAATAAACCGAAACCGAAATAAGCAGAGAGAAAATAACAGTAAACTGCAAATAAACACTGTATACCTCTAGATCTTAAAAATGACGTAGCTAGGGCTACCAGAAACCTTTTTGCATGAAACGAAAGGGGTTCCTCACTGGAACAGATGCTCCCAACACAACAGAGTAGTCCTCTCGGCTCGAAAGCAGTCAGAAACAACAGATCTAGGAAACGGCAGTCGGATGTAGTTCTACCGGCTTCAGATTTGGATCACCAATGGACGTGGCCCTCAAATAGCTCTGATACCATGTAGGAATTTACAAGGTAAGTTCCTCAGACAGAACACCAAAAGGACACAGCTCACAACCAGATCGCAGATCAATACACCAGTATTTTGACGTGGTTAAAACCCTCAAAGAGGGAAACAGTCCACGGCCTGAGCCAACGCGGCCACTTCAGGCAATTTATTAATAAAAGAATGAAAATTTACATATGTTTCTCTCATGCACGGATTACCCTAAAAATGACCCTCCATGCGTTTTAAATAGAATTCATGGACCAATCGGGTGTCAAGCCACGGATCAAGTGTCGGTAATACCGAGGAGAGAATGAACCGTCGGATCACTACATATCGTGACCGTCGGATTGTAAGTTACAAAATGTACAACGGTAAAGAAACACACTTTACCTAACTCTATACTAGACCAAGTTGTACTTAACTATTTCCTATGTGTCGGAATATCCTAACACATTGTTCACATGGGTACATGTGCATTGTAATGTTGAGTCATGTCAAGTGTAAGTCAAGTCTCAATAGTGGATGTAGCAGTCATAGAGTAGGTGAAGAGTCATGAGGGTAGTTGAATGGTCACAAAGGGGAATGTCAAGGGTCACCCTACCCTTTGCTATAAATAGTCACTCATAACTCATTGTATAGGCTTTTGGTAAGCCAAGATTCTATTAAGACTACCTTGAAGAAAGCTTGAATAGTATTGTAACGCACCTTGGCTTCTCCACTGCACAAAGCTAGTACATATCTTTGGAGGAGCAGGCGTATGTGGCTATAACATTTCACTAATGGCACTAGTTGGTTTACATGGATGTATTGTATGTTTGGAACTTACACTTCTTTATATAGTAAAAGCTAGTACATTTTCATGCATATGTTGCTATTGTAGTTGGACTGTTTGGGTTGCCTTAATGATATATGTTGCTTAACTTACGTATTTGTGTATGAACTGATTCGTATGAAATTATAAGAATCTTGTTGCAGATGTGCTATTGGTTTAAACATCACTTTGGGTTGTCCACTGCTTTTCTTTCCAGCTTGTGATGAATCTTCGCTTGTGCGTTCCCTTCCCAGGTGAGTACTAATACAGGTTGTCAAGGGGTGCACTCATCCCACCCCCATTGTGTTAGAACCTCTCATGCATCTTCCTTGATTCACTGCAGCATCACACCCTTGCTACTGATAGAGTTATCTTACTTGCCTCTGTGTGACATCGCAGTCAATGCATTACCTTATGACCCACTGTTGGGACTCCTACACTAAATGGTCTGAGGTCTAATTGAGACTTCTTACCTGGGAGATCCCCTTGACATGTTGGCAGGTCCAGCACCATCAACATTTCTGGCGCTAGAAGGAGGGCCTAATGACAAGTTGTGTCCTCTTATCCAGTTTTGAATCTTTGCACATCTTTCATGGAGTCTTGCACTCTTCTTCCCCTACGTGTTTTTTGAATCATGAAGATGTCTCCATCATGGGGAAACTTTTCAGTCTCTTGTCCACTCACACGTATGATGGTGAAGGCAAAGTGTCCTGGCCTGAGCACTTACATAACTTTCTTTCCATGCTTCATGAGGAAGATTAGTTTTCTGAGGAAAAAGTTAGTTTTTTGCTTGCATACACACTTCGTGAATCTCCATTTCGTTGGTGCAACCTACCAGCTGACACCATGCACTCATTTGAGTACTTATGTGATCTTATTGAAGACACATTCTATCATTTTGATCCATACCATCTTGACTAGAAACTATTATAGCAATGGAGGGCTTCACATGAATCAATTATTGATTTTTGGCAGCACTTTTGTGACTTGTAGTTTCAAGATTCGAGGAGCTAGATGAAATTTTCTTATCTTTGGGACCGGTTTGAGTATTGCCTTAATAAATCTACCCATCCCAAGAGAAAGCTTGAAATTAAGCCTCGCTCAACTTTCTTCATTGATGGAGTTGCGCAATCTCATGTGGATGCAAACACCATCTCAACTAACCCTCTACCTCCCTCTCATGCAACAACTCCACCACTGCCAAGTGATGCTGAAGAGCATGCTCACACACCTGTCAATCTTTCACACTCTCCCAACATCACTTCACTCAATTTTTGCGCAAATTTGGTTGTGAGTCCTTCGAGTTCTCATATGAATTCTTGTCTAAAACCTCCGTCTTCGCACTCAGGTGTTCCTCCGAATGATGTTGTCTTGTGTTCATCCATTCCGGACTATTCACTTGTTGTGAATAAGGAGCAACCCATTGCCGGAGTTTGTGTTGCACAACCAACATGCGCTGCCATTCATGAAGAGTATGAGTGGCAGCTTGAACATCAACACTGGGTGAAGGATGACTCCCTTCCATCAGATCCCCCTCTGTTCTTTCCTAACCTCTTTGGTGAACCTATCATCCATGATTTTGCATGTGTGTCTTCATCCATTGATGCATCCATTGTTTATCACTAGCAAGACTCACTGGATGTTAGTCCATCATTTGACAACGGGGGAGATAAGTTATTTGTTGAAAATCCACTTGATCCTTCATTTGTCTTTTCTAGAGACACAGAGGATGATTTTCTACCTCTCTGTTTGATTCGTCTAATCATGAGGATGCCGAAACATTCATTTATTTTTCTGATCGTGACGGTCGTGATCCATTTACTCCCATTTTTTATCACGATCATGACTCTATCGATATTGATCTTTCGAAGCCACCAGTTTATGATGATCTATCTGATGATGAAGTTGAAACACCCAAGACCATCGAGGCACTTCAACTCGAGCTGATGGTTATGTCAGGTCCTCGCTCTCTTGGGGTTAGTCTCACTTTCGATCATGAAATTGTTCAATCACCCAAGGCTCCTCATCACTCATATGTATGATTTGAAGATTCATCTCACACATAGATCACACTTCCTCCACTCAAACTGCACGATCCCATTTCTCATGCATTGCAGGGTTCTTACGTTGCAAGCACTCGTTCACGATGCAAGTTATCCTTGTTTCTTTTGTTTTCTTGCATGTCACAGTCAAGAGTGTGCTTGTGCTTCAAAGTTACACATAGTGTCACACAACACCATGATAATTCCATAGACTACCCATCATGCACATGCACTAAATTATGTCCCGTGGGCACTTTGAAACACAAAGTGTGGCTGCCTTCATTGTTATGTCTTTCTTTCTTGTTGGGTCGCACAAGCGGGTTGCTTGCAGACTAAGCCTTAACCAAGATGGGTTTACCAATGCAACAATGGTTGCATTGGAAGTATCACTTCACGTGATCAGGCCCATGCACTATTAGCATAGGAGTAGGAGTAGCATTTTCTTTCAGTTGTTTGCTTGCATCCTTATTTTCTTACATGCTTTATTTGCGGTTTTTTTATTTACATGTTGGCTTTATGTACAAGAGGGCTTATACATATACCACTACTTGGTTATCTGTCCTCTTACATCTGTATGATGAACTTGTTACTGTTAGTCCATGATACATTGAAGGAAAATACACATTGTTCGAAGTGAACCTTGGAGATAACACAACACTTGCGCACTAACTAGTGTCACTTTCTCTAGTCAGTTGTTTTTGGGTTAACCCTTGTTAGCTCAGTCAAGTAGACTAAGGTGAGGGAGAAAACCTTAACAGGCATGTCAGAGATACAATAAACTACGTCTCTATTGAAACAACCTCTTCTACTCTCAATAAGTTGGGATCCCTCTTCACCTTTGAAATGAATAAGTGTCATGCACAGTGAAAAATGAAAAAACTGAAAAGTCAAAAAATTCAAAATAAAAATGAATAAAGCGAAAGAAGAGAAAGGATTTCTGGGCAGGGAGGTGATTCAAGTAACTCCATCCGGGTACTGACCAGGCTCGTTGGAAGTAGAGCCATGCTTGTGTTCCTATGTGACTCCACCGGGGTACTATCTAGGCTTGTTGGCAGTGGAGCAACACTAGAGATGAATCTAAGACTCTGATGACTATACTGCTTGTGCACTTATATACCCCTCAACCCCAATCAAAACAACTATGTTGCATTGGCTTGGAATGTGTGTCAATCGACCAAGGGTTTGGTAGATGCTACATCTCACAATAAAGCCAATGTGAAGCCAAGATGAGCTGAGAGCAGAACAATACCTCTGGAGGTGTTAAACTTGCTTTTCATGAACAAGGTCCATTCAGAAAGCTAGAGTTCTACCAGTGTGTCGCCAAGTTTTGTAGCAGCTACAACCACCCTCCAAAATTTTGCCTTAGCCTATTTTGGAGCCTCCCTACCAACCTTTCAAAACACTTTATCTTGTTTTGTCAAGTACTTAAGCTTCATTGTTTTCCTCGCATAAAGACATCCCATTGGTCACAGTTGATCCACTCCCCTCACACATTGTTCATCCAGATTTGGTCCAGCTGCAAGCTTATCAAATTCCCCTTGAAAATTGTGCATTTCTAGAGTGAAACCAACCTTCACTCCATAAATTATGCAATCCTCTGTGGCAGCCTGCTGGGATTTAGATTGCGCAATCCTACCAGCCAATGCTCCCAGCAGGATTTGCACAAATTTCCCCAGCAGGGTTGCTCAACCCAGGATTTGTAGAAATCTGGGCAACAGTCAGCTGCACTGCCTAGAAATTGCACAATCCTCCTAGGCAATCACCACAACTTCTAGCTAGGAATGTGCATATTTCTCAAGCAGTTGAGCAATTGCATGCATGAGAAGTTCCGTTGACCAGTTCCACCCAAAACCGAGGAAACTTGACTTGCATGCATGGATGCATGACTTGCTCTCCCCGGAATAGCAAGAGATAGCATGCAAAGGCATCCCATGATTCAGGGAGCTATTTTTAGTAGCCAGGGGTTACATGCAAAGTTGTTTAAGATGTTTCCCTTCTAGTGTTGCTTTTTTCTAGATTTATGGCATGTGCATCATGAGACCAATCTTATTTATTCGACACATCAAAGCTCATTCATTCACATCGATCTTGGAGCTTTGACATCCCACAACACATCCAGGACTCTTCGACACATCTAGCTCAGGTATTCATGATTAAGTGGCCTCGACTTGTCTTTTTAAGCATTTTTGTCACTTTTTGTGTATTCACTGATGTGAGTGTTATTTGCTTGATTTATTTTAACATTTGTTGTCGTTTACATGTATACTAGATTTTCCTAGCACTATTTCAGTTTTCGTTGCTATCTCACTATTGTCGCATGCATGAAACTATTTTGCACACACGTTCACCCAACTGGAGAATTGCCTCACCACATGCATGTTAATCTGTTTTCTAAATCTTCCATTCATGTTTTGCATGGACTGTTAATAACTTCTACTATCACTTAGTTTCACCATGCATTCACTGTCTTAGTTGCTTTTAGTCCCAAGAAATTGTGTAAATTTGTCCCTGGGCCAACAGTCCTTCCCAACTGGAATTGCGCATTGCGCAATCCTAGCAACTAGCTACCTAACTGGATTACACATTTCGCAGATCTAGAAGCCAGTCTTGCCTCCCAGATAGCCCAAACTACCTTTTGCATAGTCCTGGCAGCCAGTCCCCCATCCTCCTAGTAAAATTTGCGCAATCTTTCTCATCAGTTTCCCAGGTATGTGTTGTGTCCTTCCCCGGATTTTCTTTGTCTCCACTGACATATTTCTTTCCATGCATGTTGATTGATTCCAGATCTTTTAGGTGTTCATTTGTATCAATGGATTCCAAGAGAACAGGATCACAGGACACTGATGGAGTTGCAGTTGGAGCAACAGTTGAGCAGGTGTCCTCTAGTATGCCAATCTATGAAGATATGAAGATGTATCTAGACAAGGACATCAAACTAAAGTGGCAAGAGGTTAATG
The DNA here is from genome assembly GCA_031772625.1 of Pinus tabuliformis. Lineage (NCBI taxonomy): Eukaryota > Viridiplantae > Streptophyta > Pinopsida > Pinales > Pinaceae > Pinus > Pinus tabuliformis. The sequence continues at coordinate 31,593,690 of CM062810.1, read as the reverse complement.
AAACATTATAGGCACTTTTGGGGAATACCTCGAAGACCGTCAGGTGTACTTGAATATTCACAAGTCTATATTGTATCGGATTGCATGCAGATACCCCGCGTTCCCATGCATGGACATGATTCACTGGATCGTCTCTCACATTGATCCCGAGACAATGACCTTGAGTAGTGTCAGTGTGACGAAGCTTGCAACCTTCTGGGCACAATATTATGATGAGATGTATCAGATGTCAGAGCTTGTGACTGTCATGAGTCCTCCATTCGGCTTTCCCAACAACAGAGCTAACTCCAAAGACATTCTAAAGGATTGGGTAAAGGATCCAGCTCGTTTCAAGATGACACCTAACCAGATATACAAGAAAAAGATATTGAGGAAGGCGTATGAATACTTGGTCATATTCGCATGTCGACTGAGTGGCCAAGCAAGCACTGAAACCTTTCCTCAAAGTTGGGTGATCGCATTGGACCAATTGGCTAAAGAAGGAAGACCATGCAACTGGTCCGACATACTGGCTCATCAGCTGAAGGAACAAGTCACGAAGGCTCAACAATCACCTGAGTGTATGCATGCAGGGATTTATATGTCTGCCTACATCCTAGATGTAGTCTGTGCCCGACATGAGTCTTGGGGTTGGGGGCATGGTCACCGATGGAGACTATTGTGAACACATATTTCAAGTTTTTGTCCGAATGTAGCTTTAGAGGAGTAATCATATGGTTGTCCGACCATTTTGTCACCCCAGTATATAGGATGATATTTGAACAAGGTCCACCCTGCATGTCAAAGGAAGCAATGGAGGTGTTGTTAGGCATTGTAGATCAGTATGCCTCATCGTCTGACACTTTCATCCGAATGTTCAGTGCGGAGAAGCCTCTGCATGTTCTGTCAGAGTTTTCCTTAGACATATTTGTCATGCAGGAAGTAGCGTATCACATCTCGATAGGATTGATAGCTAGAATGTAGCAAAAGAAGAAGGCACCTTGGCCCACTCTTCCGTTATGGATTGGGTTGTATGAGATCCGGAGTATCAAGAAAGCGGATGTCGAAGCAGAACAAATGAAGAATTACCCATTCCACCTCTGAAGCTTCAACCTAGATGAGCCACATTGCATTGTGAAGGATCACTGCATGAGAGTTCAGTTCAATTGGATCCATGGGGCATTTTATATTTCTGAGGAAGATTCATGGAGGTATTTCTACAATTCCTCCGAACCCAATGAACAGGTCGACTTCGCCATAGAGGGATTAGCAAAGTAGCATGAAGAAGCATCACAGAGAGCAGCAATAGTAGCAACAACAGAGGTAGCAGAGCCAAGCATACATGTTCATGACAAAGGGAAGAGGAATATTTTCGACCACATGGAGGAGGAGAAAAGCTACAAGTTTTGAGGATATCCACTTGTAGAACAAGCAGCTATGGCTATTTAGGCAAAGAGGCAGCAATGCGACAAGCGAATCATGTGAAGGCAGAGGGATAAGAAGAGAATGGAAGAAGTAGAGACGGAGTTGCATGAGCTGAGGGAGCAACTTTGGAAAGAAGAAGAGTTTTTCCAATAGGAAAAGGAAGCGCAGCAACAGTAGCAGATACAGCAGGGGTCACATCAGGTACAGAAAAATGGAGTAGCACCCATACAAATAGTTGATTCATCTGAATAGTTGGCATTAGGTGAATAGGGTGAACCATCGCAGGGGCGAGACTTTTCTCATGAGATAGAGTAGGTGTTTGAACAGTTGGATGTAGACATGGAGGAGAAGTAATTGGAACAGGAAACTGACCTCATGCCTCACCACAAAGAGGTCAACTCACCCATTTCAATGCATCCAGATGATGAGAAAGTCTCAAATGACCATGGAGGCATTGAGATCCTTGGTGGTCAACCAGAAGTAGAGATGCACAACATCTCCTTTGATGAATCCCATTAGAGAGTTGTGCAGTCTCACTGAATACTGACTCTAGAGGACCAAACATCTCCTACGAAATTTCAAGAAAAAGTGATTGTGACCGATGTGCACAAGCATCTAGCTACTTTGGCCGATGAAACTAGAGTGTATGCCGCAGCCACTAGCTCAAGTGTTCGCTTCCTCACAGCTGAGAATGAGTGAATGGTGACGGAACTACAGGTGGCCAAGCAAGGAGGAGACTTGGTGACAATGTCCACCCGTGCTAAACTGAGGAAGACAATAACAGATGAAGTATTGTCCCTTAACACAGTTATGCGAGCATTATACTCTTAGTTTGGTACCATACACCAAGCGTTTGTCCATCTCCACGGATGGCAACAGTGATGTGCGAGAAGAGCACACATCTTGAAGAACATAAATTCTATTGTTGATAACATGAAAGCATGGATGATGAAGTACAAGGGCTCCTTGCTTCACTTGCCAAAGATGATGAGGGCCAATGTTGTCGAGCTGCAAGGACGTATCCGGAGTCAGATTCGGAACTACAAAGACCTACCGCAACTCATCACTAGCATACAGGATTCCCATGCATGAGTATTCAAGAACATGGATGTTATAGTGCACACACATGCGATCCCATCACTTTGGAATCTCACCTAGGCAAAGACAAAGAAGCAGGTCCGATAGGAGCTTGACTCGTACTTCAACAAGTTGATGTGCACCACCATCAGCCCAGACTTGCCTATCAATTCAGACATTATGCACAAGTATGTTGCTGGTCCAACCACATTGAAGAAAATGATGTGGATGCTTTCAGATGAGTTGGACAAAGGAGCCTGAGTAGTGTACCCAAATGCTATGGAGGCAAGGTTTAGGTTTCAGATAGATGTCACAGCAGAACACATGGACACTATCAAGGACTACCGATCTTGGCATCAATATGTTACTATTAATCAGCATGAGAATGTTGAGTAGTTGGACTTCTATAATTATTTAAGTCAAAATGATGTCTAGTTTGGCTTGTTCAAGCCATTGTTCACATGGGTACATGTGCATTGTAATGTTGAGTCATGTCAAGTGTAAGTCAAGTCTTAATAGTGGATGTAACATTCATAGAGTAGGTGAAGAGTCATGAGGGTAGTTGAATGGACAAAAAGGGTAATGTCAAGGGTCACCCCACCCTTTGCTATAAATAGTCCCTCATAACTCATTGTATAGGCTTTTGGTTAGCCATGCTTCTATTAAGACTACCTTGAAGAAATCTTGGACAGTATTGTAATGCGCCTTGGCTTCTCTACTACACGGAGCTAGTAATTCTCTTTGGAGGAGTAGGCAGATGCGGTTGTAATGTTTCATTGATGGGGCTAGGAGGTTTACATGGATGTATTGTATGATTGGAACTTACACTTCTTTATATAATAAGAGCCAACGCATTTTCTAGCATAAGTTATTGTAGTTGGACTTTTCCGGTTGCCTTAATGATATATGTTGTTTAACTTACGTATTTGTGTATGAACTAACTCGTATGCAATTATAAGAATCTTGTTGCAAATGTATTTTTGGTTTAGCCATCACATTGGATTGTCCACTGCTCTGATTTCCAACTTGTGATGCATATGCGCTCGTGTGTTCCCTTCCCAGCTGAGTACTAATACAGGTTGTGAAGGGGCGCACTCATCCTAGCCCCATTGTGTTAGAACCTCTCATGCACCTTCCTTGGCTCACTGCAGCGGTTACACCCTTGCTACTGAAAAAGTTATCTTACTTGCCTCTATGTGACATCCTGGTCAAGTCATTACTTTATGACCCATTGCTGGGACCCCTACACCAAATGATCTGCGGTCTAATTGGGACTTCTTACCGGGAGATCCCCTTGACATGTTGGCAAGTCCAGCACCATCAACATTTATGGTGCTAGAAGGCAGCCTGATGACAAGTTGTGTCCTCTCATCCATATTTGAACCTTTGCACATCTTTCATGGAGTCTTGCACTCTTCTTCCCCCACAGTGTTTTTTGAATCGTGAATATGTCTCCATCATGGGGAAGATTTTCAATCTCTTGTCCACTCACATGTATGATGGTGAAGGTGAAGTGGCCTAGCCTGAGCACTTACATAACTCTCTTTCCATGTTTCATGAGGAAGATGACTTTTATGAGGAACAGGCTGGTTTGTTGCTTGCATACACATTTCACAAATCTCCATTTCGTTGGGTGCTCAGCCTACCAGCTGACATTATGCACTCGTTTGAGCACTTATGTGATCTTATTAAAGAATG